>CM044435.1:75055128-75114383 GCA_024363595.1 Xenopus borealis | reverse complement strand
ATGTCGCTCTCTACATCATACTAAAAGTTATCTCAAAGGTGAACAACCCCTTTAATATTTTTATCTTGTTAAAGTGCAAAGGCCAATTTACATGGTTCTTCATATTAAATACAAAAACATTAGATGAATTTACACAGAAGCTGCCAATTGTGTATAAAATAGGCTCAAACTCCCAAGAATTCTAAGAGGCTTATTTAGAGATTAAGGAAAAGATGCATGTCAGAGCTGCTTTGGTAAGAAACTTTGTTTGGGACTGCAGAATTCCTTTTCTGTTTAAAGGGAAACTGTCATGGGAAAACATGTTTTTTTTTAAAAACACATCAGTTAATAGTGCTGCTCCAGTAGACTTCTGCACTGAAATCCATTTCTCAAAAGAACAAACAGATTTTTTTATATTCAGTTTTGAAATCTGACATGGGGCTAGCCATTTTGTTAATTTCCCAGCTGCCGGGTCATGTGACTTGTTCCAGCACTTTAGGAGGGAACTGCTTTCTGGCAAGCTTCCTTCTCAATGTAACTGAATAGTACGCAGTGGGACATGGGTTTTACCAATGAGTGTTGTTCTTAGATCTACCAGGCAGCTGTTATCTTGTGTTAGGGAGCTGTTATCTGGTTACCTTCTCATTGTTCTTTTGTTAGGCTGCTGGGTGGGGGAAAGGGAGGGAGTGATATCACTCCAACTTGCAGTACAGTAGTAAAGAGTGATTGAAGTTTATCAGAGCACAAGTCACATGACTTGGGCCAGCTGGGAAATTGACAATATGTCTAGCCCCATGTCAGATTTCAAAATGAAATATAAAAAAACTGTTTTCTCTTTTGAGAAATGGATTTCAATGCAGAATTCTTCTGGAATAGCACTATTAACTGATGCATTTTGAAAAAATATTTTTTTCCCATGACAGGATTCCTTTAAAGTTATACATCTCTATAAATATAAAAAAAAAATGATGGTCATAAGTTTTGTTTGGATAGTTATTTTTATGAAAAAAGAATAGGATATTTAATAGAAATTCAAGATGTTCTTGATAATGTAAGAAAATTGTGGTAAAAAACACAATCTGAAATTTTGTTCCAATTCAAGATTTACAAACTAGATTTAAAACCAGATGTGCTTTGAGTTTTACAAACCTGTATTTATAAGATCTAGTTTTTTTATTCTCAGAAATTCAATTAAGAAATTCAGCATCTAAAACCCTGCAAGCTCCTATTTTGTTATTTTCATTGCTGTTTTTCTGATTATAGTTTTTTTTTAAATATGCTTACTGTTAAGACAAAATTTGATTGAGCTAAAACAGTTTGAGATTGTTGTCTAGATT
Source organism: Xenopus borealis (assembly GCA_024363595.1). Classification (NCBI taxonomy): domain Eukaryota; kingdom Metazoa; phylum Chordata; class Amphibia; order Anura; family Pipidae; genus Xenopus; species Xenopus borealis. Next base: position 75,113,067 of record CM044435.1, on the reverse strand, counting down.
TGATTTTATTTAGAAAAAGTAAATCAGCTTAAAAAAGTAAACAAATATGGTAAAGTATTTGTATTTTTAATGTAGATATTAAAAATGTAGTAATAAAATTGCCAAAAACAGTTGTAGATGATGATAACATATAGTGATCAGCGAATTTATTTGGCAGGCGCAAATTCACAGGGAATTCCCGCGATTCACCGCCGGCTAATAAATTCTAAAAAAAAAAAATGAGACAAGCGTCAAAAAAACTACGTGGTGCGACATGTTGCGAATTCTTCAGCAATTTTGCGAATTTTTTCGGGCGAAACGGGATAGATTCACCCATCACTAATAATATACTAAATTAATGCCAAGCATTGTTAACAAAATGCATGATGATATTAGACCATGCCCAATTGGACAGGAAGTCCTAGGGGTGCACATGTCCTGTTTGGCCTAGCAATGTTTTTAATTTTTCCATGACTATAGCAATGCATTTTGTCTTTCCTAACTATGCATCTTCTTTAGTCCTCAATAACCCTATAAAAAGAGCAAATACAATACATTAGTGTGGTCACAGGAGGTGGGAAAATAATTTACAAGATCTGCAAAGGGTTTTATCCCATATGTTCGGCAGAGGAAGTGATACGAGTCTCCTTGTCTATAATGTAGGGATATTCTCCACAAGTTGATTAGGCTTTGCTTGTGTGGTGCTTTGTCAGGCACCTGGTTTTGGTACTTACAATAAGTGCTTGGTTATCTACTAGTTATCTATTTGAAATCCTTATATGTATTCTGTGCCTTTTTGGTTAGGTATTTGTACTATGTAAGTCCTATGTTTCTTTCAATCTTCTGCTTAAAAGTATTATTCTGTAAAGTCATTGATTGTGTTGGGTGGTGTTATTCAGACACTTCAATCAGAATTTTGCAGTTTTGCTACACTGATAAAATTAAAGTCATGGGCACCATACCAGATAAAAGCAAATCTGAGAAAATCAGAAATAGGGGCTGGTCTAAAACTGAACTAAGATCTCTTATAACCCAGTGGTGTATGCCATCCGGCCCTGGAGCCTTGTTTACATTAATTTTTATTAAAGCTTTTTGAATCATATTGTGAGTCAGCCACTGACTAGATTGTGCTGAACCATCAGTGCAGCTATGAAGTGAGCCTGGGACCTCAAACTCCTCTATTGTATGCACCGAAGAAAAGAACTGATTTAGTACATTTGCCTTTTCTGTATCTGTTACTGTTACTGTTGCTGATTTACATTTATTATTGTGTTTATATTCATTAAATTCAGCTTCTGTCCCAACAGACTTGTAGTTTTTAAATGCCGTTCTCTTCTTTCCCATTAACTTCTTTACTTCTGTATTGCGCCACATGGGATGATTCTTAGAGCTTCTACATTTACTACTTTATGGAATAAATTGAGAAAAGTAATGATTTAATATTTTAAATGACAACCATTTAGATTCTGTGTTTTAACTGCAAATATAATGCCCCAATCAATACTCCGAAGGGCAGCCCTCAAGGCACTAAAATTAGCTTTTGCGAAATTCATGGTTTTTATTGCCCCAGTGTATATTTGTTATTTTCACCACACATTAAATTATATAAAATTATGGTCACTATTACCCAGGGGTTCAAAGACTTGCACATGTGCTAAGTTCGGGGTCATTTGAGATCACTAGATCCAGAATAACATTTTTTTCCGGTTGACTCCTCAACAACCTGTACCATAAAATTGTGATGCAATAAGTTTATAAACATGTTCCCATTAACTGATCCAGCAGTACTGTTGCTCCAGTCAATATGTGGGTAATTAAAATCCACCATTATCATTACTTTACCAAAAGTAGCAGCCTTTTCTATTTGCATCAGGAGCTTAGCCTCCTCTCCTGCTTACATTAGGGGGTCTATTGCATACCCCTACAATTAATTTGCTGAACTCTTTACAATTGGTGAAGAACTCCACCCATAAGGCTTCTGCCCCTCACTCTCTAACATAACCTCCTACTTTATATAAGCTTTTAAATCTTGCCTAACCCCTCGTCCTTTTCTATTGCCTCTGTCCCTTCGAAACAAAGTATAACTGCTGTTATTAACTGCCAAGTCATGTGACTCATTCAGCTATGTTTCAGCCACACCATTCACATCATATTTTCCCTCCAGCACCTCCAGCTCTCCCATTTTACCAGTCAGACTTGCATTTGTAAACATACATTTAATACTGGTACCATATTGAAGAAATTAGATGTGGACCTCCCTATCCTTAACAGTACCCCAACCAAATCTCTTCTCCATTTTCCCTTCCTTTGACCACTGAACCCCCCCCATGCCTAGTTTGAAATCTCCGCCAATCATCTAGCCATCTTCTCCAAAACAGCTGCACCATCTGCACCCATCCCTAGCAAAGAGCCTATAGCCGACTGAGAAGTCAGCCAAGTTGTCCAAAATCCAAAAACCCTCCTCCCTGCACCAACCTCTCAGCCACACATTAATTTCCCTAAGCTCCCACTGTCTTCTTAGCTCGTGGTATAGGTAATATCTCTATGAAAATGACCTTGGAAGTCCTTGCTGAGGAGCTTTACACCTAGTTTTTTAAAATCGTTCTTGAGGACTTTACCATCTCCTCCTTCACTTTGGCATTGGTACATATGTGTACCAAGACCACTGGGTCTTCCCCAGCCCCTCCCAATAGTCCACTCGTTCCACCACATGCCAAACTCTAGCAACCAGGCAAGCAGCAGACTGTGCCGCATGTAGGGACCATACGGCAGATTACCCTATCCACCTTTCATGCGAATAAATTCGCCCATCACTACCCCACACCCTTCTGTCCCCTACTTCTCCTCCTGACTGTCACAAACATTCCTCCCTCATTAGCCTTCATTGCCCCTTTTCCTCCCCCCACTCCACACCAGTGGTTGCTCTGTGGGCCTCCTTTCCATGTGTTAGCCCCTGGCCTTAATGTTGCAAGTTCCCCCCTTAGAGTCTGCAGTTCAAATTCCAAGATGAAAACCCGCTGACATCGTTCACATGTAAATACTGCATGGAACTGCTGCTCCAACTCCACATACATGTGACAAGACACACACTGAGTAATATCAGCAAACCCTCTTGCACTCATATTTACACTGGGTACTTATGGTCTCCCAAGTGAAATTCCTCACAAATGTCTTTCTAACACTTAATTCACATGTAACACTTAGATCACATGCAACACTCAGTTAGCAGCTCCATACTCACTTATGAAGTTACTGAGATAAAGCTTTCAAAGCACAGAACATAAAACCTGATCAGAATTTACCTGATTAACACATCCCCCTTAATTAGCAAATACAGGGAAAAAGAAAAAAATTTGTTTGCTACCAGCAGTAAAACAACCCCTTATTAACTTCTCTCAGAATACACAGCAGTCAGTTATTTGTACTTACTCCTTCTTTGCACCCAGTATGCACAGCAAACCCCAACGCCTTAAGGTTTCTAACGCTTCTTAACACTTAATTCACATGCAGCACTCACTTAGCAGCTCCCACACTCGCTTATAAAGTCACAGAGATAAAGAAAATTCTTTCCAGAAAAACTTGTTGCAGTAGTAATATTTGAAAAATGGGGATAAATTCAACAAATGCATTGAAGTAAAGGGCCAACTAAGATTTTTTTAGATACGTGACAATCTTTTTCACTCATTGGAGTCTATCGGGGGTTTATTTCCTGCAAAATCTGGCAAAACAATGGACTCATAACTAGTCCTAACTCTGCACCGAGGGGTAAGTAAAAAGTTAGGGGCATTTCCCCAGAGGGCAGCTTGGCTGGTGGGGGGAGGGGAGTCTACATGGGGTGGGGTTTTTTTTGGTAAAGGGTTTGTTTCTCCTATAACTTTTTGTATTACCTAAAATGGAGAGCAGAGGTCTGCACCTATAGGCACAATGTCCCACAAAAGAATGGCTGCTTTTTGCCTTATTTGAAACTTGTAAGACTGCACTTGCATTGTAAGTACTAAGCCCTTATTGTCTCTATACACCAACTCTTTTACAGTGGCCATTAAAGTGTTTGACCCCCCCCCCACCCATCCTAGGCACAACACAACTCTTCTAACTATGTTTAACTACTTAAAACATAAAGGATTGTAATAAATGTAATTTCTCAAACTTATGCCTGGGGAACAGCACAGGGGGCATAGCCAAGGACTGTTGGGGGGGTTCAGGTTGTTCTTCTGAAAAATATAAACAGAACATAGATGTAAGAATACGTTTTACTAAACGCAACATTCATCCATGCGCTTACATAACAACAGGAATTATATATATATTTTTTAATTCAGGCAGTTTTATTTAACATACCCCCCCCCCACCCATCCTAGGCACAACACAACTCTTCTAACTATGTTTAACTACTTAAAACATAAAGGATTGTAATAAATGTAATTTCTCAAACTTATGCCTGGGGAACAGCACAGGGGGCATAGCCAAGGACTGTTGGGGGGGTTCAGGTTGTTCTTCTGAAAAATATAAACAGAACATAGATGTAAGAATACGTTTTACTAAACATTCATCCATGCGCTTACATAACAACAGGAATTATATATATTTTTTTTAATTCAGGCAGTTTTATTTAACATACAATAGCAGTTACAGGATTCCACAACATTAAACACTATTGTTAAACATGAAGTCAAGCCAAAAATTACTTTTGCAATTGTATTACTTTTGTTCTATAACTTACATAATAAAGACTGTTACATCAATTCAGAATTTAATGTGTTGTTGTTTGTATCAAGGTTCGTTCTCTAACCATTTTCCCCATATTTTCCCATGTGTTTTGGGGTTGCCTCTGGTTTTATAAATTAAGGTTTCTATAACACATGATTGTTTTATCTCTGATATAAATTGTGCTACCGTAGGGGGTAGATAATCTTTCCACTTCCTTGTGATTAGCTTCCGGGCCATGAATAGACATTTATTAATAAACATACTTTGGGTATTTGTAAATGTGTCTCTAAGACCTATACCAAACAAGCAGACCTTTTGTGTTCTGGGAACTTGTGCATCTAGTACCTCATCTATTTTATTAAGTATTTAAGTATACGCAGCCAGATTCGTGCATTCCCATACCATGTGTACTAAGGAGGCTGGTTCTATATGACATCGTGGACATTCTGAGGAGGATGCAGGAAATATTTGATGAATTCTAGCTGGATAATAATAGGCCCTATGAATCAAAGAGCTGGGTCATCCTATCTCTATAGTTCAATGAAACCAGTTGCAAGGAGGATAAGAGTTCCTCCCATTCTTCCCCATCTATCTGTCCCATATCTTGCTCCCATTTAGTTTTCCGCATATAGCTGTATGCGTTCCTCTCTGTTTCCCAACCTCCATCCTACCATATTCGTATGTTGCCTTATTGCTTGGGCAATAGGTTCTATAGTCAGCGCAAAAAAGCACTGGAGATAAAGGGCACCCCTGTCTTGTTCCCCTTTGTAAGGAAATCAGTTGTGAATTGTTACCATTAGCCACTATAAATGGCTTGGGTGCCCAATAGAGGAGTTTTATCCAAATAATGAATATTGGGTCCAAATTAAAGCATGCCAGTACCTGCCACATGTATGACCACTCTACAGTGTTGAAAGCTTTAGTTAAGTCTAATGCTGCTAGTGCTCTCTGGCCAGAGTTGTCATGCTTAATAGCTAGATTTAGATATAGTCATCTTAAATTTAATGATGTGGCTTTTCCCAGCATAAAGCCAGTTTGGTCCTCTGATATAATTGTCTGTATTACTTTAGTTAGCCGAGTTACTATAAGCTTAGCCCATATTTTAATATCTGTACATAGTAATGAGATAGGGCGATAGGCCTCCATCATTCTTGGGTCTTTTCTTGGTTTCTGTAAGAGTACAATTGAGGTTTTCATATAGGGAGGCAGGTAATGCTCCCACCACAGTCGCATGCTGCAACATAATAAGTAACTGAGGGCCTCTTTAAAACGCTTATACAGTTCTATAGGTATTCCGTCTGGACCTGGCGTTTTATGAGCAGGGAAGGAGTCTATAGCTTCATATAATTCGATAAGAGTAATATCTTTAGCCATTTACTCCCTATGTTCAGCAGATAACTGTGGGAGATTTAAAGAGGCCAAGAATTCTTGGATTTCATTTTCACTTCTAATATTTTTAGAGCTGTATAAGTCCGCATAGTACTCTGTTAGGAGTGAGATTATCTTATCTGGCTGTGTATGAGAGGCTCCTGTGTTATCTAGCAACTCTGTTATCACCGGAGGGGAGTTGTCTGCTTTGGACTTTGTAAGCTAACAGTTTCCCAACTCTTTCACCCTGCTCAAAAAAGGAAGCTTTAGTAAATAGCTGTTTCCTTTTAGACTTTTGGGTAAGTTATGTGGAGTAGTTCAGTTGGGCTGTCTGTAATTTTTGAAACTGTTGTGGTGTAGGATTGCGGACAGCCTCTATTTCACATTCCTCTACCCTTTTGGGCTAAATTTCTCTCTTCTATTACTGAATTACGTTTAACTGTGGTGATCTCACTATGCATTATGCCTCTGATATACACTTTAAATGTATCCCACAATATGAGTGGGTCGGCTGTATTTGCATTGACTTGAAAAATTCTCGAATTTCTGCCTCTATTGTTTTGTCTTTATCTATTATATCTAACCAAACTGGATTCAAGGACCATCTCCTGTGCTTACGGCTTATAGGGAAATCCCAAGTAATTGTTAGGGGAGCATGGTCAGATATAATGCGTGGCAAATATTCTATTTGCTTGATTCCTGTTAATAAACATTTTGATAAAAAGACATAGTCTATCTGGGATAGTGAGAGATGTGAGGTAGAGAAGCATGAATACTGCAAGTCAGCTGGGTGTAGATATCTCCATCCCTCTACAAGTCCCATTGTTTCCATTATATTGCCAAGCTTGGAAGTTGGGGAAGGTACATGAGGAGACCTTTTGTTCAACCTGTCTAGCAGGGGATTAAGTGTTGTGTTGAAGTCCCCAGCACATATTATTTTTGCTTGTGGGCAGAAGGATATAAATGTAACCAGCTGATGTATACTTTCGTCAGCATAAGGAGGAGGAACGTATATATTAGCCAATATTAACTCAGATGCATTAATGCGACAGTGTACAAATACGAACCTTCCCTTGTGGTCAGATTTAAGTGTTATGAGCTGGAATCCAAGAGTTTTCCTTATTAAAATTGTGGTGCCTGCTGTATAAGTAGAGTAAGAGTAATGGTAACACCAACCAACCCAGGGTTTTTAAGGGTTGTTAGTTTTCCCCCAGTAAGATGTGTTTCTTGTAAATATATTATTTCAGATCCTTGTTTCTTCACATAGTCAAGTACTAACTTACGCTTAATTGGATCATTTAGCCCTCTTACATTCCAGCTCAAAACCGACAAACCCATCTCGAAAAAGGAATAAAGTATACAGCTATTTGTAGTACCCCTTGATTGCCAGTTATTGTGTGTATGCACTGCCTGCAGAAAATTAGTAAAGTTAAACTATTTCCATTTAGAACCCCAGATGAACATTGCTGTGTGCTAGCTCCTAGGGTTATTGTCCCCGAGTTAGACAGTCCATCTATCCTTCCCCTCCCTTTCTGCTTCGATCCAACCTTTAAAGCAGAATTTACCCAAACATAAATAACCAACATCATAAACAACTTATAAATCAAACCAAAATACATCTCCTTCTGGATGTGTGGGGGTGTAGTTGTTCATTAACCAGCTTGGCCATCCTATACATTGCCAGGTGTAGGCGACATCCTGCGAGAGACGAAGTGCTGCTCCGATGGCTTCTGCATAAAACAAATCATTTGTAGACTGTCCTTATTCAAGTCCGCTGTTAATGTACATAATTAGGCATGTTCAAATATAGAGTTCCTTTATAATCCGTTGCACATTCACATCGTCCTGGTAGTAGATTGTATATTGCACCTTTGCATATTTTGCCATCCCAAAGAACACTTTATTCACGTTGATTATGATGTTTATTGTGGTTTTCCAGCCATGACATCACCTCCTGTGAGTTTGTAAAGAAATGGGCCTTTTTTTATCTAGAGCGACTCTCAATTTAGCCGGGTATAACATGGTGTAGACCATTTTCTTCTCTCTGAGTGTCTTTTTAACCTCATTAAATTTTGCGCGCTGCCTTTGTACTTCTAAAGAGTAATCAGGATAGATTGCAATGTTAGTGTTATCAAACGGCATTTGGCCTTTAATGCGGGCCATTGACAAGATTTTATCTCTGTCTCTGGCATTTAACAGCCTGGCAATAATAGGTCTTGCTAGGGCCCCTGGTATGGGACTCTGCATCAGAACACGGTGGGCCCGTTCTATCGAGAAGGTTTTAGTAAGGGAGTCTACCCCAAACATTGAGATCAGCCATTGTTGAATAAATTTTTCAGGAGACTCACCTTCCACTCGTTCGGGGAACCCCAGCAGCCTTATGTTGTTTCGCCTCAATCTGTTTTCAAGGTCATCTGCTTTAGTTTGCCATACTTGAACGGCTGTTTGCAGCTCTCTAACTTGAGTAGGAATAGGTCTACTAACATCTTCCAGTTCACTAACCCGTTGTTCAACTGCCGCTGCTCTTTCCCACATGTTTTGCATGTTGTGGCGAAAAATGGACATTTCCACTTTTAATTCATCTACCTTAGATGTTATTAGTCCAGTACAAGCCTCCCGAGAGGTTTTAATTTCAACCAGAAGGTCCGCCAACGTAGGCTCTGTCGTGGGTGCCAGTGGTGGCGTGTTAGGCAGCTCCGGCTGTTCCTCTGCGCCATCTTGTCTTTCCTCACGTGCATGGCATTCAAGTTTTGCAGCTGCCTCTGCTGCTTTCCGTTGCACCTTGTTAAGCCCCATAAGTGTTCTCTGGGGCAGCGGCTGCTTATCAGGAGTTAAGGAATCCGTGATGCTAGTTTTGGTGCTTATGGGTACCCCAAGATGAAACCACCGGAGCGGAGCTGGTTTAACCTACGTCTTCTCACATCAAGCCGGAAGACACACCCCCCACAGGAATTATATTTACATTCGGACGGAAGAGGCACTGTTGCCCATCTGTCCCACTGGCATTCTGGGGCTCCTCTTCTGCACAGGTCTGCACTGCTGCCTCTGCAGGGGTCGTTCATTCAGAATAAAACATGAGATATATTCGGAGTTTAGTAAATAACCCCCTTAATGTTACCTGCTATGTGTTTGCTGCTGGTTACCAGACTTGTTACAATCTTTGCATGTAAGCAGTACTTTGGCCTATATGTGGTTATTTATATGCAACATGCAAAACAGACATACAGAAAATATTAAATTGTGGGTATTTTTTGGGCTTTCGTTGCTAAATAAGTATTACCAGAATATATCTATTTAAGAAGTCCAGTTGTATTAAATTTTGCACTGCTAGATATATCATAACATGGATGAATAGAAAGCATAATAGATATGTCTTGCAACACTGTTTTTAATTGCACTATTTATGTATTCAGAAAGCTATTAAAGTTCTTGCCTCAGGAACATTTTGTAAAAGTATTTAACAGTTTAGTAGACAAAGCTCCATGCTTAGAATCTATGGGCATTTATGGTTTATTGAAGTCCAAAATAATAATTTGATATGAAACTTTTATGAATTAAGTAAAATGCAGAATCATTTGGCTATCAAGATGGTTACTGTCACATTTGAAGAAGTAATTGCAGCATAGAACAGTGAAGTATTTATTAACTTATCAAATTAAAACACCTTTTGACATGTCAGGGTTTGTGGGTAATTACAGCTTCTTTTTGCGATGATAATTTGTATGATTTATGTATCTTCTAAAGCTAGATGGCATGCCAAAAAGCTGTCTAGAGTTATTTAATTTAAGAAGTATGTGCAACATGTATCTCTGACCAAAGCAGCTCATCCCTTGGGGGCATCAGAATCTGAAAGAGAAGCCTAGTTATGTGTTTACCTCAGAGCTTGTGAGGTTCATCTGGTAAATTGGCTTCTGCTTTGCAACATAATATTCCTTTATTTCTCTTTTTTATGAGCGCCTCATAATCTTCTCCCCCTTAATAACAAAATTCTGCAATTATGCTTCTAAAGCATGCAAAGTTGTTAATAGTTTTTAAGGCAAATTATATGTAAAATATCGTACTTTTTTAGTTTACAAGAAATAGCATGTGCACGGCAGTGAAAACCTGTAATATGTACTTCTCTCTACAAAACTAAATAATGGGAACAAATAAAGACAAATTTAAAATTAGGTGGATTTCAAAGGAAATGTCATGGTTTATTTCCACAGGTTCAGGTATGATTTTCATTACTAAACAAGAGCTACTACGCTGTTTTTGGTGTTTGGCTACTATGGATTGTGTGAGAGGAATTAAAGTTTGCTGGAATTTTGCACTGCCTTTCCAACATATTTCAGGCAAATTTAAAAATCCTGTTGGAAAAGAAGCAAATGCTGCATTAATGAGGTCCTCTCCAACAGGTCTCTGCTGGTCCTACAGTACTTTATGATACAATAGAACAGTGCTGTCCATCTTCTGTGGTACAGGGGGCCAAAATTTGTCTGGCCTACATAGTGGAGGGCTGATAATGGAAGCCAGTGTTGACCACTCCCTGTTTTTAAACCACACCCACTTTAAACCACAACCATATTACTACAAAACTATGTTGACATTAATTGTAGTAGCACACCAAAAAAACTAATTGTTGGTGCTCACTGCAGGGATATCACTTATCACTCATATGTGAAAAAAGTTTTTATATCCTTAAATCCATATGCCTCCTCTTCTCCTGTGGATAGCACATCATCCTTAGCACATGATTAAACACCTTAGGGGCCCTTAACAATACTTTTTTTTCAAATGCTAACAAATCCCCAGAACAAATACCAGGCTTATGTTCCACAGGCAGAGCAGGGCACACACAGCCAGAGCAGGGCACACACAGCCAGAGCAGGGCACACACAGCCAGAGCAGGGCACACACAGCCAGAGCATGTCACACACAGGCAGGGCAGGGCACACACAGGCAGAGCAGGGCACACACAGGCAGAGCAGGGCACACACATAGAGCATAGGGAAGGCAGAATTGAGTAGGAGACAGGGAAACCTATCAGGACTACTCTAAGAGGTACTACATACAGTGACACAGTGCTGGTGCCCCATTAGCATTTTGTATAAAGTGTGAACAATGTGGGCAGTTTCAGTTTGGGTTTCAGGTTTGAAAAGTACAGGGTTCTAGGGGTGTGAACAACAGAGGCGTCACAGGTGTGAACAGGGGATTAGTCTGACTTTGAGATTTAAACAATGCAGGGGGCAGTAAATGTTACACATGCTAAGCAAACACAGCAGGTAGGTGGGACACCACACAAGGGGGGTCATGGGCAACATGCGGCCCAATAGAAGTTCCTAGTCCAGACTACCTATAATTAAGATTATAGCATGCAATGTTTTCAAATAAATTAATTTAGTAATTTGTAAACAAATCACCAGCATGTTTCACTCAGGAAAAGTATGTTATGTAATATTAACAAATATAAATTCATAATGTTTCTGGTGTGCTAGCTTCCAACCTTCTGTCATTGAAGATAAATGAAATAAGTATCTTATAATTTATCTGTCATTTATCTGTCATTCTACACATGAGAGCTAGAGTTTTTTTTAAAGACTATGTGGAAGTCTCCAATCAAATAAATTACCAAACAAGATAATTACCAAATGAACACAAAACAAAAATTCTAACTTTCACCTTTTGATAAATACACCTGAATACCACAGGAATTAAAAGAAAATGGCAAGTTTATCTGTGGTGAGATCTAATTTCACACTTTGATAAATCTTCCCCATAACCTTAAACATTTCAAAATCTTCAAGCCAGAGACATTTTCTCCAACAAGGGAATTTGCATTTCAGTCTCATATTACTGTACATCCATTTGCATTCCCACAGTTCCTTTTCAGGAATGCTAATTTTTATTAACAATTCTGCTTGTCAGTCCCTGTATTTTTGGTCGTAAAATCACTTCTGAGGTTCAATTCCCTATACTTCCCTTTGTCTGAACCAGCTCTGAATGCATCACAGGAAAAAGCACATAAGAGGCTTCTCTTATTTGCTTTTTCCTGTGATACATTCAGGACTATAACTGTAGCTGTTTATAGATGGAAAATATCAAATTTCAATATTCAATATCAGGACTCATTATAATGGTCTCTAGTTTATATCCATGGTGTCTACCAATTGCATATACTTTTGGAGAAACACATAAATACAGACAAAACACTGAAATGGTCATCATTTTTCAATCTTTATAATGTTATTAGTGCACTGAATTGCAAAACATGAAGGCTACTAGATGGATGGTGCATTGGCCACAATATTTTTGGACCATAGGGATTTATTATGGCGACTTTTGTTGATGCACTTAATTAGCCATTGTCCCAAATATCTCTACTAGCTGCATGGCAGTACAACCAAAGTTACTGTATAATAACAACTATGCTGTTGGCCTTGACTTTCCTGCCCTTGGCAAGCAAAAAAAATGCCTCCCTGGCATTTGAATTGCTTTATATAATCTGAACATGGTTATGCAACTGGACAGAAACATATACTTTCTGTACATGGAATTACCCTTCAATGGATCATGCAAATAAATTAATAAATTCAGATATCTAAATAATGGAACAATTAAGCTAATCCTAAAATACATATTGCAGTTTTATACTTTTTTTTATTTTTATCTATTATGTTTTAATAGGTTTTTTAAAGATTTTTTTGATGCACCCTAAGTTAGTAAAAATATTTCTGAAGTCAAATGATTACATTGCATTGAGAAGAAACATGAGCCACTGGTCCCTACTATTTGATGGACAGGTGGGATACAACACAGACTACTTTTACACTAAACACAAATGAGTATTATTAATCAAATCAGTATTATTATTAGTATTATTATTATTAATTATAATAATAATAATACTACTAATAATAATAATTACTGTTTCTACTACCACTACTACTACTACTACTACTACTACTACTACTAATAATAATAATAATAATAATAATAATAAAATATCTGCTATTTTAGTTCCAGTTCTACATGATAGCAGATCTCATATTCAGCAAGAACACATGCTGTCTATTTATAAATATACAGCATAAATATTTGCCATGCCCTCAAGACTTTGAAATTTGAAATGATTTTTCTTCTAGTAATTTATATCTCTAAACATGATATTTTTTTACATTCTGCTATATAAATATGCTGTAATATGCAAATACAAGATAACACAAAAGATAATTAAATTCTGCTGAATGTAATTTGACTTTGGAAATATCAATTTGGTAAATGCGCTCAGGCTGAATTGAATGAATGCAAGCACCAAATCTTTGTGGAGAACAAAATAAAAAATGAATAAAATAAAAGACAAAGTTAGCTCAGTTAATTAGCACAGAGTCAAATGTAAAAAGACATAAGAGAAGGCTTTACAATGACTTGTCAAAGAGATAAAGAAATAAGTCATTATTTGGTTATCTTGTTGTCATTATTGAAGCAGCCTGATCAAGGTCAGAATGACATTGGCTATGACCAAAACAGTGCTACTCATTGTAAGCCAAATACAAAATGCAGCAGCTGAGAAGCACAAAGAGAATGTGAAGATAAGACAGGTAATTATGCAGTGCTTTAAAGGAAGGGTTGGGTTATTGCATGAGAGGTCATAGGGTAAAATAATAAAAACAAACATTTGTATCCCAGCTGATTGCGCTTTTCAGTTGAAATTAGTTTTTAAATTAAAATCACCAAGGTTTACTGTGTGGATTTAAGCAAACAAATGCAAGCAAAATGTGTAATGGCACATGAAGCTACCCTATTTAATTTTGTAGTGGTGGGTTGTAGAACACTTGTAATAGCAATCCATATGAAGCTTTCTGTAAGCCCTCCTCTTTGATCAGCACACTTAACTGATCAACAAATTATGATGATCCAAAAATTGTGTGCCACAGTAGAAATTAAACTATTAACATTAGAGTTGTATTCAAAATACATAGGCTAATAGCTAAGGTTTGTGATAAACCTTGTTACTTTGGCCAGATTTACTTCAATGCCATAGCCAAACTAATGTGTAATGTAAATATTGCACAACTCATTAAATAATAATAAATAACAATACAAAGTAATTTAAAAGAAATTAATTCTCTACATGTTAATCAAAGCAGGCACCATTTAGTAGAAGAACTGATTTCACCTATAAATGGTAAGTAAAATTTTCAGAAGGTCCACAGATTTTTGTGGTGCTACTTCATTGAAGTACAACATTGATATATCTGCAGAGTCTAACTTTCAGATAAAACAAAGGCATTTGGAATGGTATAATATTAAGGGGCACATTTACTAAGGGTCGAAGTGAAAATTGGAATGAAAAAAATACAAATTTTTAAGTAATTTGACAAATTGCTATTTTAGCCTATGAGTGTTTTTGAAATATTTTGAAAATCAAAATTTTTTTTGCAAAATTTTCATTTGATCTAAAACGGACCTATTCAAATGAAAAAGGTTAATTTTTGATGGAAAAAAACAAAAAAATTAGATGGTCGAATTTCTAATTTTTTTTTTCAATTTGAAATTCGACTCTTAGTAAATCTGCCCCTATTTGTAATAATTCTACATGCAAAAGTGAACAACCTGGAAAGGTGACACATTGCTTAACATTATGCATTATAATAACATTATAATAAGTTTTCTGATAACCATTCAGACACTGTACAAACACATCAGGTCATTCCTTACAATCAATCACAAGGAATCTCAGAGTGCTGGGTCTAGGGAACATCCGCTGTTCGCGCAAACATCCGCTGTTCGCGCTCGCCAAAAGTTCGCGAACGTCGCGCGACGTTCGCATTTTGGGTTCGCGTCAATTTGGCGCTTTTTTTTTTGCCGCATTTTTTTTGCCCTCTCACCCCAGACCAGCAGATACATGGCAGCCAATTAAGAAGCTCTCCCTCCTGGACCACCCCACACCCCCTGGACCACTCCCCTTCCCTATAAAAACCGAAGCCCTGCAGCGTTTTTTCATTCTGCCTGTGTGTGTGCTTGGAAGAGATAGTGTAGGGAGAGAGCTGTTAGTGATTTAAGGGACAGTGTATAGTAAGTTTGCTGGCTAGTAATCTACTGTACTTCAAAAAACTGCCATCTAGCTGTGTGAGCTTGTTCACATTCTGTCTAAATATCCATAATATTACCCTCTCAAGAAAAAGCACCTGAGTGACTTTTTTCAAGCAGCCATAATATATTTTACGTAATCCGTATCCACCGCTGTAGTAGTGTATACGTTGACCTTGTAGCCATTATTTGCCCTGTAGGCATTTTTTGCCCAGTGTGTTCTTCAAACAACTGCCATCTAGCTGTGTGAGCTTGTTCACATTCTGTCTAAATATCCATAATATTACAGTCTCCACAACCACCTGAGCGACGTTTTTCCCTTTACAGCACAAAACGCAGCGCTGTGTCAACAATGGATTTTTCAGATACATTTTTGCCCTTGATCCCCCTCTGGCATGCCACTGTCCAGGTCGTTGCACCCTTTAAACAACTTTAAAATCATTTTTCTGGCCAGAAATATCTTTTTTAGCTGTTAAAGTTCGCCTTCCCATTGAAGTCTATGGGGTTCGCGACGGTCGCGAACTGTTCGCATTTTTTGTCGCAAGTTCGTGAACATGTCCGCGAACTTTTTTGCCGCGGTTCGCGCCATCACTAGCTGGGTCCCTAAACAATTATTTACAACACTTTTACTCCTGTTTATTGGCATTATTTTGTAGATACTAAATGGAATATGGTTAGTGATGAGCCAAATTTTTTCGTTAGCCATGGATTTGCAGCCAAATTCAGCATTCTGCCATCTTGAAACTGCAAAAAAATTTCACACAACAGAGACAAAAAGTCCCCAGAAAAGAAAACACCCAGTTTATAGCAGTCCAGATTTGAACAATTTTACAACCAGGCTTGGCGCAGCCGTTCGCTTCGCCCCCTCCACAGCACACATACATCCATGCATGTGCGCTGACCGGCCACATCACTTGAGGGGCAAGTATGCATGTCCTATCCCCTCACGTATGTGAGATGACAAGACTCAGTAGACCGTACTGGGGTAGGCAGTAGTTAAAGTTACATGCCTTGTACCCCCAAGCTTTGTGCTCTAGGCGCATGCCTACTCTGCCTGTTTTGGCCCTGTTTACAACATTCTGCTAGGTGACTGCTCTAAAGCATAAATATCGCTCTATCTGTCATTGCTTTAAGTGTGTGTTTTATTTAATAGTGTCTTTTCCTAAAAGATTAAGTGATATGACCCGCAACGAAATCTGTATTTTAATTCAATTTCCATGTAATGCTTACATTTTAGTAACCACATTATTTCCTCCCATTAATGGAAATTTTGTTATCATAGTAAAACAGAGAGAATTACATATGATTTATTTATTTATTATTCAGTTAAAGTTTGTGCAGTGATTAAGTAAAGGGAATCCCCAAATGATAAATTCTTGCACATGAAGAAAATTATATACTTCTGATGTACTTTTTACCAATAAATTTAAAAGGGTTCAGATTATTAAACATGCAGAGGTGGGTTTAAAAAGTTCTTTAGCTCCCAGTTTATAGTGTGAAGATGCTGTGCAGGTGTGTTTAGCCAGAACTAGATCTTGTCTTTGATTGTGGGGCTGCAGGGCTGTGATTGGCTATCCCACTCCTACTGTGCTCCTGGCAAGGACTGTTAGGACACACCCAACCCTAATTTGAAACAGAGACAGTGCAGATCTATGGGGAGCTCCAATAAAGGAGTCATTCTTAGATAAAGTATTTTTCAGGCCAGTGTGAAACCATAACCATAAATTACATACTAGTACATACCAGTATTGCCTTCCAGATTAGGGGGATTCTCACTTATGTTATATGTCTCCTATAGTGGTGGGCGAATCTGGGGTGTTTGGATTCGCCAAATTTTTTTGCGAATTTCCCGAGAAATTCACGAAATGGCAAAAAATGAAACCCAAACACTATTTAGTGGACATATTTGAAAGGGTATATTCTCCCCTGGACAGTTCTAAACAACTTTTCATGATATTCATTTTTTATTTTTATACGAACAGTAACATCAAAAAAATAAAATTGTTTAAAAGTAATGTAAATATAATGTACTGTTGCCCTTCACTGGTATAATTGGTGTGTTTGCTTTAGAAACACATCTGAAGTTTATATAAACAAGCTGCTGTTTAGCCTTGTGGTCAGCCATTCAAAGCTGAAAAAGGAGAAAAGGCACAGATTACACAGCAGATAACAGAAAAGCTCTGTTGCATTTAATAGAATTCTACAAAGATATCTACTGTGTATCTTGTGTTTGAAGGGCTACCCCCATGGTTACACAGCAGCTTGTTTATATAAACTATAGTCCTCAGAGTTTTTGTGTTTAGAAAACCCCCAAATAGTCGGATTTATAGCCTAAATTCAGTGCAGATGGCGATAACTTCCATTTGGGACAGCTGCCTCTCCCATTGACATATGCAGGGCCTTGACAGATCTGAGATGGCGCATTGACTTTCAAATTCTGCCTTTTTGCAGCATCGGGGTACAATACATTAGAGGGTTTTTTCACAAAAAAATTGATTTCTCCTAATTAACTTCCAATGAAAAATCCAAATCAAATTAGTCTAGTTTTCTACAGGGAAAAATCTTTAAAATTATTTGAGTTTTTGGGCAAAACTCAAATGATGTAAGCCATTAAAGGGATACTGTCATGGGGAAAATATTTTTTTAAAAACACATAATAGTGCTGCTCCAGCAGAATTCTGCACTAAACTCCATTTCACAAGAGAATATATATTTAATTTTGAAATCTGACATGGGGCTAGACATATTATCAGTTTCTCAGCTGCTCCTAGTCATGTGACTTGTGCTCTGATAAACTTCATTCAATCTTTAAAATGAATAAAACACTGTATGCGCTTCCTTAAATGAATACAATTTAGAACGTCTTAGAACGTCTTTCTTGTCTTTAAATCAAATTGGAATGTACATCTCAGTAGTAAAAGCGGATGCTCTTTCCCCTCCCCACCAAACTACGACCTTGCCGCTCAACCTCTGAGGTAAGACAAATGAAAGAGATACAGTTGCACAATGTCTCAATGTAAGTTTAGGCACCCTGCTTAGTTAATACTCACTGGATTCTTCCGAATTTGATCACACATTGGTACTTATCCATAGTGCAGCTAAATTTTCATTCCGTTTGTTTGGCTCTAGTTCTACTCTCCCACACATGGTCTGCTTCCTGAATACTTTGGCTCAGCTGCAGAGGATCACTCACATCGATAGCGAGTTTCAGCACTGCGGGCTGGGAAACTATTGTGGGCA
This sequence comes from Xenopus borealis, assembly GCA_024363595.1. Lineage (NCBI taxonomy): Eukaryota > Metazoa > Chordata > Amphibia > Anura > Pipidae > Xenopus > Xenopus borealis. Next base: position 75,094,701 of record CM044435.1, on the reverse strand, counting down.
AGACAGAGAGGGGACTCAAAGATATGGTTTAAATTTTATTAACAATTAAAACTTTAGGAATTGGAAGAGGGGACCCCACTAATAACAAGATCTCTTTTCTCTGATATAGCATGCATATACAGAGGGCATTGTTAATAAGAGAGTTAAAATACAACAGATTCCAGTGATATATATATATATATATATATATATATATATATATATGCTAGTAATGAAGTCACAGCACCATCCAAATCTTATGAAATCATAAAACGCCTTTATTGCATAACTTGGCTGAGATCCCAAACAAACAACATTTCAGGCCTGCATGGCCTTTTATCAAGTAAGCAACATGATAAAAGGCCATGCAGGCCTGAAACGTTGTTTGTTTGTGATCTCAGCCAAATATGCAATAAAAGCATTTTATGATTTCATGAGATTTGGATGTTGCTGTGACTTCATTACTGATATTTCAGCCGGTTGGACCTGTACCTTTTGAAAAACTGTGGTTTGGGTGGTGTCGAAGGCCCACGCCTCTGTTCAGGGATGGTTTCTCCACCTTAACATGAATTGCCTCTTTCACACCTCTTTCAAACCAGCGGTCTTCTTTATCTATCTTTATCTTTTTTTTTTTGGATAAAGAAGACCGCTGGTTTGAAAGAGGTGTGAAAGAGGCGATTCATGTTAAGGTGGAGAAACCATCCCTGAACAGAGGCGGGGGCCTTCGACACCACCTGTCTGCTACATACAATGCTGTTCTCGCATCTGTTCCCCGGTGGTTTCAGAACTCTTGACACATCCATTCATGCAACTCTCACAAGTAACACCTGTGTCTAGGAGTTGCATGACACATTGGTTATTCTATCACTGTAACTACACAGAATCAAGACCACTGTGAATTTCAAATGTCACCTCTCTGAAGAGTTGCAGTGTGCCATTGTGATTGGATTGTTGGAAGAGTCTATTTGCCGAGGACTCCCCTACACCAGTCAGTTGAACTGAAGAAGCTGCTTGGATGAGCAGTGAAACGTCTTCATTAAAATATCTCAGCAAGTCCAGTTGCTTTGAGTTACTTTTTATATATATATATACCATGACCTGGATGAATGAGAATCTTCATAGTTATAAAACATGTCTGTATAAGAAAGAAACAGAGTGTAATGGATATATATACCAATGATTATGGACATCATAAAAAATAGTTAAACAACATACAGTATCAAGGGGCTAATTTGGGAGACTCGAGAGAAATTGTTCAGACCCAAGAGATTATCAAAAACATTGTGAACTTATGAAGAATGATTTTATAGAAAAGGGCTATAGTTTAGAACTTATACAGAATTCAAAAGATGGGTGGATGAAATAGAACAGAACTATTGGCAATGAAGAATAAAAAGAATGAGTTCAAATATGTGCCATTCATTATAAAATCCAGTAAAGGTGGCTACAAACTCACTAACATTCTGAAGAAACACTGGCATGTTTTACAGATGGATGCGGATTTAAAGGGGATTTTAGGAGAAAATCTTCACCTGATCAAACACACTTAAGCAATCGTTAGCCCCTAGTTTCCTAAAGAAAGAGAATGAACTGATGTGGCTGGATAACAATAAGGGATTTTATAGATTTATGCAATGCTCTGCTTGCAAAATTTAAAAAAATAGACGATTATGTTGTTTCAGATCAACCCAAACCAGCAAAGAATATAAAATAAAACGATTAATAACGTAATACATTCAATGTAGTTTATTTATTAGAATGTCCATGCAAAAATCAATACATTGATAGAACCACTAGGAAACAAAAAATACGAATAGGGGAGCATATTAGGAATATAAGAAAGGGTTTAAAAACACATAGGGGTACATTAACTAAAGGTCGAAGTGAAAATTCAAATAAAATTTGAATTTTCAAAATTATAATTTCAAAGTAATTTTGGGCTACTTCAACTATCGAATAGCCTAAAATTTGTTTCGAATTGAAAAAATTAAAATTTTCAAATTTTGAAGTACTTGCCCTTTAAAAATCCTTCAACTTCGACCATTTTAGCCTATGGGGACCTCACAGAACCTGAAAGTTCTGAGATATCAAAGGATTTTTGGTGAAATCACTTGATTCGTTTGATTGAATTGAACGATTTTTTATTCAATCATACATGGCATTTTTCGAATGAAAACGCCCATATTCAATTGAAAATGACCCCCCTCCAAAAAATTTCTAAGTTGCAAGAATTCGAAGGATTTTTTATTCGATCGAAAATGGACCTATTTGATCGATCATTTTCTAGAGGTATAATGTCCCCTTAAAATGCAAGTAAATATGTTTGTGTGTAGCTATACATTTTGAAGTAGTAGTATATGTACAGTATGTCTTTAATACAGCTATTGATGCTTCCTATTTTTCTAATTATGTCTCTTTAAAAGACATGAACAGATTTAGATTATTAATTACTTCCTCAACAAACCGAAAGATGTTTTGTAAAAAGAAATGATGTCTTGAGTTTTAGAATTATTGACAGTAAACAAATTTTCTTGAGGTGTAATGTCCCCTTAAAATGCAAGTAAATATGTTTGTGTGTAGCTATACATTTTGAAGTAGTAGTATATATATATATATATATATATATATATATATATATATATATATATATATATAGTCTTTAATACAGCTATTAATGCTTCCTATTTTTCTAATTATGTCCATTTAAAAGACGTGAACAGATTTAGATTATTAATTACTTCCTCAACAATCCGAAAGATGTTTTCATACCCAGGAAATACTTCACACCCACATATTCTTGAGAACTGTGTCTCTGATTAATCTGTAGGCTATTTTGATGGATTTGGGCTTGTGTAAATTATTCAACTCTCAGTATTAGAATTATGCATGGAAAGCAAACCCTTATCTTGTTTTTACAATTTAAAGGGCAGTTAATTTCCTTTTCCTTTGTAAAACAATTTAAGTATAATGACAAATTGACTTTCTGTGCTGCCTGCTCTTATTTCAACTCTTTTCTCCTTCTGACCCAAGCATGATTTCCTACTGAATCTGCATTTATTGCACTTAAAATTAGAGTCTGGTATATCTAGTAGATTTTTAACTGCAAAATCTTTCTTACAAGTAATAAAACTGTTCAGAAAATTATACTAACCTGGTGATAAATAAGAACCAGTCACTGTAAGAAAACATGCACACGAAGTAGATTTTTTATCCAATACTAAAATGTAGAATCAATATGTACTAATGCAGCAATAATTGAATAATACAAATTCTAAAATTAAAAATATGAATGTCTCTCTTCACCATTACATAAAAGTAGACAACCGTAGAACTATATTTGAATGGTGTTTTATTTTACCTACTGCTTCATGATGATTATTACTAGTGATCGGCAAATTTGCGGTGAATTTCACCGGGCAGAAATTCGTCTGTTTTTGGACGTGCGCGTCCATTTTGTGACACTTGCGCCCATTGCAGGCCTCAAAAAACAGACGCAGGTGTGCTTACAATTAATTTTTTCAATATACAAAAATGCATATACTTTTTTAATGGTTGGCTTTATGGGAATACAAATCAATAAAAGGATAAAAGTTAATCCTGCCATGTAGAGCTAAATGTTAATGAATTGTTATGGCACTACTACTAGCTTGCATCTATTTGACTGAATGCTGAATACAACGAAGGCAGTAACATCCACCCAAAGATGGCTGTAAAAACTCATGAAAAATATGGAATTATGTGGAACTTACCTTTCTAATACACAGAAATTTTATACTTGATGCATTAAAACTTGTAGACGTTGCGGTTTGTTATCTTTCGTATTGTATTGCATGCAAAGGGATAAATTATGGACAACGAGATCATGCGATTCTAAAACAAAGATGCACAATGTGCTGTCAAATTCAGACAAGTCCTCTGCTGTTTGGATATTTATTTGTTGCTAATAATTACCATATAGAACAAAATACAGCACTATGCAGAAGTATTCTACAACTCTGTGCTATTATCTAGTATGAAGTAACAATGTACAGAATAAACCAATATGAAGAAAGGTGTTTCACCATGGCCATCCAAACCACAATGTGAGAATGAAAGAATTAATGTAAGTTAGCAATGAGGGCAACTAGCACACATACAGGAAGTTTGAACACATTTTTTATCCCAGGCAGACTTAAGAAGATTGCAAATATTACACATGCAAATTAGAGGCAAAATGTGATCAAGGAGGTAAATATGACCTGCTCAATAGAGTTTGCAATCTGTAAGACTACATATAACAGATTTTGCTCTTTGTAAGTTATTGGGATCAGAAGATAAATCTAAGTAGACCATATAGGAGATGTCATAGTATTACCAAATAAGGAAACTATATAAATAGATATTATGGAAGTCAACTAGGAAATCCTGCAGGTTCCAAAGGCATCTAGTGGGTAGTGTGCAGTTGTGCTGTTGCAACTGATGTATTAATCTGGATGCTTGCAGCCTGTATAACTCCATTGAAGTGCCCAATCACCCCTACTGAACCAAATCATGATCTTACCAAGCAGACTACTCTCTCTATGAAAGAGTAGTCAAACCATGTATCAGCTATTCAAGTGACCCACAATATCAAAAAACTGAGATAGCATCTGAAGTACTCTACCAAGCATGTGTGCAAATGAATTACATAATCGGCTCTGTTTACATTTATTGTCTTGTTGGCATGCCTGAAATATCAGGGAGGGAGGCCATATAAAGCAGCAAGAAAATGTATAACTAAATAAAATGCCCTATGCATTTGCTTCAGTGACCTACACCTCATTTAGGAACTTTGAGACTGTATTGCCTTGAAAATGATTGTGTGATTCACACTCCAATATGGGTTATTTCACAAATATATCATGTTACATCATTTTAATTGAGAGCATATCTGATGGTAATTATTTCCCCAGATCGAGATTTACATATTTAAAAGTTGGGAAAACCATGACAAATTTTGCAGAGCATCATAAAGAGAATGATCTGAGTTAACAACCAAGTGGTAAAAGACCACTTTTCAGGGTGAGCTGGTGGTGGGACTACAGTCAACCCCAAAAATTGCAGGGCAAATGTACAGTGATACTGGAATCAAATTGGTACGTTTTACATATGATTAGTTGGATTACTTTAAAAAATAGCTTTTGTAATGATGGACATACTCCTTATACAATTTGTCTTGGTAAAAGAATACTGTTTATGCATGCCTATTTTTCTGGCTTTTTTTTTAGGAATGTGATACTCCCCAGTATGGAAATAGAATGTATCATAAACACTCACGAGGCCTAAGTTTTTTAAACCACGACTAAAGAGCTATATTAAAATAGTATGAATGGAAAATTATGCTAAATTTTTAAAAATTTAAGTTTTTGTGGCAACTCCTAGAAAAAAACTTCTAAAAATTCTAAAAGTCTGAATCAGTTTAAAATGTTCAAATAGGATCAGCGCAGCTCCCATAGACTTCTATAGAACTTTACAAGTTTTACCTGCATATATTAGAGGCTTTCATGCTTTTTACACTTAGGGGGTTATTTATCAGAGGTCAAATGTCAGAATTTTTTATACCTCAAATGAACTGTAATGAACTTGCAACTCGATTGATATCTTATTTAAGAAAGAAATCAATTGAAAAAACTTGATTCCATGTGTTCGAGTTGCAAATCCCAAAAAAATTGAATTAATTGAGTTTTAGTCTCTCTAATTATTTGAGTTTTTGGGCATAACCTTCCAAAAAAACTCATCAAATGGTTCAAGGGACCTCTGCCATGGACCACTACATGATCTCAACAGATTTTAGATGATGTATTTTCAGATTCAAGCTATTTCCAGGGTATAATACATTGCCCAAGGGACATTGATTCATACTTTCTGGGAATGCAAAATGATCCAGCCCTTATGGTCAGAAACAACCAATCTAATAAGCCAAATTTTCTCCAGACAGATCCAATTAGAGCCTGCAATGATGCTATTGGGGAAACCTATGGAAAATCTACAAAGCCTGCTCAATCAGATTCTTACAGCAACGCGACTAGCTGTAGCAAGCAAATGAAAAACAGCAACCGCACCTACCCTAGGGGAAGTAACAGAGTAAATACCAACAAGTCATTTGAATATGACATTGCCACACTGCAGAACAAACTGGATCAACATAGGCTCATATGGGACTTATGGGAGCTATACAACCCATCAGTATAGACATAAGAGATAAGGAACACCCAGCCGCCATTTAACCCAGAGAAACCATAAATGTGAATGTAAAAGGGCCAGCACTCTATTCGTATTGTAGACATAGGGTTCCAAAATGCATTTATACATCAATAACAAGCATTATTTTTGTTTAAATTTTCTTTACTATTATTATTATTTTGTATAACCTCACTTACAAAAATAATCCATTGCTAATTGCTCATGACATAACTATGGATGTGACATAGATACTATGCAATTTTGGAGTATTTGCATAGAGTGTCTTCTCTATGAAATGCTCGCACAGCCAAAGTAATGCATAGCGAAAAGTCACCAGCGTTTGATGCCCAGGACGAAACTTTGCATATTAGTGAATTAGCGCATTTGCATCTGGCAAAGTGGTGCAAGTGGTGCAAAGCTGAAGCTGGTGAAAATTTGCCCATTAGTGAATCTGCCCCTTAGTCTTTTGAAAAACTTAAACTAATTAGCATTTTGGTAATTTTATTATGGGCCAAGTTCTAAGTTAAAAATTTATATTCCTAGAACACAGTAGCACACAATAATCTATACTACACACAACAGTGGTGGGGGAAATTCTTTGGCAGGTCTCGTCACAAAAGAATTTGTCTTCAATGTGTGAGTTTTCCGTAAAAGGACAGATTTTCCATTAATAATGCATGACCCTCCAACACTAGTACTACTCTTAATTTGGCTATCGTTATGTGAATGTAAAACATCTCATCATCCATAACACCTGAGCCATTTTCTCTATGCCAATGTAGCCATTCTTTCTCCGGCCAAATTTCAACCAGCCCTTTGGTAGTAAGAAAAGTAATTTTGTGAAGGTTATAATTTGTGATTTTGTGTTTTGTAAAGGCAGGGTTGCTAACTGGACTAAAATTGTGTTTTGTGCCGAAAATTACAATAAAGCGTAATAGTTTAGTTAAAGTCCAGGAAGATCAGGGTTTTTTTTTGTCTGTATGATTTGTTATACACTTATACAAAATGACCATCAATCATATACAATATATAGGCTAGTATTACACAAGAATGTATAATCAAATCATCGACCTTCAGTGATGTATGCATGTAAAATGTAGAGATTAGATTCTTATGAAAACAACATACAGTAGAACCCCCATGATGCACGACAACTTGGGTGCGCGACAAAACATCAGCGCGTCTCGTTTTGCGAACGCCACAGATTCGCCCATCACTATTTTTCAGGGGTCCAGAAAAAGATGGTGTAATATTCAGGAAAATGTAAAATCAGGGAAATGTATAGGTGGGATCACAAAACAACAATATAAAATGAGGGAAAACTTAAAATCAGGGGATGTAAAATGGGGGTTCTACTGTATGTAAATTCTTATTTTTTATTACATTTGTTTGTAATATAAAACAACTACAAATTAAAAAAAAAAAACAAATCTAGATTTCCTTGATTTTCCAAATATAAGTGTAGAATGTCTTATTCTGTATAATTAAACAATCAGATGTTGTAAAATGATTAAAAGAAGAAATAATAATAACAGAAATAATTATTTCATACTTTATTTCCCCTTCTTTTAATACACTGTACATTTAGAATTGCATAGAAAGGAAGTACAAATGCAGTAAGAAAAAAATGCAAATTATCAACAGGATCAGCAAAAGTACATTTACAAGACTAGAACTTGTATTGAAAAATCTGCCGATGGTTTATCTTTTTGAAACCCTGCAGTAGCAAGAAAAAATGGACTTACATAAATCATAGTTTAAGATTACTTGTGAAAAATATAGATCTAGATTCTTTAGGTTTTATGGAAAAAACAACTATGTAAATGTATTTTCATTTATTCACAGATTCATTATGTGAATGTAAAACATAATTTTTAATTCTAGTTTTGTATTTAAACACAATTACACAAATCAGGCAGTAACATTTAAAGGGGCCAATTTACGAAATTCACGTGAAATGATCGAAGTTCGATCGAATTCGTTTGAATACCGATCGTACGAATTTTTTGTGAAATCGTATATGCAAATTTGGCCTCTTCAATTCACGAATATTGAATAGATTGAATAGATCGAATGATTCGATATTCGATAATTCGATCATTCGATGATGGAAGGATTAAAAATTTGAAATTTATTTGACTGCCTACTTCGCCAGATTGAACCTACCAAATTATAATAGAAGCTCCCCATAGGCTTCTGAGTCTAAGTCCTGCTCGAATACCATTCATACGATCGGAACGTTGGATCGTTCTAATTGTACTGATTTTTCAGATGCTCGAATGAAATTTCACGATTTTTTTGTGAAATCGAACGAATGGTATCCGATCAAACTAATTCATTGAGAAATCGGATATCGAGCAAAATGATAGCCTAAAACAATTTGATAAGCATTCGATGGTCGAATGCTTATCGAATTGCGAATTTGGTCGAGCTAATTTCCGGGAATAATAGTAAATTTGCCCCTAAATATATGTAGAAAGTAGATTATTTCAAAGTAACATCAAATTATAGCTAAATGTCTAGCTAGTTTAGCTATAAAGACAATGGAATAAATCGGTAAAGATGACATATATAAATTTCAATTTTAAAAGCAGTAGGTATGTTATTCCTTCTAATGCATTTATACTGTTTGATTGTCAGAAGGCAGTTAAATAATGGTTAATTGTGTATGTATGAAGAGCTATATGTTTGGACTTTTTATAGCTGGGACATGTTCCCATACTAATTTCAACATTAAGGACTCCTGTGAAGCAGTAGACAGCAATGTAGACAGCAATGTATGTAAATACAAACCAAGACTTTGCATTCAGACACTATATAATTCACGGATGAATTTCCATAAACTTCACCAATGCTAACTAATGTTAGCTTGTCTATACATAAACTAATAAACTGATAAACATCCTCGGTAGAGATGTATATGTTTAAGAAGACAGAATCAGTGAAATAAGTGAATCTCCTGAAAATGTGATTTATATAATTAGCATACATTAAAAGTATATTTATACGATTATTTTATTGTTTTTACAGCTACTGAAGTACTGCAATGCAAAATTAATTCAATTATTAAATCATGGCAAAAAAAACTGACAAAGAATGCAAGAATATTTATATGCTTTATATCTATTCCTCATTATAGCTATTGAGCTAGAATTTACAGCCATTGCACATTGAAATAACATATAATATAGTGTGCCTGTATTTGCATTTCATATTGCATGTGAGACTACTTCCTTAGAGATTCAGATGCAAGCATTTCTTAAGATTTTTGATAATAATTTACTACTAAGAAATATGAATCAACTAAGCAAGGCTAAGGCAAGCCACCTATTGAAAACTTTATGTAAATATATGAGTGTACTTTATTTAGAATTAAGGGCAAATGGTACTCTCTATGTTGTTTCTCATTGCAACAGCATTACAGTATTTCCAAGAAAAAAATGCATTGAAACAATTTTTGCAATAAAGAATTACCAACACCACCCCCAGAATTTAGGTAGCCATACCCATCACAAATATCCCAGCCCTCCATCATTAATGCTTTCTTTATAGACTAGACCTCCATGCTCCATATACCTCATTAAGTTTCCAGCCTACATTACCTTTAAAGAGGTTCCATTAATAAAATTTCTACTTACTCACCCCTCTAAAACCTTCCTAAGAATTCTGTAATGCCTTTTATCAAATTCACCTATGTGCTTGCTCATCTAAATATAAGTTACTTTCAGCAAGTCTGTACCACTTACCCCAATGGGACATTCCAGATCTATATTTGATGTGAAGTTTTGAACTACTGTCTCTCATCATCCCTTGTTGACCAGATTCTATTTTATAAACTTTTATATTTATTTCAGCACCTACCTGTACACATTTATTTAATATAACAGTAAATCTGTAGGATACCTTAAAAGAGAACTAAATCACAGAGTGTGTGCTGTGAATCAGGCCAGAAGAAGATGGGGAGCTACAGGGTGCATCTTCAGATTCACAGTTCTTCAACCTTGGTTACCTTGGGCTTGTACAGAATCTCAAAAGATGATTTTCAGAATTTCTAGCATACTTCCTAGTTAAGCTTTACTTCTCCTTTAATGAAGCAACATATTGAACACTACTCATTACAATGAGGGAAAAGTATGCCATGATGCATTCTATAAATAATTACAATTCTATACAATAATAAAGCTACATAAGTGAAGGGAAGTGAATGGGAAGCAGTTGTGCAGTTGACTGCTTTTTCACATAATTTCACATAGCAGGTGTTATAACCTGTGAACATCCCCCAGATCAATGGCCCAATTTACCAGTAGCAATAGCTATATTACTTTATTAGTACAGAAGTTACCCCAATGGATACATACACTGCAAGGCTATCAGTTGGGATTGTTAAAATACTTTGTGTTATCTTGTTATATTTTTCTTGCTCTTTCTTTTCCTTCCTTTATTGTTTGGATTTTCCTTCTCTTTTCTAAGACACAGTATATTTTCAACAATAACAGATAACAAATGGCAATGGAACAAAAATATGATGTGGTTACAAAGAGACAATAACATAATACAACATTGTACAATGTCAAATGCTTGTTTACTGCAATATGCCATACTTGTATGTCTTCTTTTTTCTGTATATTCATGTAAAACAAAATACTCAGTTACATTTACACTTTGTGAGCTTCCGGTAGTAAAACCTAAGGCCCCTGGCACAGATTTCAACACAGAAACGGAGACTGATCACCTTTTTTAAACACGAAATCTTCAGCCCACTGGCTTCACATGGGGAAATCACATAAGTGTTAACAGAAACAGTCTGCTTCCACACCCTCACTGGTGTACAGGTTACTCACCGACGGTCTTTAGCCCTCACTGGCTTCTAGTGGACCACAAATCCCAGAATCCTCTCTGGGCACACTTGAGACACTAGTCTCCTGGGAGCAGTTTCTCCGGCCCTCTCTCAGATCTTTGGAGCCTCTCCAAATCAGGGGAATAGCACACTTGTTCCCCGGTGCTCACCAGCACTCCTTCTGTGGCCCTTACCTCCTCCACTCCAGGAGGTCTCTAGGGGAAAGCTACAGCAGCATCAAATTTTTCTAATTCGTTTGTTCAACCAATCAAATTGCAGTAAAACCCTTCGAATTCGAAGGATTTTAATTCCCTAACTATTCCCATGGTCAAATTTAGAATTTGTATCAATTCGAAATTCGACCAATAGTAAATCTGCCCCATTGTCTAATAAATAATCATACAAATATTAAATAAACACAATAGAGATATTTTGCTTCATTTAAGGATTAATTCTATCCTAGATGGGATCACGTACAATGTACAGACAAACATATTCTGGCCAATGGTTTCTGGATACCTGTAGTAATTTATTAAAAATATATACCATGAAAATATGTATACTGGTCATCAAACTGTGTGGTGAACCCCTATCATAAAAAATTAATGCTTTGAAGGGATTTTCAGATATTTCATCAAAACCACTAGCTTTAGGAATATTTTCTGACCTGCTAGTTTGGAAAAAACAGGGATTTTGGATTTGCCCAAAAGTGTCCTTTGTGGTTTTACTGGGCAATCTATTTTATGGTGGCTTTAACCCACATAAAATGCAGAAAATGCTATGGATTTTCAGAATCTGAAGTCATGCATTAATTTCACTTGTGGGTCTCCACATGCCAGATCTTACAGTATGCACAATGGTTATCAAACTGTTTGGTGGACTTCTAGCATTCATGTTTGGGATGTTTTTTCTTAGTGCCTAATGCCATGCAGGAGATAGTAAGTTGTAAAGTGAAAGTTTTGTGGTGAATTTTCAGAATGTTAATACATTTTTATAAGAAACGGTATGTTCAGAAACCATTGAAGTTTGGTAATAATAAAGTGCCATCTTCTGCTGTACTGCTGAGAATTTTTGATCTTTAGAAGTCAGAAATCTCTACTATACAAAACTGATCTCCATATGTGTCAAAGATATTGATTTTGTTTTAAAATTTTGGAATTTTGTGCTTAAAATTAAATATCATTCTTGTGTGTATCTGTATATATATTAAAAATTGCATATTTTCTTTTTTCTTTATTTAGTGTTGTAAAAGTTGATCCAGAAGTGAAAAAACACAAGACCTCAGGTTGAAAAACTATCTTTATTTTTCCTAGGTAAACTAAAAGTGCTCATTTGGAAAGGAGAAAGCGCAACATTTTCAAAAAATATCTGATGTTAGGAGCAAATGAATTGTCAATTTTTCTGGCACTCAAAGGGTTACTCAGTATCAGGTAGACAGATTTATATGTATTATTCTTGCTCTCTAAAAACAGCAATTCAATATCTGAAGTGTTTTGCTATTGCTTTGTGTGCTTTTTGTTATTTTTTGGCTAACATAAGGCCAAATAATTATGACATTTATTCATCAAGGCTCTATCACTCACTAAACATACAGAAAAACACATTAAATTAATTCTACTCCTTTGTATTAATTAATTTATGTGCAAAACAGATTATTTACATCTGTTATATAAGACCAGTGGTTATAAATGGTCCAATATATGCATCAATGTAGATTACTAATTTATGGCATATGTGAAAACATACTTATTTATACAATCATGACAGTTATATACATCAAGGCCATAAGAAAAACCTATAGCAATAAACAACTTATTTTTCTCTTTACAAAATTGAATCATTTGTTCCCTGTGAAAATTACTGCCTGTTTTACAACTTCAAAATATTTCTATTTAAGCAGACTTTGATATCAAAATAAGAGTAATTCATTCTTAATTAGATTGACCTCAAACTGAAGTGACAAATTGAAAAATGCATCAAAGAAATTTTGTAAGTGAACTCATGTTTACAATTTGTTCTAGAGTTTTTACACATAAGCATAACGTGCAAGCTGAGGCCACCTAGTGAACATAGGTGAAATTATAAAAATATGTAATTTTATCAATGAGTACCCATAGGGAAAGTGATATATAATTTATATAATAATTTATATAATTTAGAATTTGATTTTAAATCAGTTTTATCGATATGCAAAGAAACATTCTAAATGACTGTGTTACTGGAGTGGTATATATACAGTATATATATATAAAGATAAATAACTCATGGCAATTGTAGAAAAAATGTTATATTATAAATCAAGAAGGTTCAGACATCTACGCGTTTCGGTCCGCATGGGACCGTCATCAGGATGTGCAAATACATCATACAATGAGCTTAAATAACCACATATTCAATCATCCCACCCACATTAAACATATGTCATAAAAAACCTGCAAAGTGCAAAATGTGCATAGTAAATGCAATCCGTTTTACCAGTGCTACCTGTTACTAGCCTAAGTGCATAATAATGTGATGTTTGAACATCTTTAATCACACAAAAAAAGAAACAATATTTAATCTCCAAGTGTACCCACTAATGAAGAATATATATATTTCATAAATTGTTGTACTCAAGTAAGTAAAATGTCAGTGAAATGTATACAATCAATAATTAATACAATATCTAGCATTGATTTTCTAATTAATGTAGGTGCATAGAAGCCAGTGAACAGTTAATGTGTTATATGTCATTATTTTTTAACTATGGCAAAAAGAGAAACCTTTGATATTATAAATTTGTCATTATGTCACCTTCTACTGCTTTAATGAACTCTGATGGCTTGAAATGGATCTGTGTTCAAACAGATTGAACTTTTTAGCCTTTCCCTATCAACCATCTTGCTGTTTTGGTTTTATATTTCAGTTAAGTAAGGACAAAGCCAAGTTCACATTTAGCAATATGGCATTTATTAGACAATGATCTTGAGGAACCCTTTATTTGTACTATAAAAATATTTGGAACACTACCTAAATCAGTAAGATAAAGTGTCCTAACAAGTTCACAAATTTACTTACAGAAAAATAAATATATTATCACTGATATGTTTCAGTTGAAAGCTCCCCTTTCGGTTTCACATGTTGTACTATGTAAATCACAGTGTAAATCACAGTGTATGTTCAACATAAACTGCCCTCCGAGCAGTACTGCGTCCAGCATCATTTGGGCAATATTTGCTAGCAGGCCAAATGTGATGCATTTGCTGGACTGCCTGCTGTCAGTGTGTAAGATGTACTGCAATGTCCAGAAAATGGGTGGCACTCCAGTTCTAAAGGTCTGTGTTTTGGAATCGTTAAGGGCTACTTCAGTTGAACAGTGACTGGACCGAAGGAAGTTCCACCTCCCTGTTTGTCACCTGGAAGCTTTATGGTTCACAAAGAGTGCAATGAGCCGCCCATCCTCTGCTGGACCCTATGCTAGCAAACCTTGTGGCAAGCAAAAGCAGCAGCAGCCACCTCCACCAGCACTTGCACGCCATCTCCCAGGAGCTGATGTCACTGATTGTGTGCCCAGTCTGTTTCAACTATGTCTTCACACCTATCCTGCAGTGCCAGGCTGGTCATCTGGTATGTGAATAATGCCACCAGTATCTGAGCTGTTGCCCAACTTGCAATGTATCCTTTATTCCAAGTATTCAGAAACTGGCAATGGAGAAAGTGGCCTCTGTTCTCCTCCCCTGTAAGGTACATTCCAGCCTATTTACTTCTATTACTGCCACCTTGTTTCAGCATCTGCAACTTCCAATGTGCTGCTCAGTGATAGCAATGACAAAGAAGCACTGAAAATGTTTTTTAATTCTATTTTGGTCAGTTGATTTAAAATAGAATTGAGCATAATGCAGGGAATGAAACCCAGTTGCCCTTGCTCAAGGGACCTTTGCTACAGCCCTGGACTATGCTCATTAGAGTTGATTTCATCTTGGTACAGTGACGTGATGCTCAGGGGCCAAGTCTGGCCCCTCAACAGTCTGAGGGACCATAAACTAGCCCCCTGTTTAAAAATGTTGAGGACCTCTGCTCTAAAACTGATACATAGATGGAGAAGACTTTAATTGCACACAGGATGGCTTTAATTTCAATGGATACATATAGTTTAGTTAATTAATATATGTACTAACTAGTTCTCAATAGTGGACACTGATTCCCCATAAATCACCTGACAGGAAATAATATTTATAATAATTTATAAGAATAAGCTGCTGTGTAGCCATGGGGGCAGCAATTCAAGGGAGAAAAGGCTCAAGTTATAGAGCAGATAGCAGATACGCTCTGTAGTACACAATATCATCTGTTATCCACTACTTATCCTGTGCCATATAGCCTTTTTTCAATTTCTGTCATTGCTACACAGCAGCTTGTTTATATGAACTATAGCAGTGTTTCTGAAGCAATCATAGCAGTTTTACCAGTGCAGGGCAACAGTACACAATATTTTCATTACTTTAAAACACTTAAATTGTTTGGTGTTACTGTTCCTTGAAATAATATACATTCTGTGTGGCCATTTGCAAACATACAAATATAATGGAGCCTGTATGGGTGGAAGAAGGCATGACTGTAAGGCAAGGGGGGGGGGAGATAAAGAAGAGGATAGGAATAGGAAGTGGTAATAAGGTTAGCATAGGAAAGGGTTGGGGGATATAAGTAAAACTGCGGGAAAAGCCCCTTCCATTTCCTACCTTTAGAGGAGACATGCAGGTCTGGAGCAGGCCCACCCTTTCCGTCGCCCTTTTACTTCAGGAGGCCAAGGAGTTAAAATGGTAAGTAGACAGGGAAATGTGTGACAGGGGGTGGCTTTCAGGAAGAAATGGTTAATCAACGTAGCATTTGGCAGTAGTCCCGGGAAAGCAGGGAGTTAAAAGGAGGAAGAGAGAAAGGAAGAACATTAGATATAACTAGCCAACTTGGACATGGGATCATGGTAGCAAAAATTGAGAATACCACTGAGTGTCCTGCGGCTGATGGGTAATGACAAAAGTCATGAAAGATGCAATGGTATGGAGGCACAATGCACAGGATAGTAATCCTGCCCAAGGGAATCAGGACAGGGCAGAAATAAATAGGTTAACAAAAACTGTCATGGAATGCTATGTAAACGGTTAATAATGATCACTGTTTATTGGTGATTAATTGTTATTGGTGGGTACGAGTGGAACGGAAGTATCTGTATGTAAAATTATGTCTGTTTATTATCAGGACTAGTGATGGGCGAATTTATTCGCCAGGGGCGAATTCCCGCGATTCGCCGCTGGCGAATAAATTCGCGAAACAGCAGGAAAAATTCGACGCCAAAAATTCGACGCCAAAAACGAGTCGCGACTCGTTTCACGAATTTTTCGGCGAAGCGAAAACGCGGCTGTTTCGCCCATCACTAATCAGTCTACACAGTATACAAATTGTAAAACATCAGAATTGTCTGACTGGCACCAATCTGGATTGCTGGAAGATGGCCAGAAAGTCAGGAACCAGTAAATCAGCAATTGTAGACAAGAGCTTACCCAGGAACTTAGGAAAGTAAGACCAACTACATGATTCAAATTCATTTTAATGTGGTGAGAGAAGTCATTGCTATTATCCACTAGGCCACAACCACACTGGGGGAGGTAGCCAGAATACCTCAGGTCCCTGCTTCTAGACTAGTAGTTCCTGACACCCATCAACAACAACTGCAGCATGCTGCACATGTTAAAAATTTACTGTTTAACAAGAGACACAAGAGCTTACCCAGGAACTTAGGAAAGTAGGAACGACTACATGATTTAGATCCAGTTCCTTATTTTGATGTGGTGATAGAATGCAGAGTGATTGATGCCGCAATGTGGTGCTGAGGTGATGACATCATCAAGCAAATTGATGGGGAGTTAGATGTGACGTTACAGTATCTTCTGCCAGGTTTCTCAGAAGGAGAAGGAAAAGCATCAATATCAGAGCACCTTACCCAAAAGCAGTCTCTAGTATAAAAGCTTTCCAGTGGACAATCCTTTGCAGAGAACCTTTTGAAATTCTGGAATCAAGACTTTTTTCCACTTTGTAGTTTTGCCGACCATCTGCAATAATAAGAGCTGCTGGTTGTTGCATAGAGGAAAACTTCCATAAGGTTGAAAAAAATGACACGTGAAAGATTAGATTAGTGGAAAGCCCAAAGATATAGATAGAAAATTAGATTAGTGGAAAGTCAGACTTTTTTTTACCAGCAGGGCATTGTGTCAGATGTGGGAATACTGTCACTGGAGCAGGAACTTCTGAAGGGAGACAATACTTTGAATACGGATGGGTGCGCTGACCATAAACACATAGGAATTGAAATTTTGTGCTACAATGAGCAAACTCTACCAAAGTAAAGTAGTCTAACAAGTTATACTGAGAGAGGGCGATCTTAAAGATTGTTCCAATGAGTAATTAACTCTACGGAATAAATGTATTTATTATTCGCCAACAATGGCTTCACACGCATAACAACACTTTGCTGGGACAATACTAATTTACTAAAATCCAAGGTCTCTTCTTAGTTGACGGATGCTGGGGAATTTTCGCTAGCATTACTTCTTCAATGCGAGCAAATCAAAGCGAAGATGCACTAGCTTTCAATTCTGCCTAGCTCAAATTCATTAGAGGTCTTTCACTAAGGCTAATTTTCATACCACAGGAAATTTAAAGTTGAATACACTTCTTTATGTTACATGGTGAATCTAATACATAACATTTACACTGATAACTAGGAACCAAGGGAACCTTACTAAAGTCAATAGAGTTGTTGTAATGCCCTACATATGAGCCCACTGTAAAATAATCTTCCATATGTTATAAAATGTATGGGGGAAACCGGTTACACAATAAAATATCATATGACTTTTCCCCCTAAAATAAGGAAAAGTCGCCAGATTATTTTTACACATATAATGTAAGTAATTGAAGATTGAGGACGTTCTGTGCACTCCATTGCACTTCATCTGATCTGAGCTGGCGAAAGTCTGGTGAAAGAGGTAACATTCAGACTGCAGATCTGCATTTTAGTGAATTTGTGGAGTAGAGTCCACTCTTCAGAACGAAGTAATTAGTAAATTGACAAAATCCCTGTGGGGGGTAACGCTGGTAAATCGTCACTTAGCCCTTTAGTAAATATGCCCATATGGCTTTATTAGTTTAAGGTTGGTATGGGGAAGATAATTATAGAAGTCTATAAAGTATATCAAGAACTGGACTGGCAGATGGCAGATCTTGGCATTTTCTGATCATGGAATATATCCAATACACTTCCTGCACTGCCTTTACATCCTCAACAAAATGTGTATGCAGTGATTTGAGCTGATCTAGGTTAGGCAATTAACAGATATACATGGTTATATGTTGGGAAATGTTCCATAGTGTTTGCTTGATTAGTGAACAAAATCATTTGTGTTGGATTTTTAATAAGCTCCAGTGACTCTTTAGGGAAGCACACTTTAAAAACCAAAATTTTCTTTCTTTTAGTGTTTTGTTTGCTTGTGTATTTTTGTTGTAAACTTTACATCTTTGCAATAATATTACTATATCATTTGGTTAAACAAATGTAGGGCTGCAACATGATAGTACAGTACAGATTTTCCTTTTCAATGGAACAGGCTCATGGAATATTTAAACAAATTTAGCACATCAAAACAGCAGTTAAGAAAGTGAATAATATATTGTTTAAAAAAGCATTAACAGTAATGATAGGTTTTTTAAACATGCAAGTGTGGAATTCATACACTGATTGTCACATTATGTCAGAATTATTTTAACCACCATTTGCAACTACCACTATTTCATAACATCTACGCTTAAATGGCTAAGGAGACATATGTTTAGTCTATTAAAATAGACAGCAGGCATACAAAAAGAGCAATATTGGGGATTACCAAGGCTCAGTTACACTAACACATGAGATAGCTGTAACCCAGGTCACCATATCAACACTTTAAAAAGACGAAGTGAACTCCTCAGCTTCCAATAGCTGTCCCACTGCGGAGTGTGACCTAAGCATATTGAAGGGACCTTGTCTCCTTTAACAACTTGATTGATGTGATTAAATGCCAACTGTTCTTTAATGCAGAAATTAAAGTATTGATTACACTGCTGATATAAGACACAGATACATCCACTGCTATTTCTGCTAATGGATTGGGCTATAAAGATGTATAGGATGAACACACAATACATTACACAACTTGATATCATTGTAAATATCTCTCAATGGTATAGGGTATTTAATAAATTGTGTATAAAGTTCAAACAGTAATAGAAAAACAATGTTTAATATAACATTAAAATTTTAACAAAGTCTGAAGTAATGTAAGAATTTTCACTTCAGTCAGTTAAACTATGGATTCTATTAATTCTTCCCTAGCAGGGAGCAGCAGCATGAAAAATGTCAATATTTTAAAATATCTTAGTCAAATGAAGGCTGTTTTTTATGCTCTAAGGGTATAACAAATACTCATTGTTTGAATTACCTTGCAAACAAGTTTAAAACTTTAAACACTTAGCAAGTTATTTATTATAAGTCCGAATGTAAAAAACGCAAAATAAATTAAATTTTTGTGGCTATAAAATCTGACCTTTTAGTGGACCTAAAATGTTATATTTATTATCGATATTTATTATACCCCGAGGATGGAAAAAGTCCAAATTTGGAAATCCAGCATCTCAGACCTGCCAAGATGTCAAGTGAATGGAAGAGGACCCTAGCGTATTTCAAAGTTTCTGTGATCTGTGCTGGAATTAACCGGAAAATCCAATTATTTTGGACTTTTCTGCAAAAATCTGAAAAAAGGCGGCTTTTTGGTAAAATGCCAGAAAAAAACCCAAATGATTTGGAAAAAATAAAAAAAATTATAGGATTATAATGGATATTTGCTCAATTTTATTGAGTTTTTTGCCCGATCCAATGAAATTGTGCTATTTTTACTAATAAATTTTTTGTGGATTCTAGCTTGCGCTGACTTTTTAAAAATAAAATTATCAGAAATATTCTGATTTTGATAAACTAGGCCCTTATACTCAAATGGTAGTTTACACCAGGACACCCTGAAAAAGATGCAAAATTACTAGGTTTAGTTTGGTTCTTGCAGCCAGTACAGTTAATTTGCCCTCTTCCCAAATTAGTATTGCTCTTATCTTGTAAACTATTTATTAAGCTCATGGCACAGATGCGTGCCCTAGTGTAGCGCTAGAGACTGGAATGGACAAGACACAACTATATTCCACTTTTAACTTAATATGCCAAGAAATATGAGCAAAATTGCACTTTGCTTACTGAATTTAAAATCATATACAGTATGACTCTTTCTGCAACATAGGCTGTTAGGCAGAAATACATTTATGTGCCCAGCCAGTGGTGAGTCTCCACAAAGTGTGTTTTGGGTGAAACACTGTGCGCTTTCTATACCTACATTACTAAAAAGATTGTCTTTTCTGTGTACTAAAGTATATTTTAAGTATCCATTTCTGGAATGCGGGGGTGGTGAAAACCTTTTTGAAACATTATGGTTCCCAAGAGACAAATTAAAAGTGATTAATCTTATATTATTCTTTGCACAGAAAGTCTGTCAGACTAAAAATTATTTTAAAGTTTTTATAAGATCTCTCATTGTAAGCCCACTCAAACTTCCCACAGTAACTAAGGCACCAGCATTTAAATAGGAAGAACATTATTTATTACATGTGGCTTTTCTATATTTTTTTTATTTACTTTCCCATGGCATCAAGAAAAAAACTGTACATATGCAACTGTTTAATACAGATGAAATTAAATGGTGAAGATGTGACTGTTGTTCTGTTAGTATAACTTTTTATTCAATAGCATTTTGCAGTTAAAGGGAGAGTTAGAAACAACACATTCCTAAGGTTGGCTTTATAAGTGTAAAATCTGTTGTACCTTGAGGTGCTTAGCTACTGATTGGAGACAGACCAATCTTTAAATAAATAAATAATGTATTTATTTATAAAAATAAATAAAGAAATAAATAAAAGGAAACTAACTTAAATGGATGGGGAAAAGAGGGAGAGAATAAGAGTATTTCTCATTACATACATGAGGAAAATCATTCACTCAAGCATAAATTATATTACCTTTCACCAAGGACAGTCCCAGACAATCAGGTCTTGGGAAATATCATCTATTCTCAGCCAGGCAAAGACATGAAATTAAGCCAGTGTCATTGGGCAGTGTCATTCTGTAGCTACTAAAGAAAATAAAGTTCTGTCTTGCATAAAAAGGGCATAAACTCAAGGGATGAAAACATAATCATACCTCTTTATTGATCCCTAGTAAGACCTCATCTAGAGTATCATTGCAGTTTTGGACTCCAGTCCTTAAGAGAGATATAAATGAGCTGGAGAGAGTGCAGAGATGTGCAACTAAACTGGTTAGAGGGATAAAATATTTAAATTATGAGGGTAGTAGGGTAAAAGGATTTTCACTTGAAGCAGCGTAGGTGGTTCTTCACAGTGAGGACAGTGAGGATGTACAATGCACTGCTGGGTGATGTTGTGATGGCTGATTCTGTTAATACTTTTAAGAGGCGCTTGGATTCATTTTTGGACAGACATAACATCAATGGCTACTGTGATACGCTCTACAGTTAGTATAGCTATGGCCATATATGGTTTGTGTGAAAGTGTGGAGTGTGTGTGTGTGTGTGTGTGTATGCTGGGTTTTAATTTGGAGGGGTTGAACTTGATGGACTGTCTTTTTTCAACCCAATTTAACTATGTAACTACAGTATGTTACTATGTAAGCCAATAGTGATTGCTTTTGTTATAAACATGTTGCACACCTTATTTTTCTCTCTTAACTAAGTGACCATAGAGAAAAACGTTTTTATATTTAATTTTGAAATCTGACATGGAGTTAGACATTTAGTCGGTTTCCCAGCTGCCCCAGCCATGTGACTTGTGCCTGCACAGTCTCAGTGGGACTTGGCTTTTATTATTTAGTGTTATTCTTAGATCTACCAGGGAGCTGTTATCTTGTGTTAAGGAGCTGCTATCTGGTTATCAGAGCACATGACTGGGGCAGCTGGGAAACTGACACTATGTCTAGCACTATGTCAGATTTTATAATCGAATATAAAACTATTTTGAAAAATTGATTTCAGTGCAGAATTCTGCTGGATTATCACTATTAACAGATGCTTTTTGAAAAAAAAAAAAACCTGTTTCCTATGACAATATCCCTTTCAAATAGTTCGTCCAGTTATGGATACTTTAATTAATACTTTTAAATTTACACTCTTTTCATCACCATGTAGTTAACCATTGATGCCACTTTATAATTGTGGCTCCAAACTGGATCCCACACTAGAGAAAATATTTCTGGTACGCATCGGTATTGATCTGGAAAAATAACTTCTGCAAACTGTAAAAAAAAGATAAAAAGTAAAAATGATCCAGAATGTACAGTCCAACCAATTTATTCTTTCCAATTTGAATAAACTTTACCATCAGTCAATCAAAAACTCAAAAGGGATATAGCTTACATTTTTATTTAAAACATCTGCTAAAACAATGTTGTCTTGGATTTGAACCTGAACACAATGAAACCTGAAATTTCATGTTCCTCCAAGTTAATTATAACAACTGTAGATTCCTTGTCACTAAATATTTTGTCAAAACATGCATTATGGGACTGGCTATTATCTCACACATATAGATGATTTAGTACTGTAACAATTAGTTTATTTTCCCCAAAATGTTTTGAGTCTCATATACCCTTTCTGAAATGGCATTCTAAGATTTACAACATGTTGGCTAGAATTTTGCACTCTCCCTTTCTCTTAGATTTGCATCATAGCACTATACACTTCATGTCTACATAAGTAAAGTAAACATTTTTCTTCTAACTTCATATGTTTCTGTTACATAATATTTTTAAGCTTTGGCCAAATAAAGATGTTTTCATGATTTTTGTATGAATTCATTTTTATTTTACCTGATAAAACCAGACAAAAGGAATAGAAATGTTATGTCACAATGATCAGGGGAACAAGGGAAGCTTGAATGCACAAGAGTTAGTAATAACCACTTCCAAAAATAGTTCATGAAAAATTTATGCTGATTAGTGATGAGCAAAATTTTTCACCAAGTTTCACAAGAAAATTACACTCATAGACTTCAATGCGAGATAAAAACATTTTTGACGCCCGTAGGCTTAAAAGTATTTTTGGCAAATTTTTGCTGTTTTGCAAAATGGGTCAGATTCACCCATCACTATTGATCAAGCTTTTTGATTTGTTTTAATTAAGTAATATATATGATTTTGTCATTTCTTGCAATAAACATGGAAAAATCTGAAACTGAAAGTAAAGTTGCCTTCTATGTCCTGGTTCTCACAGAAACCTCTATATGAACAGAGCACGCCACAGTCCCCAGCAAAAAAATCTTCAGAGGGGCCCACTGTGCATCGCTGCCATCACTCACAACCCTCCTTCCCTCATGCATGCATGCATGCATGAGCACAAACGGGAAAATATTAAGAATATGACTGGTGGAGGTTTTAATGCTATAGATTATAGAATGTCTGCTTCCTCTGTAGTTACACCACTGCTTCCATCAGCTTCTGCCTTTGTAGACTTTCACTTAAGGAGTAGCTCATCAGGTGGACTGTAAGTTTGTTGTGATTGTACCCAGAAATCTGTAATGGGAACCATGATTCTTTCATCAAGAAATTTTAAAACAGAAGACTTGCTCAAGAATGAAGAATATTCAACCATGGTTTTTTTCTGATGACACTTCCCTTTTAATGAGTGGCATAAGTCAAATATTGCTAAGACAGATAAAAGCATTTATTATGTAGTCGATCTGGCAGCATGCAGGAAATGAATATCTGATGACCTATTTCAGTTAACAGCTTCTATATCATAAGTGCACGTCATTTAATCTGATAATAGTGGTAAAAAATGCAAACTGCTTCAGAACAATATTGGGTCTCTTGTTGTTTTAACAGCAATTATATTTTTACATTGTATAGAGATTTGCATTTAGGCAGATTATGCACCCATATGCAGGGTCACATAAATAAAAAATAAGTCAATCAATATTGAGCTAAAAAGCCTAGATAAATCCAACTATAGCAATACTCACAAAAAGTAATTTTCAGTGCATTAGTTGCATTTCAAATAGGTTTTACAATCATGCATATCTGTGTTGTCTAAAATAATCTAAAATATGCACGTCCTACAAAGCTATTTTTCTAAAAATATTTTATTTTAAACCTGTACTCTAAAGATACTACATTTACTTTTCTACATCTCGAGAGTAATGACTGAGAACAGGGGGAACAGGCAGGAGTCATTTGGCTTGGTATCTGCTGGATTAAACAGAATTGTAGTCGCAGTTCATGTAGTTAAGGGGATACTCTGAAAACAGGTCAGGGTCTATAAACAGAAAGTCAAGAAGAACATCCCAGCCAGGAACTACAAGCAGAGTGTTGCACATATTTAGGATTAAAAACATACTTGCTTGTTTATTAGGTAATATGCTAATGAGTGTTAAAAACTGGTATTAAAATTACAGGAATATACACTTGGAATAACACTTTGAGTAGCCAACTTAATTTAAAGGAAAGCCCTGGAGTTATAAACACAGGGACTGCATGACAAGGGATTCAAATGACCAGCAGCCAAATTACAATGGTTTATGATTAAGACTGGCCAAATCAGATGTAGCTGTGATTGGCTGATGAGGAATGCGTTAAGGGTTGGGGCAGACGGGGAGATTTAGTCGCTTGGCGATTAATCGCCACGCGACTAAATCTCCCCGAATCTGCCTGTTTGTCACGAGCCAAAAAAAACTTTAGCACCAACAAATGAAAGTGTATTCAATTAATTAAAATATAATGTACTTTTTACCTGCACTGGTAAACCTGGTTTGTTTGCTTCAGCAACTCTACTTTAGTTGATATAAACAAGCTGCTGGGTAAACAACTGATGGCACATAAGCTCTGTAGTATACAATGCAATTTTACATAGCTTATCTGTTATCTACTGTGTATCCTGTGCTTGAATGGCTGTCCCCATGGCTACACAGCAGCTTGTTTATATAAATTATAATAGTCTTCGTGAAGCAAACACATCCGTTTTTTGTAGTCCAGGAGAACACTACATTAATTATTCATTATCTAAAAAAACTTCACTTTTTGATGTTACTTTTCCTTTAAGGCAGGGAAAGCTAGATGGGGTGGAGAAAGAGAGGTATGAGATGTCAGTTGAAGAAGCAGTTCCCTTCCTTATCATCTGAGCAGGTTAAAAAATCCCATCCACCCACCCTTCGTTTTCTGCATATTTTGTGAAATGTCAGGAGTTTATCATCTTTATGTTCTCATGTTATCTATTTATAAGCAAATGTTTGTTATATTGTGGTTTAGGTACTGTTATACAGTATAAATGTGAGAGTCTGCATGGCATTGTTCATGTTAAATGAGGCATAATTGTCACTTAGTTCAGGCTGGGTTTTTTCCCTTCCTCTGGATCAAAACAGATATATTATAATGTATTTCAAGTTTTATTTGTCACAGCAACGGTAGAACGGGGTGAGACTGGATCGGGGTGAGGCTGGCAAGGTCTTATTTATTTCATAAAATGTGAATAAATGCTGTGGTCATTTTACCTCATTTATAGCTCCTGTTGTTTCATTTAAGTATATAACAAAAGGGTTCAGAGGGATGGCTGAAAGTGAAGGGTCAATTGAAGGGTCCCCTTGTCAAGATTGTATTGGCTGTAAAATTACCTGCAAATAAAACCTGATTTCTAAACATCTATCAGCTCATTGCAAGATGGCACTATAATTATTCAGGATATGTAATATATAGGGGCAAATTTACTAAGTTCCGAAAATTTGCTAGTATTGGCTTGGCTAGCGTTCGCTGCACTTCGCCAGGCGAATTTTCACCAGTGCTACGCAAATTCACTAAAGTGCGAAGTTACGCTCAGGTCGGCGAACGGTAGCATAGTTGCGCTAGTGTTACTTCGCCAGTCAAAGCGCAGTTACGCTAGTGAAGCCTAATTTGCATACGGCGGGAACTTTAACGTATAATAGAAGTATATGTTACATCCACTACATTCCACTACACAAGCCCAGGAAACCTTTGATAAATTAAATAAAGCTGTCCTATTGCCCTACATGTGCCCCCTATATAGTTGTGTTGCCATATGTTAGGAAATGTAGGAGGGAAGCAGGGTAACCCCCCCCAAAAAAAATCAATCTTTTTCAGACTATCACCCTACAATGGTAAAACACGCCAGCGTTATTTTTTACCATTTTTTTTTCAAACTCCTATCTATTGTATTGAACTTTGCCTGGTCTGACCAAGCGAAGTAAAGTCTAACGAAAGTTGTACCATTCAGTAAAATGTTGATCTTAGTGAATTTGCATAATTACAATCCTTCGTCAGTGCGCAACTTTGCCTGGCGTAAGGGTGCCAAGTTGCGCAAGTCTATCTACTTCGCTTGTCGGTGTTAGCGAAGTTACGAAATGACGTCACGCTGGTGAGTTAGCGTTAGATGCTTCGCACTTTAGTGAATTTGGGCCTCAGATTTGCAATAGATTTAAACAGATTTGTGCAAAGATTAGGACAATTTTAAAATTAAAATGCAATTGGAGAAATTTGTGAAATGTCATATTTCTGTGTATTTCAGGTTTTACATTCAGTTTTTATATGCAAGTTTTTATGATTGGTTACACCATCACAATAAATGTAAGCTTGATAATTTCTTGTTTATTTAATCAACATATTGTGGCTTAGTAGTGGTGTGAATTATATTTATCTGCAGTTTTTCCATAAGGTATCTTATATTTTATAGAGAGCCTTTCTCAAAGATCCCCATATATATATATATATATATATATATATATATATATATATATTTATAAATATATATTACACATACTACTAAAAAAGTATATTGTTGTGAAAATGGTTTATTTACATGAAGCAGGCTGTTTCATGCAATATCATTTTTATAGAGCCCTACATTGTGTAAGGGGTATAGTGTTCCTTTACAGGGATAGACACCTTAGGTTAAAGCTCTACAAAAGTGTTCTTGGATAATAGTCTCTTTCAACTTCAGCTTTGCACAAATGCTTTTTATTCTCCTATATCGACACATATCATTCCCCAATCAACAGAGGGTATAAAAAGGAATCACTGGATGAAAGTGACCAATGTAGTTGCCTGCGTATATTTTTGTGCATGGTAGTCATCTTAAATTGTAAAATCCATATCTTCTCTCATCTAAGCAGATTATCGTGATAATACATCATATCAATATATGGCAATTGGTATCTTTTTTGGGGAGGCTAAACCTCCAAAATATTATATAATGGGAAGAGAGTTAATTTTTTTAGGCTTCCAGTAGAGAACTTATACAGCTTAAAGGGAACTTGTGTATAATTATACGGTATGGGATCCCTTATCTAATAACCCAATATCCATGAATATCTGAATTATGGAAAGGCCATCTCCCATTGAATGCATTTAGGCAAATACTGCAGATGTTGAAAAAATTGTTTCCTTTATTCATGAATATTAATGAATATATATTTTTGGGCCAAGCTATATCTCCCAGAAATTCATGTGACTTGTGTTCTGATAAACTTCAATCACTCTTTACTGCTGTACTGCAAGTTGGAGTGATATCACCCCCCTCCCTTTCCCCCACCCAGCAACCTAAAAAAAGAACAATGGAAAGGTAACCAGATAACCGCTCCCTAACACAAGATAACAGCTGCCTGGTAGATCTAAGAACAGCACTCAATAGTGAAACACACTGCGTACTATTCAGTTACATTGAGAAGGAAAAACAACAGCCTGCCAGAAAGCAGTTCCCTCCTAAAGTGCTGGCACAATTCACATGACCAGGGGCATCTGACAAAATGGCTAGCCCCATGTCAGATTTCAAAACTGAATATAAAAAAAATCTGTTTGCTCTTTTGAGAAATGGATTTCAGTGCAGAAGTCTAATGGAGCAGCACTATTGACTGATGTGTTTAAAAAAAACATGTTTTCCCATGACAGTTTCCCTTTAAGTACTTTTGACAAAACAATGAAAACCTGTAATGTAGGCCAATCCCCAATTGCGATTAACAAATAATAATGCCAATGATCTTAGATCATCTCATAACTTTGTTAAACAGTTTAAAGCTCAGAACAATGTTTTACCATTGTTAAAATAATTATTGCATTTTGGCAGAATTCTAGTCTTTAAGGAAATCTGCAAATAGTACATTCAAGTTAAGAATAATATTTACATAGACAATCTTGTGGATTAAAAAAACATGCTTTCTTTTAAATCTCTGATCAAATTGTTAATTTCAATTGTTCTTTTCTACACTTTTAGCAGATGATATGTCCAACAGATGTGAAGGCTTACAGCATAATGAATTTAGCTGAACAAAAGCAAACACATTTGACCAGAGTGATCCCTCAAATAACATTCTGGCAGCACAAATCCTCTCTACTGCAGTGTCAGTTTGTCAGTTTGTCAGTTAATACTCTTCTTCCCCAAGCATTGAGTTTTAATTTTTTTCAATCTGTTTAATGAAATATAAGCATAGTGGGTAAACCGTATAAAAATTATATTTTGAAAGCACATAGAGGTAAACATTTTGGCATACCAACAATTTAGTTTACTGTATCTGCAAAGACACAGTTTGTATTCATATGTCGGTATGTAGACAAAAATATTAAGATGTGTCTGCAGAAGGAATCTGGCAGGGTGTCTGCCAGATCAGAAAATCAGCAGGCAGATGAGTGTGTGCTCTGTATAGTGCAAGGGCACGTGGAGCAGCAGTTGGGGAGGCACAAGAAGTCTTCCTGAACTACAGAAATGACAGTAACTTGGAGGAGGCTGGGTTGAAAATTCTCAGAATTATCTGAAAAACGGAAGGAATTCAACACCCTGAATAAATGAGTTAAACATTTGAGTCAGGGCCAGGACATTTCTTTCCATTAATGGTTCCCTCTCCAAATGGTGTTTTTAGAAGTGTCTATGTATCATTAAACATAAGCCAAGCTCATGTCGAAAAGTTATTTTTTCCCTTTAACTACAGACATGAAGTATAGTGTAGTATTTTATTTATACACCATCTATATTATACCTCCCAAAGGTATTTTATTTATCTTTTGAAGACAAAAGATCAATATGTGCCAGCATTTATAAACTGAAAATATGGTTGTTTACATTAAATGGAATGTCAACCCAAAAAATTACGTTTTTCCTAATAAAAGAAAACAAAATTCTAAGCAACTTTGCATTATACATTCATTATTTTTTATGGCTTTTAAGTTATTAGTATATGCATTGCTTCTGAAAGCAGTGTTTGTCTGTCCCTTTCTCTTCTCTGGACCTAGTGCTCAGACACTGAAACCTAGTGCTCAGAATGTTGACAAAATGTAAGACAAACAAGCTTATTAACAGACCTGGTTTTGCTGATGAACCACAATGCTTGCAATATTTAAAAAAAGTAACAACCAGGAGTTAAAGAAATGCTGCTTTCAATAGCATATGTTTTTACAAACAACTTTAAAAGCACTAAATATTTTTAATACATGTATATTGGAAAGTTGCTTAGAATTTTCTTTTATTAGGAATTTTTTAAATTTTTGGTGTCCCTTTAAAGTTGAAATCTACCTTGCAGACACCCAGTTTTGCCTAGACACATCTATAATTTCCCTTAACACCCTTGCACACACACATGCGCGCATGCATGCAGACACACACATGTGTGCTCGTGCAGACACACACAGTGGTGGGCCAACCTGGCCAGGCACTCTAGGCATAAGCACGCATGCGTGAAACAAAGATGCGCTGCGAAGGGGGAGAGAGCAAACACGCCAGCCAGAGTGGGGACTGGACTAGGAGGTAGGAGAGGCAGAGAAGGTGCATGCCTGGTGCCCCCCTAGTAGGCATGTGCCTACTCTGCCTACCCCTAGTTCTGGCCCTGCACACACACATTATCAGGTAAGTCCTGCTCTTTATGATTGGTACAACTGGTATGCAGGTGCCCTTTAAAATGTACCCAATTGTATTGTTCTTTTGTATTTAGTGGCAGGACATCTGTTCTGCTTTTAAACCTAAATTAATCCTTACTAGCTGACATTTAATTAGGCAATTATACAAAGCCACATATTTAAACCTGCATTTTTTTGAGAATTTTATGTTCTCATATCATGCTCCATTAATTAGTTAGATGAAGAAGCCCTTGATCTCAAAGCAAGTTTAGGCTAAATACAAAAAATGGTAATGTCATATTTTAGAATAGAATATAATTTGCCATTGATCTATTTATTTAAACTCAGCAAGAGTAGTCTAATGAATGCATACCTCAATACATAAATAATATACATAGGCGTCTTTGGGACATAAATGTTTTTATATTGTTTGTATCGAAATTAACCAAGCAAAGACACAAAGATGTGTATTTTGTAATCCCATGTAATGGACTCTGTTAATTATTAAACAGAAAAATCGTCCTAAGGTTAAAACCCTCAAATAGAATTTTCAGAAAATAAAACCTACAAGCATGGCACAAATGGTCTGAAGGATTTGTTCCATTAAAAGCAGATTATTGTATTCATTAAACCATGACCTTTTATAACTGAGTGTGTTTTTATGGTAATCAAGAAAACTTGTCTTATTTTAGTAAATATCACCAGATCTGATTTTGAAACTAAATACATAATACAATGTAGTACTTGTTTGGTCCAGTCTGGCTTCCATTACCCTTTCTTGTAATATGGCAACCAATGACAGTGTCCAAAAGACTATACTATTTAACAACATATACAGGGATTCTATTTATTTTTCTTTATGAAGAGCTTATAAGGCCTCATCTGGAATATGCAGAACAGTTTTGGTTTCCATTTCACAAAATGTATCCCAGACTTACAGACTTTTTTTAATCAACATTAGGAACCAGGGCAGTAAACCATAGCAATCATTCAGTGGCTAGCTTTTTCCAAATATGCCCAGTGTCACACTGATCTTGTGCTTATGCTATTCTTTTTCTTAAGTAATGATCAGGTCAATTAAGGACACATCCCCTAATAAATTATATTTATTAAAATATACATTCATAGGAATAACAAATCAACTAAAGAGTTGTATTGTATCATAACGCATTTTTTGGTATTTATCTATGAATGATTTGCAGAGCTTGTACATTCTTCAGTTTCTGCTTCAGTGGTACTTGCAGTCTCGTGTCCTTATTACATTGACACACCGTTGGGTCCATTTTTATGAGTAAACAGGAAAAAGTACCTTGATGTAGGGGGAGTCTGGTTGGCCATTCCACACAGGGCAATAGGAGTTCCAGGATTTTGCCCCAATTCCTAAGGCACTCTCAACTAATGACTTAGGAAAAAAAGGATCCCAAAAACTACTAATTATAAAAAGTCAAAATTTTTATTACGTTTGCATAATAAAAAATGATACCTACTTTCCCCCCAGGATAGTATATGTATGGGATCCTTTATCCTGAAACCCATTATACAGAAAGATCCAAATTACCAAATGGCCATCTTCCATATATATTCCAAATGATTTCCTTTTCCTCTTTAATAATAAAATATTAGCTTGTACTTGATCCCAACTAAGATAAAATTAATCCTTATCGGAGGCAAAACCAGCTTATTGGAGTTATTTAATGTCTACATGATTTTCTAATAGAGTTAAGATATGAAGATCATTACAGAAAGATCCATTATCTGGCAAACTCCCAATCATTCTGGATAATAGGTTCCATGCCTGTACCAACAAATTCCATAATAAGAGAAACTCTTCTGGCAGTGTGTAAGGTTTACTTTCATTATGTTATGTAGGGGGTAGATTTACTATTGGTCGAATTTCAAATGGAAAAAAAAATTAAAATTGGAACATAAAATTCTTTTGGGGGGTCATTTTCAAAAGGGCTTTTTTCTATCCAATTAAAATTGTTCAAATCAAACGATCGCATCATTCAAATCTAACGATTCAAAAAAAAAATTTTTAATTCATTTTCCAGGACTCCAGGAAAGCTTACTTGAGGTCCCCAATAGGCTAAAATGGCAATTTGGCAGCTTTAAGGTGGCAAATAGTCGAATTCAAATTTTTTTAAAGGGCCATTTCGAAAAGTACTTCGAAATTCAAACTTTTTTCAATTTGAAATTAATTTCGGACTATTAGACAGTCGGAATAGCCCAAAATTACTTTGAAATTCGAATTATAAAAATTTAAATTTTATTCAAAAATTCACCTCGACCCTTAGTAAATGTGCCCCTAGGTCTCTACTCAGGGCTAACTGACGTTTGTACCTTTATACAGTCAAACCCTGATTTTAAATATCCTCATACCCTTGTTTACCTCCTTCCAGAATTTTACTTTTTTTTTCTTAAAGCGCCTTAATACTTTAATGCATTCCACTGTGAGCATTACCTGGATTTTTACTATGTTTTCTTACAGTTTACATCTTGATTTGACATTTGCCACATTTTAAGGATTTTTGTTTTAAAAAATTCTCAAATTTCTCAAAATTTTGTTAAAGTTAAACACGTCAGTTTCATTCATCACAAGTTCCATTGTAAATAGATTTCTGGTAGAGCAAGCATTATGAAAACCCAAAAATTTAGAGAACTGCTAACTATTGTCATCCCATTTCATTGCGATATTGTTAATGTACCATACACTTTAGGGAGTGGACAGCTGAGTCATCCCATAGGCCCACATAATCCCAAAGTCAAGTATAGCTGTGTGCAAAATGTGTACTCATTGCTGTCCAACAACCCTGTCTATAAACACAACTTTCAATCTAAAATAATTATGGGTCAGTGCAAATGCAAAATAATTCAAATATCTCTGAATCTGTGAATTGTGGATATCATGTTTGCAACTAATTAAAAGTCTGAGCATGACAGAGGCACTTTTCTGCAAGATACATTAAAATATGGAGTCGTAATTACTTGCAAACAAAATGAAAAATATTGAAAAAACATTCTACACCAATTATCATGAACAATTATCAAAAAGGCTAGAAGATCCCTGTTAAAATATACTAATATGCAAAAGGACAATTTAATATTTTTGGAGCTAGCCAGAGAACTTGATTTTCATTAGGACAAAAGCATGTAATTGTTTTAATCATATATAAACTTGGAATTGAATTATAGAATGCAGCCATGACAATCAGTCAGATAACCTTTGTATTTGTAGTCACTGTCTAGGGATGTTGAGTACCTCATAAGCAGAACATGTTCTTCTTTCCCCTCTTTCTTTATTCCACAATAAGCTTATTTTTGCCTTTTGAAGCCCTTTCTTTGATTCTTTGATTTGTATTCTATAATCATTTTGTTTTTTAATTCCACCTCACCTAAAAAAACATAATTTAAAATGAATTGCCCATACAGAAAATAGGCAAGTATTAGACATGTTTTATTACAGCAGAGATGAGTTAAATTCTCCAAACATATGTTTATTTATGACCTGTAGCAGCCTCCTTAAATGTAATCTATACACTTTTACAGCTTCCTTTTTACAGTTTCCTTTCCAAATAATCAGAGATTAGGATGCTACCTTGGATAAATCAAGAGCCCTCTACATGTGTGCAAATTAGTTTACTAATTATTATTATTATTACAATTTCCCATACATTCAATTTTCCATTGAATTAAAGGAGGTAAGTCATTGATAGTTGATTTCTGGAAGTAGTGTGTAAGATGCACATTTTGATTATATATATGATTATACACTACAGTAATTGGGGGTAAAAGCTTTGTATGGTTTGAAGGATTTTTTTCAAAAACAAATGTATCAGCATCCAAATTTATCTCAGAATTTGCTGCTACAAACTCCGAGCATATCTGCTCAGGTTTTTTAGGCTTATTTATTACGTTTTCCTGTAATATTTTGCAGGAAAAACTCAGATTTCTGCAATTTTTTCAGATTTCTTATCCGAAAACTAGGAATATTTAGGATTTTTCCCCCAGAGCTCCGAAAACATAGTGGAATTGTATGAACCCCAGCGCACATCAAAAAGTCAATATTGAATTAATTAATTCCAACAAATTTGTGATTTTTAAAAAGTCCTATTTTATATAAAAAATCACACATTTTTTGGAATTTCGGCATTCAGAATTTGATAAATAAGTCCCTTAATTTCAACTAGGTGTTATTTCTTTCGGTAACAGGAGGCATAAATATTGCTGGAGGAAGGAAGTATAAAGGGTAGCATCTCTACTCTTCTAAACATTTGACAACTTCTGGTGTCCTACTCCCCCTTTTCACCTCTGTATAATGAGCAACTTCTTTTATGAAGTATAACAAGGGCTGTAGCTAGGGGAAGGGAAGGGCTTGTTTATACAAATAGTTTTTCAGTGGACTGATGATTGGTTTTAATCAGCTTGCACTAAACAAGAAGAACTTTCATGTCATTATTATATATTTTTTAAATTAGCATGTGGGGCTATATACTATACCCAAGAGTATTTTATACAATAAATTAAGAAGTTCCTTTTTGTAAATGTAAGCATATTCCAGTTTTGTGAGTGGTACTTTGTTAAATAAATGTAAGTATGAATAAAAACAGTGTATGAAAACAGTTAAAACATATTCAAATAGGTGCCTAAAAGCTTTGGTAAATGAATAGTGTTTAGTTTGTTGACATAATTACTTCAGTGTAATTTTTAAGACTTGTAGAAATCTTGGCATTTCCACTGAACCAGATAATTAGACTCTGAATAGAACAGGGTCAGAATAATTAATACATCAAAACCAGATGAGCATTTTCTAATTATTTTTATTTAATCTCTATTATAATTATAGTTATACTCTGCTGAGCATGATTGCCTTGTGTTCATAGATTTAAATTCTGTCTCATAGTTGCATTCTGGGATTTTGTGGAATATTAACAAACCGTGGCCTGTACAAATTACAGTTGGATATTGTAAATTCATGACTGAATTTTTAAAATTGAAGTGCAATATTTTTCAGTCAGCTTCACAACTTAAATCTGCATTTAAAAAAGTATGATTCCTAAAACAAAACCATGGTCAGATTTTCATAAATTATTTTACGAATGATATTCTGAAGTTTTAAATTTTTTTCTAGAAAACCCCAAAATTAGAAATCATTAATTTGTGACCAGTTTGGAGCAACCTTAAGAGCCATAGCTCATGTGTAATTTTGTCATATGTCTAAATGCCATTGTTAGCCCACATTACTTTTCTTTCTGATTAATGGAAAGCACAGCAATCAGCAGTGAGACAATAGTGCAGTGCCCAAAAATGTTTGAATAAATTAAATATAGAAAAATGTTTAGTAGGTTTATCTCCAATTAAGATGTATTGACATCTGGGGGTTTGGATGTTTTTTTGGACAGACATAATATCAAAGGCTATTTTGATACTAAAATCTACAGTTAGTATAGCTATGGGCATACAGGTATATGGTTTGTGTTTGAAAGAGTGGAGATGTGTGTGTGTGTGTGTTGTGTGTGTGTGTGTGTGTGTGTGTGTGTATGCTGGGTTTTTAATTTGGAGGGGTTGAACTTGATGGACTCAGTCTTTTTTCAACCCAATTTAACTATGTAACTATGTAACTATGTAACTATGATAGCAGTTAAAGGGCTGGTTCACCTTTAAGTTAACTTTTAGTATGTTATAGAATGGTAAATTTTAAGCAACTTTTCAGTTGGTCTTCATTTTTTATTTTTTATATTTTAGAGTTTTTGAATTATTTGCCTTCTTCTTCTGACTCTTTCCAGCTTTCAAATGGGGTCAAATGGGATTCACTGACCCCATCTAAAAACAAATGCCCTGTAACCATACAAATGGATTGTTATTGCCACTTTTTATTACTCATTTTTTTAGGCTCTCTTCTATTGATATTCCAGTTTCCTATTCAAATCAATGCATGTGCAAATTACCCTAGCAACCAGATTGCTAAAATAACAAACTCTAAATCATCATCATTTATTTAAATAGCGCCAACAAGATTAGCAGTGCTTTACCTTAGTTATAACAAA
The DNA here is from genome assembly GCA_024363595.1 of Xenopus borealis. NCBI lineage: Eukaryota > Metazoa > Chordata > Amphibia > Anura > Pipidae > Xenopus > Xenopus borealis. Next base: position 75,058,634 of record CM044435.1, on the reverse strand, counting down.
CATGGTATACATGCTGGATAACAATCATGGGTTTATAGAGTACAATAGGATTGAAGGGCCCGACAAATTAGAGTTTACTGTATAAACTAAAGGTTACGGTACAATATCATGCAAAAATTTATTTAAAGGTGAACAATCCCTTTATAGCAAATAAATATTTTATTGCAATGGTGTTTTCTAAAATGCATATTTGCATGTACAGTACTATATTAATATGGAGTCTAAAATATCCTTATAAATATATTGAAGCATTATTAATCACTTTTGAATTCTGAGAGCGGTTACTGTGTAATCTTGTAATCGTGCTGCCAATTACACAGCAATTACACAGGAAATTACATTTTAGTGCATTTATCTTTGAAAACACCTCTCCAATCTAACTTTGATATCAGACAGATGTGTATTTAGCACAACATGAACATAAAAAGTAACCTGGTGTAGACAAGGGAGGTTCACATCCTCAGAATCATGAAAATGATAAATATGGGTTGCCCAAAATAATCAATATCAGTACTGTTCTTCTTTGTAACTGACCTTTCTGTATTTCTTTTCTTTGTTTTAAATATTGGAAAATGGAAAACATTGAATGCATTTTGTTACATATATTAATAATTAAAATTTGTATAAATTTTAAGCACTATGCTTTTGATACCACGTTCAATTGCACTTATAAATGAATGCACAACCATAACATCACCACTTCATGACTGCTTGTGTACAGGTGGCTTTAATCTATGCAGTCCCTCCTTTGTAAATTACATAAGATAATTTAGTGATACCAAAACTGGAAGACACACATATACAGTATTTATAATATTGTCTACATAACAAACCAAGCTAAATTATCCTTTTTCTTTCTCATATAGGTATTTTTTGCTCTGCTCCTTTCTACATACTGTTCCTTTTTTCCTTGTTAAATAAACAGACTTTCCTTAGGTCCAACTCAGGACAATTCATTGTCCATACATTTCCTAGGTACAATTAGGCTACTGTGCAGGAGTCATGTTGCAATATGTTGAGCTGAATGTGCTGTTAAAAGCTGGTTTGTTTTATAGGCGTTATGAAACACCCAGGCCAAGGGCGGCAGGATTTTAGGGGCGGCATGCTGCCCAACCACACCCTAATTGGTTCAGAAATTAAAATTTCCTGTGTGCCAATTCCCATTGTTCTGTCCTGATGATGAAAATTTGAGCAAATAAAAGGGAGGGGACAGGAGCAACACCTTACCCTGCTAATTTATCCAAATGAGCCATAAGGGTTCTTAGATATATAGACTATTGTTTAGGAGGGCAAATGTTCAGTTACATGAGAAAAATTGTAAAGAAAACTAACCCTGGTGGTCTAGTAGTGGTGCTGCGGGGACGCCCACCGCGCCGCTCCAATCCTTCTGCCACTGTTTCTTCTAGTGCACGCGTGGCGCGCACTTCCTCATCTTAAAGCTGCGTTGGCGTTTTGATGTCAGCACGCAATGGCGCCAAAGTTTAAATATTTAAAGGGGCCTTCTGCACACACACTGTCCGTGATAGGAAGTGTTCCTGGTGCCTCTGACCTGTGCTTTAAGCTTCTGATTGTTCCTGTTTATTGTGTTTGAACCTGCCTGGCTTTGACTACTCTGAAATCTGTATCCTGACCCATGCCTGTTATTTGACCACTGATTCTGCCTCATCCTTATCTGATTGATCACCTGGTTTGACCTATTGCCTGCCTGACAACTCTAGTTATCTGCCTGCCTCGACCCAGCCTGTCTAACTACAAATCTGCCTTCTCCTGCCTGTACCATGACCTTCGGCCTTAAAGACTTTGAATACAGTCGTGCCCCATTGCTGGCCAGAACTCTTGCCCTGTTCCTCTTGTTTAAGTCCAGGTGGCATCTGAGTAGCTGAGGGCTCCTCCTGAAGCCAAAGGTGGTCACACTACTGGTGAAGCATAAGCCGAGACCAGGGTGCTTGGCATTTGTTCTGGTGTTGGGTGCCGACCATGACAAAAAACACCTGATTTAATTTCAGATTTCCCAAGTGACTTCTATTGCATTTCCATGTGATAAACCACAAGGTAGGATTTTCTTGTTGAATTAAATCTGGCTAATGGGTGGGTGTGGGTTCAGCAGCAACACAGGTAATGTGGAATCATAATGCAGCTAAAATACTCAACATGGAGATTCAAGTGTAAGTTAGTAGCAAAACCAAAGTTGACAGCTCACATCACATTTGTCAGTAGTTCAAGTGGAAAGGCCATATTAACATTTGTGTAGTGTTCTGAGAACTACCACATAGTTCATTGGTGTAAAACCAGAAAGCAGAACCCATGCAAGTGAGCCAGACAAACAAGGACAGTGATAGCCAACAATAAATATTCAGTGACACACAGAATGAAGTATAAGTGACTTGATCGATTTGAGTGCTTTGTTCTGCCGGAAACACAATTAATTTGAGTATTCTGGTTATTCACCTTAAATTCACTGAATCTAGTTTTTCCATTCTAGTTTTTCATTAAATCAGAAAAATTTAAGTTGCGAGTTCATTCAAGGTACAGTATATACTAATACTAATACATACACAATCTAATGGGCAGATTTATCAAGAGTTGAAGTGAAAATTCGAATTTCAAATTTTTCAATTTTTTTTTATTCCAGAACTGTCATATTTGACTAGGGAATTGTTAAAATTTGATTCCAGTTTTTTAAAACATTAGATTTTGGTTTTCGAGATTTATCATACACTGGCCCTTTAAAAACTTGAATGTCACCTAACACCTGCTGAATTGCTGTATAAGTCAAGAGGGATCGATTTGGTGATGTTTGCAGCCTTCCTGACATTCACGATTTTTTTCTGAGAATAACTCAAATCGATTTTTTAAAACTTAAATCAAATTCAATTTGAAGTGGATTAAAATTTTCGGGTCGATCCTATTTAGTTTAGAAAAAAAATTCTAGAAATCTTTTTAACAAATTTCAATTGGCCAAATTTTGAGTTTATGTGAGTTTTAAAAAACTCCCATGAATTTGAAATTTGACCCATGATAAATCCACCCCTTAATGTATGCCTATTAAAATAAATGCCATGGCAGATGCACTTTAATGCAGCTATGGGTTAAAGGCTACTCTAAAGTTACTGGCAAATGTGTTTTGGTTTACTGCACTTAGCAGTGTTTACATATTAATCCTTTAACTGATAAGGAATTATTTCTTCCAGTGCAAACATAAACTTTCCGCTTTCTGCTTTTAATGGCAGTTAAGGAATTAATGTATTTTTTTTACCATATTATGTAAATATTATAGTACAGGAGATTATTTTGCATTTCCAAAAACCATACGCCTTATTCATAGGATCATCCATTCTGCAGACTGGAACTTGAATCAAATATATACCTTTTAATATATCTGTAAAAAAAATGTAACTGTCAAAATTTTAACAGCAAGAAAAAAAGATTGAATTTTTTTCTGACGAAGAATGAATCATTACTTCCTTGTGGGATACAATACTTCTTCCCACTGTTGGTTCCATTTC
>CM044435.1:75030593-75043021 GCA_024363595.1 Xenopus borealis | reverse complement strand
CCCTCCCCTAAGTCATTAATGAACAAGTTAAATAAAAGAGGACCCAACACCGAGCCCTGTCTCTAGTGCCCCTTAATAAACGGTTTAGATCTTCTTTATTCTTTTAGTTTTCATAGATCATCGCTGTGTGTTTCTACATGTCATTGATATAAAGCATGGCTTTCCTGCAGACATCAAAGAGGGTTTGGAATCGAGAAGCATGATGACAAACCACAGAATCCCACATATGATAATAGAAAAGTGCACGATAAACTCATTGTCACAAATTTTCCTTTTCTCCTCCAATTGTCTCCAGTTTTATTGTCGAGGCCAGTAACTAATTCAATTTTTCTTATTTCTCTGTCTTCTTTTTATACTTTGCTCTATCTCTCTTTTCCTATGCTGCTCCTTTTTCCTTGAGTATCCAGAATGTCCTCACTTTCCCAAACAGTTTACACATTTTATTACATACTTTTAGAACAATATTACATTATTACAACAAATAATTATTTCATGTATTCAGATTTTTATTCTTATTAATGTCAATCTTGTGTTTTGTGTGTCATCCATAAGTTTAAGCTTCTTCTATCTCATTTTTTGAAGGAGCAATAAATGCCCACCAGCATCTCTGGTGGTCTGTATATGCCACCCACTATACCTATAAGCCTCTCCCCTCACTAGCCTGCCTCTCATGGATACTGGCAGAACTGTCTGCTTAAGGTCTGAGAAAGAAATGACAGAAAAATAAAGAGGAACACCCCCATAAAAAAGTCAAGACCACAAACAGACTAGTAAACCACCAAATGTGAAATGCTTCCAAATGTATAGCATAAGGTTAAGTAAAAAAATCAGATACTTCAAGGTCTCCCTCTCCTGCTAAGATGATGTTGCAAACCTTTATTGCTGTCCTACCTGCATTTTACCCATAACTATGCCTGTTGCCCCAGCCCACTGTTCCTATCTCCATCCTGCCACTCTCTCTCTCTCCATGCCCAGCCAGCAAATCACTCAAAATCTCCCTGTATGCCATTTTCCTTACATAAAGATCATAAAGAAACTAGTATACTGTTTCCACAGACAAGTGCTGATGCTAGCATAAATGAGGAAGTTAATGATATGATTTTAATCCAAAACAAAGCAAGCCACACCGTTCAATCATTAATTTTTTATTTTAACTTTTTGGTTCTTTTGTTGAATGATGAACCATTGTTATTAGTAGACTACTTTCCTCACCTGAAACAAGCCGTTTTTGAAGGGTGCTGATATATATTACAATCTGACATACTGGGGGTCATTTATAAAGTTCGCGCAGCACATAATTTTTTGCAAATGGTAGTTTTGCCCATGCTTCTTCCTGAACGCTACAATATTGCACTGCTGTGCCCGTCTTTCCGTTTTTTGCAAATTCGCATTGTGAATGAATTTTCACAAACAAGACGGGTCTTTGCGTGAGTACAGGCACTTTGCGGGGTTGTTTTCGCAATTTGCAAAACAGTTTTGCGAATATTTTCTCCACCACCAAAGTTGTGGCGCAGAGTGTTTGCAATTTGTGATTTTTGCCATATTTAAAAAGCTCCTATAGACATTCGCAATGTGTAAAAAAAATGTGCAAATCTGTTTGCACCCTCTTATTCAGCTTTATAAATATAACCAGGCGCAGGGCAAATATATTCACTCTGCGAACCAATCTCCCCTGCGCAAAGTTTATAAATGACCCCCACTATGTTTTCATGTTGTCTTATGCTTTTATTTTAATAGCATTACAAGCAGGGTACTTCTATCTAGTATCAGTTTTACATTTTTCAAAAACCTGTTTGCTTCACAGTACCACAAATCTTTTGTTATACAGCAGTGACTCCTTGTGTTCAGTAGAATTATGAATGCAGTTATTATTATCAAGTATTATTAGATCACCAACATAGTATGCAGTGTTGAGTTATATACAGACATACAGTATACAGGCATTTTTCAGGAAATGTACTGGATATTTTTAAAGATGGACCATAAAGCAAACAAAGTTCAAAGCATGAAAGGGTGAAAGAAAACAGAAAAGTTCAATTCACTGGGAAGGTGTTAATAAGTTTGGCACCCCAAACATTTTTCAACCTAAGTTGTTATATTACTGCGTTACACATATCAAATCGAGTGAAACATCAGGGACACTTATCTGACTAGAAGGGCTGCACTGTTCAATTCATGTGCATATTCTATATCCAAGCAACTAATATTTATTGTAGCCGTCCCTGATTTTTCACATAATGTAGTAACTTTAGTAAATGGTATTTTAGTTCTGTTTTAGAAAGCTTCTAGTGGCATCTAGTGGTAAAAAATATTAAGACAAATAATAGTTAGTTGTTTTCAGAAGCCTCTGAGTTCCACTTGATTCTTGTATCCCTGTCTTGTTTTTGAACCCCTGTCTGGTCTCTACCTCCTGGCAGCTGCCACCTGGTCCCTAGTTTTTTGCCAGGTTCCTTTGCCTCTGCTACTCTTTCAATTTCTGACCTTGGTCTGTTTATTAGACTGAATGCCTTTACAGCAGAGACTTTGACCTGTTTATTAGACTCTGCATTTGTCTACTGCCAGTCACAATGTCTGTTTGCTATTGTTATACTAAACTTTATATTGCTGTAGAAAACTGTTTATGGACATTGTTTTTCAGCATTTGGTATTCTAATTTGATACTCTGCCCTTGTGGATAAATGCAAGCACATACATGTACTTAATAAAGTGTACTTGATATTTAATGCAAGAATTAAATATTTAATATACGTTTGTGCATTCTATAATAATTAAACCCAGTGATGATGGAATGCTAGGTTCTGCTTGGTTGTTTCTTTGGTTGAGGTCTTAAATTTAAAAAATCCTCATCATGTTTCTTTCAATCTTGGTTGCTTTGAAGATTACTTTCTTGCTGGTGGTTTTCATTTATAATAGTCTCTCTGGGATCATCTGTTCTGTTTGGATCACAGGGATAGAATTCCTCTGCTTCTGGGTTACACTCTACTCTAGCGTACCTCCAAACAGTTGTTTTTTTTTGCAGGACAGCTCAGCCCACAGTCCTGGATTGGGGGTGAAATGTTCCAACTTTCTTCTCATGCACTGAATGGCCAGAAAATTTTTTTCTCAGATGTAATTAATTAAGAGTCTCTTGGCAGAGAGCCCCACACTCTATTAACTATTTAAGATAAGCAAGTCTCCTGAGTGAAATTTACCTTAACCTGCCAAATTTTGTAATATGGACATGGTATTTAGGGGGTGTGACCTTAAATTGGGCATGATCAAAAATGGTCAAAAATGTTGTCTATTGTTCCATTTTTGTAATGTTGGGAGATATGCTAAAGCTTCAGGGGATGGTCATCCTGGCTTAGAGGAATCACTGATTTACATTAGTCCTGGTCTTTGCCTGATTGACTTTCTTGTTTTGATCTTTGTACAGCTTGTTTTTTATTCAGTACATTATGATTTATTGTTTTGGTTATGGATCTCTTTGGTGTTACTACATTATTTGGTTCCAATGATAGTTGTTGCATTGTAGTAACAAATTTGTGTGCAAAATGCTTGTCAGCCCTTTTCAAGTTTCAGTTATAACTTAATAGACTGGTCTGCCATCATTTCTTTTGGTAACAACATAGATTGTATCTTCCAAGTATGACCTTAATTTTCAGGTCCTCTTAATAATCTATGGCCTGAGGAAATTCTGTTTGATTTAGAGCTGCAGATTGATTGTTATTTTTACAGGTATGGGATCCGTTATCCGTTTTTAAAATGTATTTCCTTTTTCTCTGTAATAATAAAACAGTACCTTGTCCAAACTAAAAAGCAGTATAATTAATCCTCACTGGAAGCAGAACCAGCCTATTGGGTTTTTTAATGTTTACATGATTTAGTTAGTAGACTTAAGGTATGGAGATCTTTTATCTGGAAAACCCTTGTCCTGAACATTCTGGATAACAGGTCCCATACCTGTATCACTTTGAGGAATTTGTATTGGCAGGTTTTTAAAATAATACAATAATCTAGGGAAAGTGACTATTTTCACTGTGGCAATTCTGCCAAGCCAAGATAATAATAAATGGGTAAATGCTCCCTTGAATTTAAAAGGGAAGATAGCTTTCTTTAAGATGCTAATGGTTGCTTTATTTTTATACTATTTTATAATCTTGCATAATTCGCTCGATTGTTGCTCGATGATTTAGTAGTTTGGTAGTTTGTCTGTATAATTTGTTTTAACTCATGTCATCTACAAAGAAAAAAAAAGGACCATTGACTACCATTACGTACAGAACTTTATTCATGTGTGCCCAATTCAGGTAATCAAATGCTTTCTCTGCATTCAAGCTTAAAGGGGTGGATCGCCTTTACATTTACTTTTAGTATGTTATAGAATGGCTAATTCTAAGCAACTTTTCAATTGCTCTTCAGTATAGATTATCTATGGTTTTTGAATAATTTGCCATCTTCTTCTGATTCTTTGCAGCTTTCAATTGGGGAGTCACTGATCCCACCTAAAAATAAATGTTCAGTAAGGCTACAAATGTATTGTTATTGCTACTTTTTATTACTTATCTTTCTGTTCAAATCCTTTAACATTCATATTCCAGTCTCTTATTCAAATCAGTGCATGGTTGCTAGGGTAATCTGGAGTCTAGCCACCAGACTGCGGAAACTGCAACTGGAGAGCTGCTGAATGAAAAGCCAAAATAACTCCAAAATCCACAAATAATAAAGAATGAAAACCAATTGCAAATCGTCTCAGACTATCACTCTCTACATCATACTAACAGTTAATTTAAAGGTGAACAGCTCCTTTAAAACCAGAAGAGACTTAGGGGCAAATTCACAAAATTGCAAAAATTTCCCAGCGTGATGTCGTTTTACCACTTTGCAAATTTACTAACAGTGACCCTGGCGAATTTTCACTAGCGATGTAGACAGACTAGCGCAACTTCGCACCCTAATGCCTGGCAAAGTTGCAATCTGGTGAAGGTCAATAGAGTTCAAAGTCCCAAAATAGTCTGAAAAACGCTGACTTTTTTTGGGTGATAGGCTGAAAAAGAGCAAAATTTTTTTTAAGGATGCCCACCTTCCCCCCTACATTTGTTTACATATGGCATCGTACATATTGTGTTGGCACATGTCTAGGGCATTAGAACAGCTATATAAACTTTTATCAAGTTTCCCTGGGCTTGTGTAGTGTTCCGTATGTGCTGCAGCATCCACCTTTATTCAAATTTAAATTTGGCGCTGTATGCAAATTAGCCATTAGCGCAACTTCGCTTAGCCTGACAAATTAACGCTAGTGCAACTTTGCTACCTTTCGCCTCCTGAGCGCAACTTTTTAGTGAATTAGTGGTGGACTGGTGAAACTACACCAGGCGAAGTGTGGAGAAGTTCAGTGAAGGCAATGCTGCTGCTTCTTTGGAGGCAAGTAAATTACCCCCATAGTGGTATTTGCTATGTCTATTAGAGCTATCACTTTCCTAATGTGGTCATCTGTTCACTTTTAAGTGATAAATCCCGCCTGGAGTGCATGAGGCAGGTCAGGCAATTGACCTAGGTTTTGCTTAATATTTGATATCAGCATTTAATAGAATTATTGGGCCATAGCTGGAGCAGGACTGAGGGCTCCTTCCATCTTTCAGAATGAGTGAAATGTGTGAGGATAGTATTGAAGCTGCCACACTGGCTAAAGTGATTTGTTGAAAATCAGCAATAATTGAGTTGTAGAAGGTTTTATAGGACAGCACCACCTCACAGATGTGAAATAAATTATTTTTGAACTTTTAAGTCCTTTGAGTGCAGCTCATTTTCTATGGATATACATATATATATGTATATACACACAGTATATATTGGTTATCTGGTCTGGTTTTGTTCTATGGACACAAGGGCATCCCATAGCTCCACGCTTTTACTTGGTAATTGATCTTCCATATATTTCTTTGAGACTATTGTAGAATGGGTGATGGGAGAATCTGGGGCATTTTGCTTAGCCGACATTTCGTGAAATTCTAGTAGAAATTCGCAAAATGGTGAAAAATTCACAAAACGTGAAAAATTTGTGAAACATAGCTGTGTTGCCTATCCCCTTCCAGTGCAGGTCTCCCTATGGCGTGCACGCCTGCACAGTTCTGGGTTGTGCCGGTGTGATAACATCACGCACAATGAGTGAAATTCAAATAGTATAAAAGGGGATTTTGGTGTACAGATCCTTGTCCATTGTTAGGTTCTATTTAGGAAGTTCCTGGATGTTTAAATCTTTGTGATTCCTGCCTGATCCTCTATTATCGACCCTTGCTTTGCCTGACTATTCTGTTTCTCTCCAATCTTGACCCATGCCTGTTTTGACTACTCTGATTATCTCCAATCCTGACCTCTGCCTGTCCACTGGCTATTCTGCTCTCTCCAATCCTGATCCTGGCCTGTCTGGTGATTCTACTCCGCTTGTGCTGGTCCGGCCTGCCTGTTCCAGTTTGATGGTATTCTTCAATCCAGTATCCTTGGTGAGACAATCATGCCCCTCTGCTAGCCAGAACTCTTAGCCTTGCACCTCTCGATAAGTCCAAGTGGCATCTGAGTAAGCCAAGGGCTCCTCCAGAGGCCAAAGGTGGTAACACTACTGGTGAAGCCGAGCTGAAACCAGGGTGCTTAGCAACTGTTCTGGTATTGGGTGCCGTTCGTGACAGGTATACCATATCGTGTGTTGGTGTTATTTTTTCTAGTAAGACTAACTGCTGGTGCAGTGAATGCACCAAGTATGTAGTATTCCCATATCCAAAATGGTTTACCCAATTCCAGAATAAATCATGTTGGACCAGGAAAAGAACCACGAATTTGTATAATACAATCCAATACTGTTGTATTATCAAGAGTTTTGCATAGTGTTTTACATACAGAAAACCCGAATTGTAGCAACTTTGTGCAGAGAAAATACAATAATAGTTATTAGTGCATGTAGCAACATTATGGATCACATGCCAGACCACTTATACTCGTGTAGGTTTTAAATGTGACCCATGTGATATTTGTGAGCTGCTGATAGTTTGAGAACATAGCAATGTTATTCTTCTTTTAAACATATAATATATATATATTGTAAATTTAACGGGTATATTCTGTTTCAAAAAGCAAAAAGCTGAATCCTATTTAAACAAAAAGTGCAATACTCTCAAAAACTGATTTGTTTAGCAAGTACAGTAAACTGGCAGGTACATTAGATAGTCTCAAGTGAGTGATGTAAGTTAATGAAATTAACTCTTATTACACAGTTGATCCAGGGACGCATCCAATTAGCCTCTTGGCATCGGGAATATTTTTCTTCCCCAAATGAGGCAAACTGGAAAGGCTTCAGATGTTTGTTTTTTTTTTTCACTTTTTTTGCATCAAGGAAAAGTTTGACCTTGATGAACACATCAACTGTTTAACCTCAACTGGTATGTTTCTTTGTAAAAGGTACATTTAAACATCATATTACATTAATATATTTCCATCATGCTGTGAACCTCTTAAATGAATCAGAATTTAAGAATGACTGGTAATACATTGTAGCATAAAAGCAACACTTGAACACTGTAGCTGCTAACCAACTTCTGTGTGGATTCCCTACAGAATGTTATTTTGACCTTTCAGGTTTCTGAATTGTTATACAAGCTTCAATGGAAGATTCTTAATCTTATTTCCCATTTTACTTTCCAAAGGTTACATGCCCCTGTTCTATAAAGTGCCTCCAGGGATATATCTTAAGGATAACATTTTATAACACTCCATACCTAGAAATGCCTGGAAAAAACTTGCATATTATTCAAGATAGCTACAGTAGATACTGTAATAGGATATACCAAGGGGGTAATTTATTAAAAGACACGATTCACAATATCATACAAAATCACAGGCAACTTTGTGCAATTGCAATTTGCATGATTATTTTTTTTTTTAAAAAAGAACACATATTTTTTCTGCCAAAAGTCAGGAATCTCCGTTGTGCATATGGCCTAAAAATGTATAGAAAATGTATGTATTAATTGATATTTGACTTGAAGACATTCAAAACTAGACTAGACTAGAACACGTGAAAGTAAACAAAGGTCCAGAACAGAATGGCAATTATTAAAGGGTACTAAAAGAGTTCAGCTCTGTGTCTGCCAAACCACTTTACTTCATTTTCCAGGATTATTTGATATCTGGGATGAAGCTGAGAGATTGGTAAATTGCAAATGTGGTGCCATTATTCAAAAAGCTCTCAACCTAAAAGTATTAGTTATTTTAGCATCTGTGGTCGTAAAGCTTTTAGAAGTGTTAATAAGGAAAAGGATACTTGAATATATTAACAAATCACAATACTATGAGTTTTGGCCAGCACAGTTTTATGCACAATAGATCATGCCAGACTACTCTTTACAAGTACATTCTAGACAAATAGCAGGAGATTTTTCCCATAGAATAGAGCAAAGAACCAAAGGTCAGGTGAAGGAGAAGAAAGAACAGAGAATCTCCTCTTGATCAATATACAACTTAGTTAAAGTGCTAGTGCTTGTGAATTAATAATTAAAGTGTATAAGTTAAGATGGCTATGGATACAGTTTCTTAATAAAAATTCATAAATTCCAAAATTATGGAAGATAGCTCATTATACAAATTGATCCAGGGACTAGTCCGATTGCCTTTTTGGAGTCAGGAAGGAATTTTTTCCCCCTCTGAGGCAAATTGGAGAGGCTTAGGATGGGGTTTTTGCCTTCCTCTGGATCAACTAGCAGTTAGGCAGTTAAAATTAAAATTAAAAAAAAAAAAAAAAAAAAAAAGGTTGAACTTGATGGACGCGAGTCTTTTTTCAGCCTAACTTACTATGTTACTATGTTACTATGTAATTAAGTAATAATTCAATGACAGTTCATTAAGAATAAATGAATTTAAATGTTAAGATTAAATATACAACTTCTACAAGTAATTCATCAGAATGGCGTTCCACTGTGGCTCTCGAAGATAAAAGTAATGTGAAAAGGAATAAAGGAGAAGGGTGGAGAAGTCCCGTATAGAACTATCTGAATTTTAGGCTGCCTTCGGGACCCCACAAAGCTGGAGAAGTCTGCCACCCTGGGGCTGTGGTCTCGGTAGTTTAACTATCGCTAACTGTAATTGTTACTGAATATTCTAAAGAACCACAAACCCAAGAGCGCATAGAATTAAATTAGAATAAGAAGCAGAAGATTTAAGATTATGATGTAAAAGGAACCCGCCAATAAGGTACAATAGACCTGTGAGAATTACTAATTGAAGTTAAAAGTATCGATCCTCATGGATTCTGTAGGAAATATTTAAAAAGAAGAACAAGTGCTCTTAAAATCAGAGAGATCTGCCTTTCGCAAAAAAAGCTTATTCATAGGCATTTTTTCTGTATTTGGTGCTAAATAGCTAAATTTGGTGTGCTATTGTGCTTTGTCATAACTTGCTTTACTTTTGCACTTAGTTTTCCTTCAGTTTGAGGGGGTGATTAACAGACGATGAACAGACAATATAAATAGAACCCCTGGGACTCCAGTGGAGCTTGCTCTAGTGTTTAGCTGCTCTTATGTGTTTGCTCTTTAAGTGGGGGATCTGTAAGTGGAGTTACAAACACTGGAGTTTCAAACTAAAGGATGTTCAACCTAGGTCAAAAGTTTGTTCTAAACCCTTTTTTATTCCTGTTTTTATCTGTAACTGGGATAATGAGTGCTAGCAAGATTGAAGGTCTGAACCAGTGCACAGTCTGCCATATGTATGCAGATTTGGAACAAAAGATCCAAAATGCTTTCCTCTGTGGTGGATTGCCACTATGGAGGCTCGAGTTAGAGCACTAGAGGAACAAATTGCAACACTGCGGTCAATTGACAATCTTGAAAGGCATCTCTTGCTCACTGAGCAGGACCTAGTGGGGTCAATCGTTTGGGGAGAAGAGAACAGCAGAAAGAGGCAGCTAGCTGGGTGACAGTTGGAAAATCTAAGGTGGGCAAAAGGAATAAGGAGAGCGATCCTGGGTTTATACATCCTAACAGCTTTTCCAGATTGTGTGAAGATGATGGGAGTGTGAACTCTGGATTGGCAATTCTAGATGGGGCTGATCTCTCTAACAGCTGGGAGACCAGTTTCTCTAGTAGTGGTGGGGAGGAGAGCAGAGTCAGGCCTAAGCAGATTGTGGTTGTAAGGGATTCAATTATTAGGAAAGTGGATAGGGTAATCTGTTGTACGGATCACTACAACTGAACAGTTTGCTGTCTACCTGGTGTCCAGTATACCCACAAATGATTGGGTAGGGCTATGCATGCCCCAATGGTCCTAATACATATCTGTACTAATGACAAGATAAATGGTAAATGGAAGACCTTAAAGAGTGAGTTCAGGGATCTAGGCTCTAAGATTAAGGGAAGGTCTTCCAATGTAATTTTTTCTGAAATTTTGCCTGTGCCACGTTCAAATTTAGGGAGACAGCGGGAGCTTAGGCTAAATGCGTGGCTCAAGTCTTCGTGTAGGAAGGAAGGGTTTGGGTTCCTAGAGCACTGGGTTGACTTTTCCTTGGGGTACAACCTATACAGCTATGATGGATTGCACCTCAATGGAAGGGGGTCCACTGTGCTAGGGTAAAGAATGGCCAAGAGGTTAGAGGAGTGTTTAAACTAGGCAAGAAGGGGGTGGGGGAGAGAAAAAATTATGGGGAAGCTAGGGTAGATGTGGTAGTGGGATTAGTAAGGGGTCATTGGGGAGGAGTGAGGGAGGCATACAGTTTACCAGCTAAGGAGGTCCCGCACTGGTGAGTGTGTGGAATCCCTCTGGGTAGAGATTTTGACTGGGCACAAGGTTACAAAGAAAATTAGCGTTGGTTTATGCTATAAACCACCTTGTATAAGTGTCAGGTTTGGGTGCTGGTGAATGGAGCCTATATGCTGGATAACCCAGGTGATACACATTTAAAGCAGGTTCGACAGCAGAAGCCATGATGTGATGAGGTTTTTTAATGGAGAAGAATTAAATGACAGTAACAGAACGTAACTGAAAGATACAACCTGGGTAATGGCAAGGCAAGTCCAATAAACAGGCAGTAAAGGTCTGGGCAGGCGGCAGGCAAGCAAGGTCCTAAGAGAAGGCAAGGTCAGAGGCTGGCAGCGTTCAAGCAGGGTCGAATAACAGGCCGAAGGTCAAACCAGGGAATCCACAGAGAAAAAGGGGCAGGAAGCGTTCAAGCAGGGTCGAATAACAGGCCGAAGGTCAAACCAGGGAATCCACAGAGAAAAAGGGGCAGGCAGCGTTCAAGCAGGGTCGAATAACAGGCCGAAGGTCAAACCAGGGAATCCACAGAGATAGGAATCAGGAACCAGGTGGGAACAGGAACAAGGAACAAACAGGGAACACAGGAACCAGGCAGGGGACACAGGAACCAGGAATCAGGAGTCAGGAGTCAGGAATCAGAAGTAAGGGGCTGGATCAGGCTCAGGAGTTCAGATGATCAAGCACCGATCTAAGGGCAGGGACAGGCTTATAAAGGGTCATTAATTGGGAATGGGAGACACATGTGGATAGTGAGGCAGGGGAGGAAGAATAAGGTTCAAGTCTGTCCAGGGCAGAGTCTAGCAGGAGTATAAGATCATCCAGTGGCTCACCCTAGTAATACAGCTCTTTAACACCGGGGACCAGAGTTCGATTCCCAACCGTTCCTGACAATAAGTGAGTATGAAGCCCAGCTACTTTTACAAATAGAAGCGGCTTTACAACTAGGTCAATTTATTATTATGGGTGACTTCAATTATCAGGACATTGACTGGGGTAATAGGGTTTCCAAGACAGATAAAGCTAGTTGGTTTGTAAATATTCTTAATGAAAACTTTTTATCCCAGCTCGTTCAAGAACCTACTAGGAATAACTCTCTTTTGGATCTTGTAATAACTAATAATACTGAACTAGAGTGCTACAAAATAAGTTGGCGCTATAGAAATACATGTTAATAATAACAATAACTCATCTCTAGCATTTCTGTGGGTGCACATTTAGGGAAAAGTGATCATAACATGGTCTCCTTTGAGATCCTGTTGCAGAGGCAATTTTATTAGGGAGTAACTAAAACACTGAATTTCAGGCGTGCAAACTTTGATAGTATAAGGGCATCTCTGCAACATATTAAGTGGGAAATTCTTTCCACTGGGTTAAACACAGAATAAAAATGGGAAGACTTTAAAATGTTGCTTAGTAAATATACATGTCAGTATATTCCGCTTGTAAACAAGGAACGTTGTTGCAAAGCAAAACCTTTTTGGTTCAATAGAAGTGTTGATTTTGAGGTGGGTAGGAAAAAACGTGCTTTTAAGGCTTTCAAGTTAGCTGGGAAAGCTGAATCATTTATAAGTTACAAGGAGGCCAATAAATCATGCAAAAAAGCTATCAGACAAACTAAAATTTATATGGAAAAGGATATTGCAGTAAGCAGT
>CM044435.1:74925930-75030583 GCA_024363595.1 Xenopus borealis | reverse complement strand
AAAACCTTTTTGGTTCAATAGAAGTGTTGATTTTGAGGTGGGTAGGAAAAAACGTGCTTTTAAGGCTTTCAAGTTAGCTGGGAAAGCTGAATCATTTATAAGTTACAAGGAGGCCAATAAATCATGCAAAAAAGCTATCAGACAAACTAAAATTTATATGGAAAAGGATATTGCAGTAAGCAGTAAAAATTATCCAAAATTATTTTTTAAATATGTCAATAGTAAAAAAAATGAAGCAGGAAGGGGTAGAACCTTTATTATCAGAGGGGAGTCAGCTGGTTGATGAGAACAAGCAAAAAGCTCAGATTCTGAACGCATACTTTTAATCTGTCTAAGCAAATCAGGAACCAGCTAATGAAGGTTTCCTTATTAATGTTCCCAATTTTAATAATACATCTAATGATGCATGGTTCACACATGATGAAATGCAAAAGAGACTAGAACATGTTAAGATAAACAAAGGTCCAGGGCCAGATGGGATTCACCCCAGGGTACTTAGTGAGCTTAGCTCTGTGATTGCCAAACCTCTCTACTTAATTTTTCAGGATTCATTGAGATATGGCATAGTGCCGAGAGACTGGCGAATTTCTAATGTGGTGCCGCTATTCAAAAATGGATCCCTCAAAACTATATCTATAGGCCAGTCAGTCTGACGTCAGTGGTAGGAAAGCTTTGGAACATTTTCTAATTGGACTAGTGTTGTTAGTGGGGGTACCGCAGCGCTTTGTACTGGGTCCCTTGCTTTTCAACTTGTTTATTAATGACCTGGAGGTGGGCATTGAAAGTACTGTTTCTATTTTTGCAGCTGATACTAAATTGTGCAGAACTATAGGTTCCATGTAGGATGCTGCCACTCTGCAGAGAGATTTGTCTATGTTGGGAAACTGGGCAGCAAACTGGAAAATGAGGTTCAATGTTGATAAATTCAAGGTTATGCACATTGGCAAAAATAATATAAATGCAAGTTATACACTAAATGGCAGTGTGTTGGGAGTTTCCTTAAATGAAAATGATCTTGGGGCTTTTATAAATAACAAGTTCTCTAATTCTGGGCAGTGTCTAAAGCAAATAAAGTTCTAAAGCATTCTAAAGAAAATAAAGTTCTGTCTTGCATAAAAAAAGGACATGAACTCAAGGGATGAAAACTTTATATACTTATATAGTATAATTATAGTTATAGTTATATGTATAGTTATAGTATATAGGTATAGTTATAACTATAATTATAACTCTTTATAGATCCCTAGTAAGACCTCATCTGGAGTATGAGGTGCAGTTTTGAAATCCAGTCCTTAAGAGGGATATAAATGAGCTGGAGAGAGTGCAGAGATGTGCAACTAAACTGGTTGGAGGGATGGAAGACTTACATTATGAGGGTAGACTGTCCAGATTGGGGTTGTTTTCTCTGGAAAAAAGGCGCTTGCGAGGGCACATGATTACACTTTACAAATACATTAGAGGACATTATAGACAAATATCAGGGGACCTTTTTACCCATAAAGAGGATCACTGCACCAGAGGCCACCCCTTCAGACTAAAAGAAAAGGACTTTCATTTGAAGTAGTGTAGGTAGTTTTTCACAGTGAGGACAGTGAGGTTGTGGAATAAGAGGGGCTTGGATGATTTTTTGGACAGACATAATATCAATGGCTATTTTGATACTAAACTCTACAATTATTATAGCTATGGGCAAACACAGTTTGTGTGAAAGAGTGTAGGGGTGTGTGTGTGTGTATGCTGGGTTTTAATTTGGGTTGAACTTGATGGACTTTGTCTTTTTTCAACCCAATTTAACTATGTAACTACAGATGCAGTCACTTTGGATTGTGAGTTAAATGCGTTGTGACTTAACTCATCTATCCCATTTATCCCACTTAGCACAGAATATTGTGTCACAGCATCCCATCCAATTAAAGAGTTCACCATTGAAAACAATGGTGCTTTGGTATGCTAATGAAAAGGTTAAATGCATTAAATGAGTTAAGATAACTTTAGATAACACAGTTTATTGAATTAGCCCTGAGTCATGACGCATTTAACTCACAAATCCAAGTGGCTGCATCTGTATATTGAAAACATTTTTTATTTTGCACTGCCTACAGATGCAGTCACTTGGATTTGTAAGTTAAATGTGTCGTGACTCAGGGCTAATTGAAGAAACTGTGTTATCCAAAGTTATCTTAACTCATTTAATGCATTTAACCTTTTCATTAGCATACCAAAGCACCATTGTTTTCAATGGTGAACTCTTTAATTGGATGGGATGCTGTGACAAAATATTCTGTGCTAAGTGGGATAAATGGGATAGATGAGTTAAGTCACGACGCATTTAACACACAAATCCAAGTGACTGCATCTGTATCTATAAAAAGAAGGGTGAATCTTATCTTACTATAAACATACAAGGATGCACCTGAAGAGTGTCAGAGGTATAATTTACCTAATCATAAGATTAATTAATTGTACAGAAGTAGTAAAACCCCCAAACACTCGTACTTATGATGAAAAGTAATCAATTAATGCTTACCACATTTGGTTGAAACTTTAGGGAAAGTTCATCCGCCAATTCATTAAATAAAAATACCTTAATTCATTAAATATACATATGATAACCCTTTGTGAGCAATAACTTATATTATTAAAAGGAATTCATATATTAAAATATTAAAGTGCTATGTGCATAAATTACCAACCTTCATCTACTTTTATAAAATTTATAATAAGGACCAAAACTGGTCTTTGAAGGTTAAATGGTACCAAACAAGGGAAGGATAAATATCCAGATAGTTCAAAGATATAGGACCACTTAAAAATAGTTCATATGATTGTCAGTTGAATTCATTTATATCCTGATAGTGAGATAGAGTGCAATAAATTAATTATATAAATTGGCTGTGATAAGTTAAAAAATTAATTGATTAAATATTAAAAAGAGAAAATGGCTCAGGTGCACTAAAAAGAATTATATATCTGCATTGGGAAAACAGTAGGAAAAGGAAAAAGGGGAAAGAGTGGAGAAGTCCCCAGAGAGCTGCTGCCTATGCTTATTCTAAGCCCTGGGACCCCACAGTGGGAGTACGGCAAGCAATATGGACTGTGGTCTCGAATTATTAATCTAACTATCTCAAAGGAGAACTAGGCTTACCTAACAGAACCACAAATCACACAGAGCCATGTAAAGGAGAAGCAGTACCAGGAGAGAAAATGCAGTTTATATTAAAGGTTGAATTACTAGAAGGTGAAATACAATTAAAAATAAAAAAATAAATACAAGGTTTCAAACCAAACTTATCTGCCAACGCGCGTTTCGCCAACAGCTTTGTCAAGGCAGAAAGGATAGGGACGCCTAGACCATGCGTCTCTTTTTAAACATTTGCGAGTCGGGTATGTTCCGCCGGAAGTGCAAATCCGGAAGGCTCACATGCGTTCCACCCGTGAACCGCATTAGCGTATTGGCGCACGGTGAGTGTCAAATGCTCAGTGGAACGCAAGATAGACCCTGCGGATCAGGAAATCCGGATACCATAAACATTTAACCCGCAAAATCTTAGCTCCATTATAATAAAATTACAACAATTGGTAAAGTGACTCTTAGTTAGGTTATGGGCATTATATTCCAGTGCAACCATAAACATATGAATAGGTGCCCTGAGACTGAAATAAGAAAATATTGAGGGTGAAAATTAATTAATTAAATCTACATTCAGGGATATATACTGAGATGAAAAACAAGTACCTTGCGGTTATGGACTGGGAAGAAGGGGTTACGTCCCTATCCTTTCTGCCTTGACAAAGCTGTTGGCGAAATGCGCGTTGGCAGATAAGTTTGGTTTGAAACCTTGTATTTATTTTTTTATTTTTAATTGTATTTCACCTTCTAGTAATTCAACCTTTAATATAAACTGCATTTTCTCTCCTGGTACTGCTTCTCCTTTACATGGCTCTGTGTGATTTGTGGTTCTGTTAGGTAAGCCTAGTTCTCCTTTGAGATAGTTAGATTAATAATTCGAGACCACAGTCCACATTGCTTGCCGTACTCCCACTGTGGGGTCCCAGGGCTTAGAATAAGCATAGGCAGCAGCTCTCTGGGGACTTCTCCACTCTTTCCCCTTTTTCCTTTTCCTACTGTTTTCCCAATGCAGATATATAATTCTTTTTAGTGCACCTGAGCCATTTTCTCTTTTTAATATTTAATCAATTAATTTTTTAACTTATCACAGCCAATTTATATAATTAATTTATTGCACTCTATCTCACTATCAGGATATAAATGAATTCAACTGACAATCATATGAACTATTTTTAAGTGGTCCTATATCTTTGAACTATCTGGATATTTATCCTTCCCTTGTTTGGTACCATTTAACCTTCAAAGACCAGTTTTGGTCCTTATTATAAATTTTATAAAAGTAGATGAAGGTTGGTAATTTATGCACATAGCACTTTAATATTTTAATATATGAATTCCTTTTAATAATATAAGTTATTGCTCACAAAGGGTTATCATATGTATATTTAATGAATTAAGGTATTTTTATTTAATGAATTGGCGGATGAACTTTCCCTAAAGTTTCAACCAAATGTGGTAAGCATTAATTGATTACTTTTCATCATAAGTACGAGTGTTTGGGGGTTTTACTACTTCTGTACAATTAATGCATCTGTATCTATTTACCCAGTTTTTATTTTTATACTGAACAATTCCTTTAAAGGGCCATTGTATACCTTTGGGAGTTGCAGGGAGTTGCTCATAATCCAAGGGTGCTGGGGCACACTGGCAGCACATCAGACTACTCAAGCACAAATCTCAGGCCCACCTACAGGTGTGCTACAGGGCCCAAATTTGGGATGAAGCCATTTATGCATTTATGTGAAGCCTCCTTTAGAAAAGGCTGAAGTATGGAATGTAGTAGGAATTTTACTGTCTCAAGAAATTTGAAACCAAGACACAGACCATGCCATAAAGGACTGCCTGAACCTTATGGTGGCCCAGAATGCATTAGTGTCATTTCCACCTGCAGAATGGAGGGAAGAAACCTGCTTTAATTTTTTTCATATCTAAAAATGACTCTTGCCATTTAGCCATCACATGCAAATGTTGGTACCCCATAAGAGGTTCCTAAGGGTAGAAGTGGGACATAAGCAATTTTAGTTTGCATAATTACCTTTTGTTAGGATACTGCTTCAAGGGTCTTCTCCAGAGTTCTAAATTCCTTGGTGGCAACCCTAAGGTGGCAGAAATAGAGGTTGCTCCATTATCTTGATGACATTATTCTTCTGGCATCCTCAGAGACTGAAGCAATGGTACACATGTCACAAGCCAAAACTCTAGAGGATCTAGGTTTAAAACAAATTATTAGAAAATAAACAAAACTCAATACAAACTTCTACTGCTAAACATTTTAGCTACAGCTTATGATTATTAAAATAGATTAACTCTGTATATAGAGAAATGTATGGGTTTTTCGTGAACTGACAAATGTTTTATGGGAATTGAGGGACTGGGGAGGAAAATTAGCTGAAAGACATTTAATCTAGGCCCTAGTACTGTATTTCAAGTGCACCCAAACAACCCCCAACAGACACACTAAATAGCATTCCCTTTGGCATTTTTCACAGTCTATAGATTGCCAGTCCAGGCATGGATGTGTGAGCACCACACAGCTCAATCAAAAGTGCCCTCAAGTGAAATGGAATTGACAGCTATGTTTAAAGTATTTTAGTTGAGAGGCAGAAAAGTTTCAGACAGACTTATACCGTGAAAATGCAGGTTTCCACCATGTATACCCTTTTGGTCATTAGATGTCTTAATCAACAGGTTTTAAAGGTGGTAATCCAACCCTCCAGTCTTCATTTTGCCTAACTTTGGTTTTAGATTTCCTGTCTTCAAATCTATTGATCAAGCATCAACGTGTATCCATGCTTCAATGCTTGTTGCAGACTGGTACTTAACGTTTTCTCCTCTTTTGAACCTAGTCAAAGAGATGAAATGTCCATGTCCCATTTTCCAATCCAAATCTTTGAGAAGAAAGGCTATTATATATTCTTGATGAGAACAAGTATAATAGCTTTTTCTTTGGAAAGGAGAAGGAGCTTCTTGTTGCAACATGGCAAAGTGGCTAAGACCATTACAGCAGCATATTCTAGCCTTCATTAAGGGAGTTATTTACTGAAATCTGTATCCGTATCCATATTTTAATAAAAAAAAAAAACACAACCAAAACTACCATAGCCAATTTTAGCTTATTTATTAAATAAAAACTTGATTTAATTGGATCGTGGAAAACCGAAAACCTGAATCACTCGGGCCTTTTTTCCCGAATTGAACACATTTTTCAAGTTTTTGCCCAAAAAAGTACGATTTTCGATCTAAACCCAGAACAGACCACAAAAACTTCAAGAGAAATACTGAGGTGCCTCCCATTGACTTATACAAGACTTCAACAGGTCTGAGATGGCAGATTTTAGATTCAGGTTTTTTGCAGCAGTTTTCCTAGTGACAAAAAATGTATTATTTTAATAAATAACCCCCTAAAACTCACCCAACTAGTGACTTAGAATCACTGTGGGTAGCAGAAACAGGGAATCCAGTGTATGTGAAATACACTGGATTGAGGTCCTGGTCTTTCCCAAATATGTTTCTGCCACATTATAAAATTAATTCTTTAGCTCATCAAGCTACCATTGACCGGGAGGTTCTTACTGCAGTACCATGTTCTCATTATGCTACTTATTTTGCATATATCATGGACAGACAAGGGAAAATGGCTTCATATGGAGTGTGGTCTTACACTAAGCAAGGTGAACCCTGCATAATGTAATCTTATTCTATGCACAACAAAAATAAATGAACTAATTATGCAACATTCTGTTTTACATCCATGTATCCTTTAAATGGACTACATACCATTTATTGTCTTATCAAATAAATGAACAGATTATAAATAAATAATAGACAGGACTAAATGCTATGAATCTCTCATGTGAGTTTTTATGCATATGAGCATGGAATAAATTATGCGTGACATTTTCACTTAGGTAGTTTATATGTATACATGCACATTTTAAATTCATCCCATTAGCAACAGACAAGTGAAAAGTAACACTGCAGGAGTTAACAGAAAGGTTTATGAGAATTAGCAGCTGGCTGATGATTTTTCCAGTCAGAAAATGTTGATTCATTTTAATTAACTATTGAACACTATGTATGTGTCATTATCTTAATTTATACTAGTTAATCAAATATTGCGAGGAACTGTAGACTATGGCTAATTATCCAGAATATGAGATTTTTTTTTTTTTGGGGGGGGGGGGAGAAGGAGCAATGCACTTATATTCAGATTGGGGGACAATCCTAATGTTCATTGCTCACTATCACAATTATTTTTACAATATGCGCTTTATGGCATACTATCATCACATAATTACCTAATCCCTTTTTGATTACAGCTATTTTACTATATCTATTATTAATGATGTTTTACAATTTCATGGTTCAGAGTTTGTATGTAAACAGATTCAGTTATATTCTTTACTGCCTGTACAGGTAGTAACATCAGCTGTGTAACTACAAAGTACGCACACTCCATGACCTTGGGGGAGGGGCTGGGGAACAAGGGGGTGGGTTCCACTTCCTCTGTAGTTCTAAAGGATCCTGCCCTCCCCAGCAGTTTGTCTACCCATTAATCCCTCTGAAGATTTTTACTTCTCAGATCATTCTCAATCTCAATATAATTTCTGAGCCTGAAAACCTAATCTAACCATTAATCCCTCAGTAGCTAATTAATTAATTAGGAAAATTGTTTTCCAAATATCAATTTCTTGTTTATTCACAATTTTGTTACGGCACAAAAATATATTTTGTTTTAAGCAAAACATTCCCATATATGGCCATTATAAAAACTATATTCTGGTGGTACTACTTTATTATAATACACAAGTTTTAGTTAGTCATGTGACAGAACTGACGTCACTAAGCTCCAATTATAACTGATGACATCACTAAGCACCATTTAGAAGGATATAATTTAC
This sequence comes from Xenopus borealis, assembly GCA_024363595.1. Taxonomy (NCBI): domain Eukaryota; kingdom Metazoa; phylum Chordata; class Amphibia; order Anura; family Pipidae; genus Xenopus; species Xenopus borealis. Next base: position 75,022,552 of record CM044435.1, on the reverse strand, counting down.
AGAATATTCATGGCTCTTGTGTATTATAATGGATTATAATGTTTACATCACTGAACACTAGTTTATATAAAGTGTAAACTTATGAGGGGTGATTTACTCACTGCATCACAATAGCAAGCCTGGACATTTCTCTGCATTGAATTGCTCATAAAGTCCTATTCATTAAATGTACTTGTACCGATATGCCATCCTTGCATTTCTACATACAGTAGTTGCACTTGTCACCACTTGTCACCTTTGCCTGCCTCCTTTTCCAAATTGAGCACAGTTGCACCTAATGGTACAGGGGAACAATGGAGCTATAGCCACCTAAAAATAAGCAGTTCCCACAGTGGCCTGATCAACAGATGCACCAAAAGAATTGTGCACACACATCACTCTTTGAATTTTCAATTCTTCATCAAAGTGCTGGAGCAGCAGTATAAATTTGATGCATTGCTCACAATTGCCTAAAGCTCAAGTCTGGTCGGCAACAAAAATTGAATTCTAAAACAAAAGTGTTTGTACAGTATGTTTAATATACATTATCTACAAATTGCATCAACCTGGATAGGGTTTAACAACGTTGATGTTTTTGCTTGTCTCACAAGCCACTGACATGAACATTATTTTATGTCTGTCCACTAGGTGTCAGACTTACTCCAAGTATGCCTACAAATACCATCTTGTTCACTCAATAAAAATTATATGGCAGCTATCTTTTTTTTCCTTTTTCGCAAAATGTTTTCATCTTTTGATTAATTCTTAAGATCTTCTGTTCAAACACAATTTCTGCATTTATTTATTTTAAGGGTGTAACTGGGAGCAATTTATAACATTAGAATGGTAAAATAATAAAAAAATTCTAAACAAAGTAAAAAAAATATTTTTGTGTGGGAAGTATAAGCTGGAAGCTCATGCAGACTAATGGACTTGAGAAATGAATATGAAAAGCATACTATGAATACATAGGAAAAAAGTCTTATGAACTGTATTGAGGCATGCTACTCCCCAATAATGAAAATATGTATAGTCTATGTTGCAGATTGGTCATTTAAATAGATCATTATTTATATAAGTAATGGTAGTTACATTTTGCCTAGCTTCAAATATTTTCATTTGATTTCATTCAAACATTTGTACAATGGCCATGCATGGATTGCAAAGATCAGCCTTTCGTTCATGGTTTTAGAAGTTTTCAGAGATCAAAACCTTCATTGTCGTCCGAATTTTTCATTTGCTTATGAATTTTTTCAACAGTTATTTTTGGTTGTATTTTTATTCAAATCTTTTAATAACTTTCATGGCATTTGGGATTTGAGAAAAAAACTGTTTAATTGTGGTTTCAAAAAGCTCTAGTACCACCAATTTTAGACTTTTAGTAAATAGACCTCCCTGAAAACACAAAAATATGTAATATATGACCCATATTTTGGAATATGATACTGTAATACTAAACTTGGTAGACAGATAATTCAATTCTCCTAACTGGACAGTATGGGACAGCCCTGTTTGACATCATTAGAAAGAATTTGATATCCTTAAATGATAGAGAAATCTACCAATTACTTTAAGGGCTCAGAGGAATCAGATAAGTAGTGATGGACTAATTTATTCGCGGCGAATTCCCGCGATTCGCAAAACGCCAGCGAAAATTCGCCCAAAAAAATTAGCGAAAAAAAACGAGTCGCGACTTGTTTCGCGAATTTTTTCGCCAATTCGCAAATTTCGCTGGAAATTCGCGAATTTTTCGGTGAAGCGAAACGGGGGAGATTCGCCCATCACTACAGATAAGTAATTTGTTTTATTCCTACTTTCAGGAGACAAATATACCAAAGCAAGCCTTATACAGGAAATATCAGAGTTGATCTGGTCACACTTTAACTTCCTTTATTTCAGGGCCAGCTAGTTGCTTACATATGCAACTGTCTCAACTTTCACAAAGAGTTGTTATTGCAAAAAGATATTCAACACATTCTGCATCTCAGGTATTAACTCTTAAATTTCCTTACATTATAACAGATATATAATAAATTATAAAAGGTTATAATTTAGGTGTGAGTGTGAAATTATGGTGGCAAGAGAGTAAAACGAGAGGATTTTATAGTGTTTTGCCACCTATAGAAGGAAAATGTATGTATTTATATAACTCATGCAGTGCACACATCCACCACCACCTATTCACATAACTCTGATTAAAGGATTTTGTAAGGAAAATAGTGTCCAGATTAACACCATGAATTGGGTTGTGCTGGCCACAGGTTCTCCCTGCTCAGGACCAGAACTAGGGGTAGGCAGAAAAGACATGTACCTAGGGCTCAAAGGTAGAGGGCACCAGAAATTCAGCCACCTTCCCCTAGTTCATAACCTTGTATCCTTCACATTCAGCAGCAATTCCTGGATAATTGTATGCCACCATGTACCTCTACCCATGCAGTTGTGATCAGGGGAGAGAGGATGAGAGGATGGTTGTGGGGGAGGGGGCATTGGGCTGATGGGGTCCAGTGTTTTTCCTAGTGTCCCACCAGCCCAGTCCAACACTGTTTGTATATTTTATACTTTCATATATTTGCTCTTTTCTCTATTTGTGACTGTGTTTTAGTGGATCAGCTGCAAGTTAACATTTAGAATTGAAAACACTACCTTTGTGTTTCTGCCACTAGTCCTGAATCTTTGCTTGTTCATCATTTGTACAAAACTTACGCTAGTGGTGCACCTATATTCCTGATTTTCCCCAGGTTGTTGTGTTTGCACTATTACTGCAGCAGAAAAACTGAAGTTGCCAAAAGGGTTTTGTGGATGCCATTGATCATGGAGATTTTTAATGGTCTTGATGATCTCCAGCTGTTTCTTATTGTAACAACATTTGCCCAATGAGACAAATATTAAGCAATACAGTAACTTTAACATAAAAGTATCTATAATATTGTTCCATCCATTCCTGTAAAAATTTTAAATGTTCTTTTTAATATGAAGAGGAGCATAGTAAGTGGAGCAAGGAATAATCTACAGTATGTCCTACCCTGCAGTCTGGCATCTCTGCATGGATTTTTATAACCTCCACTAGGTCATCACCGTATCTGTGGGTTCCACAAAAAATGAATGTGAGAATTAATCCTTAGGTTTGTAAGAGATAACAGATTCTCAATAAAAAAGATAAAAACAGTCTCCAGCATGCCTCAAAATATCAGCAATAAATAATCTTACCCAAAAAGCATTATACATTACAGTTACAGTTATATGTATATACATACATTATAGTTAACCTTCACTATTATGACGGATGAATGGCACACAAAGGCCGGCAATTTCACAATTTAGAATATGTGACCATCAGATTGAGTCACACTTGCTATTTTCTGGATTTTGTATAAATGCCTTCTATTTCGCTTCAAAAATTTTCCATCACTTGTTTTTATCTCATAAGAATGAGGTGGAACTAGGTGTAGCACTTGTGCTTTTTTATACCAGGTAGATCAATTCCAAATTCTGACCTCATCTCCAATGTGTAAATGTTCAAGTGTTTTTGTACTTTGTTATAATTTTTCTTTTTTCTGTCATGCATGTTTTGTTTCTGTAGTCTGTATTTGTCTTGCAAGGAGTAACTCTGCTGGAGATTTGCCTCCTTCCAGAGCTGTTGCTCTGTAGTTTAGGAGTGCCACTTCTGGGCCCTAACCTGAATGAACAGCTTTTTTCAACAACTGTTTTATAATCTTTAGGCCACACTCTAAGTCCATTACTCTGTGGGAATCTTGGGCTTGAAGTAAAGTGCTTAAATCCAAACTCTTGTGTGAATCTTACAAAGTATTTTGTTAACTGAGAACCATTATCTGTCCTTACTTCGCTTGGTATTACATATCTGCAGAAATGTGTTTTATGCATACCTCAAATTATGTGCTGTTTTTTAATTTTCGATCTTCTGTATAATTTGCTTATGCATCTAATATTGACAAATGCTCCTTTCCATTCAACCTGAATATACTCACTCCAATTGTATCCCAGGGACCACATGCCATTTCTTTCTGTATTAGGGGCTCCCTTGGAAGTGCTGGAGCAGTTGTGCAGCTTGTTATCACTTGAGAAATATCCGCATTTATAGAGGGCCAAAATTAGGATTCTTTTGCATTTCTGAATTCCAAGATGCCCTTCATGTATTATGGTTAGCATGTCCTTTCACAGAGATGAAGGCACAACAATTTGAAATTAGTGATGGGCAAATTTATTTGCCAGAGGCGAATTCGCGGCGAACTCCCGCGATTCGCCCCTGGCGAATAAATTTGCGAAACGCCAGCAAAAATTCGAGAAAAAAAAACGAGTTGAACGGCGTTTTTGATGGACGTGCGTCATAAACAACGCGAGGCGCATCGAAAACGTCGAGACAGAAATGACGCGCCGTGCGTCAAAAACGCGACTCATTTTGTGAAATTTTTCGCCAATTTGCGAATTTCGCTGGAAATTCGCTAATTTTTCGGCGAAACGAGGGAGATTCGCCCATCACTATTTGAAATCCTTTGAGAAATACTCCATCCCATGTAGAAAGTTCATCACAATATTGAAGAAATTACTTTGGAAGCTACTGTATTTTTGGAATTGTTTGAATGTAATGCAGTTATCACCTCTTGTAGATGATCACCAGAGGCATTGCTAGTTTTCAGTTTATTCCACATTTCTTCTGATACGGCTTTCCTAGCCATAACACTATTAATTGTATTTCTACACTTGATTCCTTTTCACTGTCTGATGTAACAGTGTCCTCATCCCATGTCCTTGATAATGCATCTGCAACTAGAAGGAACCTGCCTGGTGTATATTCTACTTTGTAGTCATATTTCTGCAATTTCAATAGCAAACATTGAATCCATGGAGGAGCTATTTGTGCATATTTGCACTCTGTGTGCGTGAATTCCTTATGATATTGTTGTAGTAGAACTTAACCTATTCCATCTTCTGTCAAAATATTGCTTAGTCTGTGCACAACAAAGAATGTCTTTTAGTGATTTGAACTCTTTTGCCTGCTTCTCTGTCCAGTTCCACTCAGCATGCTTTAGCAACAAGCTCCTCATTTAAGGAGTCTTGTCTGCCAGATTGGAGATGTACTTGCCAAGGTAGTTTAGCATCCCCATGAATCTCTGCAGTTCTTTTTTATTTCTGGGACTGGCCATTCTTTTACTAGAACGTTTGCAGGATCTGGTTTCAATCCACTGTGGGAAATTATTTCACCAAGATACAAACTGTCTGGTTTCTTAAACTGACGTTTAGCATGATTCAGTTTAAGTCCATTTTCTTTTGCTATCTGTAAGACTCGCTTTAATCTTTTGTCATGCTCTGCTTCTTTGGTGCCCCAAATTAGAAATATCATCTATGTAGACTTTAACTCCTTCAACCTCTTCCAAGAGTTGCTGCATTGTTCTGTGAAAAATGGTTCTTCATCCAAAAGGCACCGATGTGCCAGTCCCAACTTTTCAAATGTTTGTGCACCTAATGGGGTACAGTAATTACTAGAGACTTCTCTAAATTCATGCTTGCTTGCAAACAAGGGGCACGATTAGGAGAAAGAACAACAACGGCAAAAGGAAGAGGTGGCTGACCCGATCCAGAGAATAAGAACTGAGGCCTGTTACCACAAGGCTCCATTGTAGACAGCAGTCACCAACACGAGCGGGACACAATTGGAGGGGAACTGAGCTGCCAGAAAAAGCAGAGGCGATAAGCAAAACCGTCCCCCCCTTAGCAGCCCGCATAATACTGTCTAATATCGGCGGGAGCCACGCGACTGCTGCGTTCCAAACTGGAACGCGCAATTCATATAATACAGAGCAACCATTACTATCTGGTGTAACCCCACAATGCCTTAGAGAAGGTCATCATAAACCACCGACAGAACGGAGCTCCCTGGGGGCATTAACACTGGCATTAGCAACAGCCAAGGCTGCACAACATATACAAGCAAAATATAAAGGCCTGAAACTGTGTGACATCACAGCAACAAATAGCTGTCAGCCAGTTCTAAAAACTATTTTACCCCTTAATATTACAAAAACAGCAGCACCCCCAAGACAGAAGGGATTAAAACGGGAAGTCAAAAGGCAGTATACAGCAGCACACCAAAAGCCCATAATAACGCAAATTGACAAGGGGCTTCCACAGCTTTCCAATGCATATGCCTACAGTTCCCCAGCCAATATATAAACTCTACAATCAAGCAGAGAAGTGCTGCAACACTCAGCCAAGCGGGGAAAAGTCTGATCAGCGAAAGCGCATTTCATTAAACCTTTTGATCCCAACAATTTAATCTGAACAAAAATCTGAACCCTCGCCACTCAAAAGGAGTACATTTATGCTATAACGATACTACTGACTGTGAATCAACTAGAAGGTCACCAACCAACAAAGGCCTACAGACGTAAAACTCCAGAGCTGTAGAACATGCAACACAACCATTCAACTGCTATATCCTCAACATTAAAGAATGCCAGTAATGCCAATAATAACATAAAAACCCAGGACAACTTGATTTTCAACAGCGAAATTATTATCAAGGGAATCACTGGACACCTAACAAAAGCAATAAGAGAATTACTGCAGGAAATACACCCCAAATAAGAACAAAGGCCTCATCACATATGGGTGGATAACAAAAAGGTTGGCTTGATCCGTACTCCACCCGGGACACAATAAGCATATGCAACAAAAATAAGGAGCAACAGTACTTCTAGGAGAACATACTACCCCACAAGATGGGACCTAAAGCAAGAAAACAAATCCTGGACTCAGACCTAAGAAATATGTTTAACAAACAAAACATTGATACCTTCCAAGAAAACCCTATACAGGGGAAACAAACCAAGTCTTTAAACAAGATTTACTAACTTTATTCCATAATATAGAGAAAGCAATTAAAGTAGAGCACGCTAACACAACTAAAGAACTATCCACTGAAATACCTAGCCTGGGAAATAGAATCCAAGAAGTAGAACAACAAGTAAGCAATCTCACGGAATACTCGCACCAAGTGGAAAATGACATTTCATACCTATTTAACAATGTTGAAAACCTTGAAGCTCAACAAGAAGACATTGAAAACAGAAACAGACGCAATAACATTAGACTAAAGGGTTTTCCAGAAACAGCCACTGAGCTAGAGCCTTTATTGATAGAAGTGTTCCAAAATATACTTCCAGATTGCTCAGAAACGGACTTAGAGATGGATAGAGTGCACAGAGCTCTCAGACCTAAACCTCAGTCGACAGAACCTCCCAGAGATGTGATAGTCCGTTTTCACAAATACCACACTAAAGCAGCCATCATGGAAGCTATAAAACCATCAGGAGAGATCGTGGTGGAAGACCAAAAGATTCAGATCTACCCAGACTTAGCTCCGTCATTCAAGCCAAACGGAGAGCCTTGAAGGGCTTAACATCATACCTAAGTCAACATAATATTCGCTACAACTGGGGATACCCCTTCAAGCTCATAGCGCATTATGGAGGCAGGATCCATACATTCAGACACCCCAGAGAACAAAAAATATTTTGTTGTAACACTTGGCTTGACTTTTACCCACCAGAGGAAACTCTTCCTCAGCGACACAAACCACCTCCTCAGAAGCAATGGGAAACCGTATGAAACCACCGAATAATTGGATATATTTGGCTAATTTAACCGAGTCCCGGAAGGAGAGGTGACAGGCAACCTTCTCCCACACCCCCCAGGACAGTATTAAAACCTCAGGCCACACTGGTGACCCATGAGGACACTCTCCCAGGTACTAAAAATGGGAAACAACCATTGCCTAAATGTCATCTTGACACTGTTTTTTGTTGTATTTATATTTTAATTTTATCATTTAACAAATCTTCAAAGGCAATGTATTGTTCGATTTATTACTCTATTGTAAAAGGTAAGAGTTTTAGGTTAACTCTAGATACCCCACCCCCAAACCTATCCTTTCATTACCTAAGGTGGTTGAGCACTACAAATAATACAATGATGTTAAAACTGTATATCTCAGGTGAGCACTGGGTCCCCTATCAGATAACAAAATATAGATATCATAATGAGTAACACATCAGAATACAAATTAACAATACTATCCCACAATGCCAAAGGTCTAAATTCACCAGTTAAAAGACGAATGGCTTCCAAACAGTACTTAGATCTACATGCAGCCATAATAATTATACAAGAAACACACTTCAAAAAAGGTAGAGAGCCTAAATATTGGCAACTAGTAGAGATGCTACTATTCTTTGGCAACAAACAAAACAAGAGGAGTAGCAATTCTGATACATGAATCATGCCAAATAGTTATACATACAACATATACAGATAAGGAAGGTAGAATCATTTTACTACAGACACAATTAAACGGTAAACCAATAACAATTGTGGGAATGTACACACCCAATACAAATCAATCACGTTTTTTTCTCACTTAAACAATTTTGTAACAAATAAAAAAATTGGAGACCTAGTGGTCACAGGAGACTTTAATACTGTACGAGATGCTAAAATAAATTGTTCAAATCAAAAGAGGAATGGACGCACAGGTAGAGCAAACAGAGCTCTAATCCAATTCATGAGAGATCAATATATATTTGATGCATGGAGAAGTTAGAATCCGAAACAAAGAGACTTTACATTCTACTCTTCACCACATAAATCCTACAGTCGAATAGATTTACTACTAATATCAGGCAATTATCTTACCTACTTACATAACTCCACTATAGAACCCAAAACATGGTCAGACCATTCCCCTATAACAGGAACACTACTTGTTCCTGAAACATCTGCCTCAAGATGCCTCAAGATGGCGAATTGAGACTAAATGAATCAATATTAGCAGATGATACATTCTGTAAACACCTACACAAACAAATAGAATACTATTTTAAGGAAAACAACCAAGAGACACCAAATCAAGCAATAATATGTGAAGCTCATAAAGCAGTAATCAGAGGTCATTTAATCAAACAAGGAGCCTACCTAAAAATAAATTTGGACAATACAGATAACAACACTTAGTGAGAAACTAAGAGACTTAGAATATAGACATAAACAAAATCTAAATGAAGATATTCTAAATGAACTAGAAAAGTGTAGAGGGGAATTAAATTTACTACTAGTACATAAGGCAGAACAATCACTGAAAAAACACAAAGGAAATTTTATGACAAAGGAAATAAACCCGATACAATGTTAGCCCGAGCACTCAACGATAAAAGGAAACTAGGTCTCATAAGAGCAATCAAAACATATAAAGGCAATTTAGCCAACAACCCTTAATCTATAGTAAATATATTCTCAGAATTCTATGCAAAACTATACAATGGGACAACCACAGCCCCAACACTAGATGATTCAAGTATACAACTCTATTTACAAGAAACTAACCTGTTACAAATTCAGGTCAATCAACGGAAAGAACTAGAGGCAGAAATTACAGAGACAGAAGTAGAACAAGCTATATCTCAACACAAACCATCCAAAGCTCCCAGCCCAGATGGCCTTACACTATAATATTACAGGAAATTTAAGTCAATCCTCACACCAACACTTGCTAAGTTATTTAACAAACTGCTCACCTCAGAATTAGAAATCACAAAGGAAATGTCCAGAGCCAACATAATTGTGATTCCAAAACCAAATCGAGATCCCAACCTATGCCAAAACTATAGACCAATATCTTTAATAAATCTGGACCTTAAATTATATGCGAAAATTTTAGCAAACAGACTTAATAGACATCTACATACAATAATTCACCCAGACCAAACATGTTTCATACAAGGCAGAGAGGCAACAGATAACATTAGATGTATGTTACAAATAGTCCATGCGGTCGAAAACAACAAAGTCCAAGCTATGCTCTTATCGTTAGATGCAGAAAAAGCATTCGACCGCATAGACTGGAGGTACATAGGTAATACATTAATGCATATGGGATGTGGCTCTAAATTCAGCTCAGCAGTAAAGAAACTATACAATACACCATCAGCACGTAGAGTCATGGGAGGATACTACTCGTCCTCATTCCCAATTAAGAATGGAACAAGACAAGGCTGCCCACTGCCCCCCCCCCCTAATATTTGCAATGTGCATAGAACCTCTTGCTCACAGGATACGCCATAGCCCAGATATATCAGGGATTACTATAGGGTCCCATACATATAAGGTGGCACTATTTGCTGATGACACAATATTCTCTATAACTAGACCCCAGACTACTCTACCCAAATTTATATAAAAAAATACAAGACTTTGCCAAGGCATCAGGCTTCAAAATCAACAACACTAAATCGGAGGCTCTCAACCTCACACTCGATAAACATACTCAGAAACTCCTTAAGCTGAATTTTGAATTCCAATGGGTCAAAAGGGGACTCAAATACTTAGGAATAAAAATACCTCCCACGACAACCAGGTATCGAATATCAACTATAATCCATTGATAGCCTCACTACATAAAGGTCTACAACGATGGCAAAGTATGCCAATATCATGGCTGGGAAGAATATGTACTATTAAAATGAACCTGCTTCCTAAATTATCTATTTAGGGCCCTACCTGTGCCTCCTCCTAAAAAAGACCTTGAGAAGTTACAACAACATATGCTAGATTTCACTTGGCAACACAAAAAACATAGAATAAATAAAAAAATATGTTATCATCCTGCAGCAAAAGGGGGACTGGCCTTTCCTTAATAATGAGATAATGAGAGTAGATTTTGCAACAGCAACTTATTTATTAAAATACAGTGCAGGAAAGAAGCATGACTCTGACCATTCAGCTCAGTCTCTGCTTCTGGAGCTGGCCCCACCTACTGTATGTTCTACTTTTTTCTATGACAACACTTTTATTAACATCAAGAACTATCAATACACTCTCCAACACATTAAGCTAAATGCAGAGGTATAAAGACTCAATATCAGTACTCTAAATTCACATTAAATGTCCTTAAACCTGATATTCACACAAAACAAAATATGACAACAAATAGTTCTAAATTACCTTAAGCAACTTCCTTTCTTTCATTCATAGCCAGAAACTGCTTTTTGCCCCATATCAGATTGACTGCTATGATAGAAGCAGCATACCCTTTTAGGGAAATCTTTTCTGCTTTTAACTTTTAATTTGTGTTTTATGGCTCTAAAAATTTTTCTAACTAGTGTTGTTTTAATGATTTTTAATAAGCAAATGTAACAGGCTGCTTTTAACAATCTGTTTACCTCGGATCCCGAAGGAAGGTAGCTGATCCAGGAGAACTGATGGTAACAGGAACCTCTCTACGGCTCCGGTATTCACCGACGCCCTTTTGGGGCCCTGGGCTTTCTGCTGTGGAGGTAGTAGAGAAGTCCGGCAAGTTACCAGGAGCGAGGTATCAAGGAATCAGGCAAGGCGTAGTCAAGTGCAGGCAAAGGTCGGTTCCAGAAGACAGGTTACAGAGAAGCGAAGTACCAACGGTAGGGTTGCCACCTCACCCCTTTAAAACCGAACACATATGGAATACACAGCCTGCATGGCTAATTAGCAATTCATTTAGATGCATGATGCATGGCTGCACATAAATCAGTTCAGTCTGCAGCATGCATGCAGGCTGTGTATTCCATATGTGTTCGGTTTTAAAGGGGTGAGGTGGCAACCCTAACCAAGGGGTCAGGCTAAGGTGTAGTCAAATGCAGGCAGAGGTCAGTTTCAGGCAGTGAAGGTTCAGAAGTCAGGAAAACAGGCAGAGGGTCAAAACCAGGAAACTCGGACAAACAGGGCTTTAGCAGGACCAATAGGAACTGAAGCCACCTTGGGCAAAGTGAGGAGGAAGAGGAAGGTATTTAAGGGAACAGGAACCAATCAGGAGCAGGCTGAGGAAGACAGACACATCAGGGACCAATAGGAAGCTAGGCACCCAAATTAGAGGTCATTGCACCTAAGTATTTGATGTGTGCGGGCATTTCAACGCTGCCGCTTAAGTTGATGTGCGCCTGCACTTATGTGCCGGGGCTCAAAACCAGTGGTGGGTGTTACACTGCTATTAAGTAAAGAAGTGTCATTACAATAAGCACTGTATACAGTAAGCAGAGTAAGAATAACTAATTCACTCTTAAATGTATTATTCAACACAATATAATCAAGAAATATATTGTTTGTTCCTATTTTTATGTATCTCCTTTATGTCCCTTTCTTAAAGGGGTGGTTTACTAGGTTAACTTTTAGTATGTTCTAGAATGGCCATTTCTAAGCAACTTTTCAATTGTTCTTCATTATTCATTTTGTATAATTATTTAATTATTTGCTCTTTTCTTCTGAATCTTTCCAGATTTCAAATGGGGATCACTGATCCCATCTAAAAAAGAAATGCTTGCTAAGGCTATAATGTATTGTTATTACTATGTTTTGTTACTCACCTTTCTATTCAAGCTCTCCTCTATTCAAATCTATTTTAAAAGTTTTTAAAAATAGCACATTTACTTACGGAAATGTTTTCCATGCATGCCAGCATCACTTCATTTACAGTATTCTATTGCTCTCTACATTGTTGTGTTTGGTAGCTGAGGATGAGTTGAGTATAACAGTGCTTTATATGCAGGTTCATGCAGCCATTACATAACAGCAGTAAATCTTACTTTCACTTTCAAGCTGTACAGGAAGTCCTATGTATGCACAGTTACACCTGCAGGTCATTTGTATAAAAGCCACATTCATGTCTGGCAGGACATCAGCCATATGTGAGCCAGATCAAAGAAGATCATTTTTATTTTAGCCACATTTTTATGTGGATAAGGAGGGTTATGTCTCAAAACATTATACTGCTTGTACTGCTCAGGACCAGGCCAAGGGGTTGGCAGAGTAGGCAGTAGGCAGTAACCTGCTCTTTCCTCTACCCCGTGTCTAGTCCTCTTTCCTTGTCTTCTTGTGCTTCCGTGCCCGTGTCGCCTCGAGTGTGTGCGCCGGCATCACATTGCGTGTTCAAGTCAGCATCACGTTGTCCATGCAAGCTCAGCTGGTGCCGTGCCCAGCCAAGTTGCCTAGGGCACCTGGCCAGTGTGGCCCGGCTCTGGTACTGCTTATCTGACTCTGTGGTGGCTGTTTTAACTAAATTCTGCTGATCCTCGCATACTCAGCAGGAGGTAAACAGCTAACCACATGCTTCAAGGAGAGTTGATAAACAGGCCATGGATGCCATAACCATTAGGGCACAGATCAAGAAAAGCAGGTGAATCATTAAAGGAAAAGTAAATGTTTTTCTTTTTCTTTCTGTAAATTTGCTCTAAACAGCCCCCCAGATTAATGTACCCCAGTCCCTGCTGCAAGTCTGCTCTGGTTTCTGTGTTATCAGCAGCTTGTTTCCCCTTCTTCCTGGTGCAGAGTGAAGCCCAGCCCCTTAGTTTACTGAGCAGTCCATTTGCTGCTGTTCCACAATAGAGAGGAAGAGGGAGCCAGTGTGTGCATTAGTAAGCTAGTTTCCCCAAGCAAAAGGTGCTGCACACACTGGTCTCTGCTATGTCATAGTATGCAAATGATCTCCAGGACTAGTCCAAGAGATAAGGTCAGCTTAGTAAGCTAAGGGGCGAGGCTTCACTCTGCACCAGGAAGAAGGGGAAACAAGCTGCTGATAACACAGAAACCAGAGCAGACTTGCAGCAGGGACTAAGGTACATTAATCTGGGGGGCTGTTTAGAGCAAATTTACAGATAGAAAAAAAAAAGGTTTACTTGTTCTTTAAGTGATTATGTCTGTTTTATGATGTCAGCATAATCTTTGGCTAAACCTTTCTGAATTTTAAGAATGCTGAACATCCATTTTTCTTGTCACTTTTACTATGCATTTTTCAGAAACTGGTGCCTAAACCGCATATTAAAAACATCAAGGTTACTAATTCCAAGTGCTGCAGCCCTAAAGGTGCAAAATTGTCACTATCCCTAATGTTAAACTTCTTTTTGAAAAACACATACAGATGCAGTCACTTTGGATAGTGAGTTAAATGCGTCGTGACTTAACTCTTCTAAGCCATTTATCCCACTTATCACAGAATATTGTCACAGCATCCCATCCAATTAAAGAGTTCACCATTGAAAACAATGGTGCTTTGGTATGCTAATGAAAAGGTTAAATGCATTAAATGACTTAAGATAACTTTAGATAACACAGTTTCTTCAATTAGCCCTGAGTCACGACGCATTTAACTTACAAATCCAAGTGACTGTATCTATAGGTGCAATTTGGTCAAAATTGCAGTAGATGTAGGTTGAGACTAGTGTGCAAAAAGCCTTTAGGATTCTCCAGATCCATTTTTCCATAAACTGACACCTTGGTTTGTACATTAAGCAGATTTATTAAAGTAAAATGTATTTTTTTCCATAATTTTATTTCCCATAATTTTGTATTTTCTCAAAATATTACAACATTGATCAAATAAACTAGTAGTGGTATTTAAATATCACCGATAATTGGTAACTTGATGTGTGTTTTGAAGTGACATTTCGCAAGATTTCCAGACCTTTATAGCATAATTAAAAGTTCAGTCATAATACAGTGGCTCTAATATTGTATTATAGATTTCAAAATAAAATGCTGGCTGTCTATATTTCTAAATATTGAAGTGTTCTCGGTCATTCACACTTAATTTGTGGTATATAATTTAGCTGATTTTATTCAGTAATGTGTGTATATTTTATTGACATAGCTCTACTTATGCAAGTGGCATTATACAGGAGAGCAATACATTAATAGAAAAAATGGATAAATACAATAAGCAACATATAAAAAACAAAGTACAATTACATTATATATTAAGTGCTAAAATATCCCTTTTCTACAGAGAAAATTCACTAAAGAGTGTAAATTCACCAATGACAGCTTCGAGCTATCACAACACTTCGCTAGGCATAAATTCGCTGGGACAACGCTAATTCACTAAAGCGCAAAGTTGCGTCCAGAATGCCAAACGCTGGCAATTTTTCTCAAGCGTTGCTTCAGTAGAGCAAGCAAATTAAAGTGAAGTCTTCAATTCTGCCTAGTACCTCGTTCTTGCGCTCAGGCTAATTTGCATATGGCTGGAAATTTAAAGAGGAATGGAGTGCCAAGGAAATAAAGTCAATAGAGTTGTTTTAAAGGGGAATGAAACCCCCAGGCGCTAAATGAAACCCCCCAACCCCCCCCCTGTAGGCCCCCCTCCCTCCTCCCCCCCAGCCTACCTCTCCCCTTGGCTATTACCCCTAAGTCCCTACTTACCCCTTAATGCAGGTCCCCTCCAGTGATGTTCACAGGGGCCATCTTCTCTTCAAACTGCTTCTTCCAGGATCTGATAGGGATGGGCGTGCATGGGCAGTAGGACGCATATGCGCGCCCAGCACCTTCAGATCCCAGAAGAAGATAAGAAGAAGAAGAGAAGAATCAGTTAGAAGAGAGAGGAGAGAGAAGATGGCCCCTGTGAACATCGCTGGAGGGGACCTGCATGAAGGGGTAAGTAGGGACTTAGGGGCAATAGCCCGGGGGGAGAGGTAGGCGGGGGGGTGGAGAAGGGAGGGGGCCTAAGGGGGGTGGGGGGTTTGGGTTAGAGCCGGGGGGTTTCATTCCCCTTTAATGCCCTACACATAATCCCACTGTTAAATAATGTGCCATATGGTAAAAAATGTATGGGTGAAACCAGGTACCCAAAAACATTTTATGCCTTTTGCAGCCTAACACCCTGAAAAAATGGAAAGATGCAAGTGTTTTTTGAACTTAGAACATATTCCACTCAAAAATTATGATGTTAGTAACTGAAGATTGAGGATGTTCTATGCACTCCAATGCAATGCGCCAGGTCAGAGCTGGCGAAGGCAAGTCTGGCGTTAGAGGTAACATTCAGTAAAATCCGCATCCTTATGAATTTTCAGAGTCACATCCATTCACCAGAGCAAAAATTCACCTGGCGTTAGAGTGTGACGCAATGCTAGCATCTTTCTCCTTCCCTAGCGATGTGCCACCTGCGCCCGATAATAAATTGGCGAAATTTGCCCTTTAGTGAATATGCTGTAAGACTAAAAAAACTACCTAGTATATTTTATTCTCTTGAAGTCTGAATTTGATGGATCGATTAGCATATTATTGTAAAAGAGTTAAAAATGATGTAGTAATGTAGACATTTCAAGGCAAATTACCGTGTTTCGCTGATGGTAAAAAAATTCACAAAACTGCCAAGAAAATCGGGCAAAAATTTGCTGTTGTCAAAAATCTGTGGACGCACGTCGGAAAAGTTGCTCAGATAAAAACCGTCTTTCATCAAAACTATTACGACGCCCATTGACTTTAACGCTGGCATCAAAATTGACAAAAGCATCAGAATTGACGCAGGCATCAAAAGCTGGTGTCAAATTCGCATTTTGCAATTTTTCAGCGAAATGGGACAAATTTGCTCATCACTGTTAATCGGTGCTAGCCACAAAATAATATTATTTCTACTATGGGTGCAATTCTCTTAGGAATTTATACTGAGGGGAACAACATTAAATATAACCATATACATATATTTTAGTGTTTATTTTAGTGTTTGTTTTAGTTTTTCTAAAATCTGATGAAATTATTGACCTTTCCTTCAGCTGACCTGTCCTTCAAACCAATCAATCTGTATTTACAGTCTTAAAAGGCTTACAGTGCTTAAACTGCTTTCTTAAAGGTTACTTTCAGTCTTTTAGTGAATTCTAAGGGGTTATTTACTAAATTCTGAAAAATTTAAGATTTTTTTAGTTCTTTGGTGAATTCTAAGGGGTTATTTACTAAATTCCGAAAAAATTTAGATTTTTTTAGTAAAAAATCACGAATTTTTTGGAATTTATTTTTTATAGATGGAAAAAGTGTGAATCCAAAAATCCACATTCTAAAAGCTGTCAGGGTCCTGTAGAAGTTGATAGCAAGGTCCCATTTCAATATCATGGTCAGCGCTCAGTTTCGGCAAAAAAATCCGGATAAACTAGAGTTTTATTGCCAAAAGTCCGATTTTGGCGGGAAAATCTGACTTTTTGCCGGGAAAATCTAAATTTTGTCAGGAAAATACTAATTTTTCCCCGAACCGATTTTAGCGAGTTTCTTCTATGATAAATAAGGTCCAATCAGCAATTTGGACTTTGGTAATAGAAATAACGAGATACATTTGGACTTCTACAGCAAATTAATAGGGAAATGTAACTAAAGTCGCAAAGAGAAAAACAATTCGCACCGATAAGAATTAAAATGCACATCTCGCAATGTAATATCGTTCCTTATTGCATTGCGAATTTTAATTGTGCACTGCAAATTTTATTTGTGCACTCGTAAGAAGTGCTTGATGGTGTTGTAATCTTTTGGAGCAAACATAACGACTTTTTCAGTAAGAAGTTTTATTACATTCACTGTGCATTGGCGCAAGCTATAAAATGTGCAAACTTTCTTCCACTGTCGGAAGTGGTCGCTAAACAGTTTCCAGGTTCGCTAAAGGTATATTAAATTTGCACAAAGCAAAATTTGTTTGTGGAGAGGCATAACGTTTTGCATTGCAAATAGTTTTTTCGGTACCGACTTTAATTACATTCCCCCATAAATATTTTACATAATCTTAGCAATGCATCACTAAAGGAAGAAAAACTGGAAAAATGCATAAAATAGGCAAAGAATATTATGATTTTAAAAGAACAATAAACTGTACCTTGCATATAGCATCTACTGTGTAATAGAAAAGAAGTGGAAATGCAGAACATTCTTGCATGTTAAGCTGTAATCTAAATGTAATACTTACTGAAAATATTGAATCATTTCTAATTTTAGCAGCATCAAAAACAAGTATTAAATATCCTGCTGGTAGTTTTAGGGAGTCTGTATGAAGTCTTGTGGCTTGATAACAAGTTGTCATGGTAACCTTGACTTTTTTGTAAGTACGTTGACTTCCAGACAAATTCACAATTTTAAAGTTCAAGGGAACTTTTACGCAGTATTTGAATAAAAAATTTCAGAAAGTTTAAATCCAGTGTATTTGTGGATGATTTTTATGCTTAGGATGAATATGGAAGCTAATAAAAATGTACAAGGTAAAATATAAACAAGACAGGTTGCAAACCTTGTAATCTGCAAATATATTGGGGATGGGTGATTTAACTAAAGGTGCAAATCTATCTGCTGGTATACAATGTCGGATTTAACTTACTATAGTCCTCCATGGATTTATGATTCTCGCCCACGATGAGTAAGTCTCTATTGGTTTAACTAAATACTTCCTCAAATTGAGCCTGACCCCAAAGTTCCCCCTGGGCCTGACTTGAACCATTCAGATTCACTCAGGATATTAACTAGACAACTTTATTTGAGGTATACATTAATACAGAGTTTTACAATACAGAGTATCAAATAATAGCTCATACTGTACATCCTGAAAACTCGTGAGTACATGGAGGGAACAATTGGCAATAAAATATGTTACAATTTAGCCAATTCTTCGTCCATGGGGCTGATCCAGTGGTTTCCAATCATTATTCTTGTTTTAGCATTACAGGATCACTATTTCCATTTTAGGGACAGACTCACAGTCTCAGTACAATAGCCAAATAAGGGACATCTACTGTGTCAGCACAGTGTACAGAATGGTATCTGTGTCGTTGTTTCTGAAACTATATGTGTCTTTCTTGACCTTGCACTAGGAGACAACTTATGTATTCCTTGTTTTGTGTAAGCATTCTACAACCCTAATAAAAGAATAAACTTTAACCTTGAGCTTCTTGTACCACACAACAATTATGTACTAGTGTCATGTTCTGTAATCTTTGTTTTTTGATCATAAACACTTTTATGCTAAATGACAACTTTTTCTCCCAGCTTGTTCAAGAACCTACCAGGAATAACTGTCTTTTGAATCTTGTAATAGCTAATAATCCTGAACTCATCTCAAGCATTTGTGTGGGTGAGCATTTAGGAAATAGTGATCATAGCATGGCCTCCTTTGAGATTCTGTTGCAGAGTCAATTCTATAACTGACACATTGAATTTCGGGCGTGCAAACTTTGACAGTATAAGGACATCTCTGCAACATATTAAGTGGGAAATGCTTTTCACCGGGTTAAACACAGAACAAAAATGGTAAGACTTTAAAATGCTGCTTGATAAATATACATATCAGTATATTGCCCTTGTAAGCAACGAACATTGTTGCAAAGCAAAACCTTTTTGGTTCAATAGAAGTGTTGGTGTTGAGGTGGGTAAGAAAGGCTTTCAAGTTAGCTGGGACAGCCAAATCATTTAATCAGGCAAGCTAAAATCTATTTGGAAAATAATATTACAGTAAGCAGTAAAAAGAATCCAAAATTATTTTTTAAATATGTTAAGAGTAAAAAAAATGAAGCATGAATGGGTGAGACCTTTATTATCAGAGGGGGTTCAGCTGGTTGATGAGAACACGCAAAAAACTCAGATTCTGAACGCATACTTTTTGTCTGTGTACACAAATGAGGAGCCAGCTAATGAAGGTTTCCTTATTCCCAATTCTAGTAATACATCTAATGATGCATGGTTCAGACATGAAGAAATTCAAAAGATAAACAAAGGTCCAGGGCCAGATGGTATTCATCCCAGGGTACTTAACGAGCTTAGCTCTGTGAGTGCCAAACCTCTCTACTTAATTTTCAGGATTCATTGAAGTCTGGCATGGTGCAGAGAGACTGACAAATTGCTAATGTGGTGCCGCTATTCAAAAAGGGATCCCGTTCCCAGCCTCAAAACTATAGGCCAGTTAGTCTGACATCGGTGGTAGGAAAGCTTTTCAAAAGATTAATAAAGAATAGGATCCTTGACTTCATAGCAAATAACAATACTATGAGTTTGTGCCAGCATGGTTTCATCCGTAATAGCTCTTGCCAGAACTGGCTAAAAGATAGACTACAAAGAGGTGGTAAATGGAACATTTTCTAATTTTCTAACCAGTATTGTTAGTGGGGTACCGCAGGGCTCTGTACTGGGTCCCTTGCTTTTCAACTTGTTTATTAATAACCTGGAGGTGGGCATTGAAAGTACTGTTTCTATTTTTGCAGCTGATACTAAATTGTGCAGAACTATAGGTTCCATGCAGGATGCTGCCACTCTGCAGAGTGATTTGTCTAAGTTGGGAAACTGGGCAGCAAACTGGAAAATGAGGTTCAATGTTGATAAATTCAAGGTTATGCATGCAAGATATACAGTAAATGGCAGTGTGTTGGGAATTTACTTAAATGAGAAGGATCTTGGGGTTTTTCATAGATAAGTTGTCTAATTCTGGGCAGTGCCATTCTGTAGCTATTAAATCAAAGAAAGTTCTGTCTTGCATAAAAAAGGGCATAAACTCAAGGGATGATACATAATTATAACTATTTATAGATCCCTAGTAAGACCTCATCTGGAGTATGCAGTGCAATTTTGGGCTCCGGTCCTTAAGATGGATATAAATGAGCTTGGGAGAGTGCAGAGACATGCAACTAAACTGGTTAGAGGGATGGAAGACTTACATTATGAGGATAGGCTTTAAAAGTACATTAGAGGACATTACAGACAAACATAAAGGGGCCTTTTTACCCATAAAGAGGATCACTGCACCAGAGGCCTCCCCTTCAGACTAGAAGAAAAGGACTTTCATTTGAATCAGCATAGATGGTTCTTCATAGTGAGGACAGTGTGGTTGTGGAAAGCACTGTTGGTTGATGTTGTGATGGCTGATTCTGTTGATCCTTTTAAGAGGGGTTTGGATGATTTTTTGGACAGACGTAATCAAAGGCTATTGTGATACTAAACTCTACAGTTGGTATAGCTATGGGCATATATGGTTTGTGTGAAAGTGTGGAGGGGTGTGTGTATGTGTGGATGCTGGGTTTTAATTTGGAGGGGTTGAACTTGATGGACTTTGTATTTTTTCCACCCAATTTAACTATGTAACTAAGTAACAATGTCTTAAATCTAAAAGCCTGATGTCTACATAGAAACCCATGACAAATGATCGTAAGATAACATTTACTGGTCAGCTGTTTGAAACAAACACCTGATTCACAGATACTTGGCAAAGGTTGTAATTTAATTTGAAAGTTCTGTTTTAAAATAAACTTTTCTATACTGATTCTCTATTGGTACCCATGCTATTCAAGGTTAGGCCCAAATCAGTGGTATTAAAATGCTTTCAACCAGATTGAAAGGCAGGTGTTTATTTGTGCCTTTACATAAACCAGTAGTATTACAAGAAATAGAATTGTGACCATCTGGACTTTATGTTTCTAAGTCTTCTTCTATTACATTGTTAAGTGTGGGCATTATGTAAATTAATAAACAAGGGCACTGCCATTTCCAAATATGTGAAGAATGTCATGCATCCATTTGTTAAAGTAGTAATACCAAGTCTGGGGTTTAAGAATTAGAAGTAACCGACGATTCTTTTCTTCCCTGTAGTGATCTCTAAAAAAGCACTTTTGTGGCTATTGAATATTTTACAGATTGAAGCTTCACAATATTTATAGAGAAATAGATGTATAGATTATATGTTTTATTCAATGAAGCCTGTACATATATAGAGTAACATCAGATTTAAAAAAAAATGTTTTTATTTAAATTACAAGTTCAACAACATAAAAGAAGTATTAATATCAGGTATTAAATTATCTTAAATCCATAAATAGTATTAACATAAATAAAGCAATAATTTATAAACTTTTAAATTATTATTGTCAAACTGGGTAGCTTGTAAATCATCTATTAACATAATGACTCCTGGTAGGTATGGCTAAGTGGTTTTCTTGAGATACCATCATTGGTAAGTGCTTGTTCTGCCTCCTGAACAGATCCACCACCTCTAAATTGTTCTGTTTCATAGCATGTAGTATGTTGAAGGGTATGTTTTTTTTAGATGTTGGGTTGTCAGTGGTAAGGGGTTTATGTATGTGAGCCAGGTATCAGAAAATCATTTTATATGTTTTTCCTTATTAGTCAAGGTTTCTATCCAATCAAGATGGAATATATAATGGATTTTCTGTTGTACTAGGAAGAGAGGTGGAGGGGTTGGGGAGAGCTGCTTGTGTAAAATGTCTTTCCTGGCTGCCAATGCAAATTGTTTAGCCAGGGCTTGTTCTGGTTTTGTGGTGTACATACTAGAGGACATTTTACTGAAGATATCCCAGGCCACTATAATGCTTAATGTTTTCCCTGAGAGGTCTTTCCAAAAGCTAGCAATTTCCCTCCCAGATTTTTGTAAACATGACCAAAAACCAAAAGCAATGTATCAGATCTGGTCTAGGGTTACCACATTTCAAGCAACTGTCTGAGGTTGGCAAGGACGTTTCCTGATATTTACTGGCTGGGAGACATTTCATGACATGTGTGGTGTTGGAGAATGTATTGTGCTTCCATTTGTGGGATTATCATAGTCATAGTTTTTGGATGATCTAATCTGTCTATAGATTTGTGCTTAGCAAATTAAAAAATGGAGGGCACACTTCTTTACAAAGTTTACCATATACTGGAAGCAAAACGGGTGCATAGAAAAGCCCATAAATAGACCCCATATAGGTCACAACTCTACATTGATATCATGCCAATGTTTCCATGTCATGATGTGCCCATAAAGAATCTAAGGAATAATTTTTGTCATTTACTCTTTACCAGGTTAAGTGTATGGCATTGTTTGCATAAAATGCCAGGTTTTGTATGCATGTATAAATAATGGATTTCCTTGCATAGTTTTTGGAATATTTTAAATGTAGAAGGGAATTTCTATAAAAATTGTGGTATATATGTGTCTATGGTGAAGCCAGTTGCCCACATGTTATAGTAGAGTTGCTTTGTTATATTCTGGTATGTTTGGGAGCTTAAGTACTCCATCTTGTTTATGTTGTAGGAAAGAGAAGCTTATTCTGGATCATTTGTTGTTCCACATGAACATTCACATAATGTGCTTTAAGCATTTACAATCTTTTGGTTGAATTTGGTATGGAACATTTGAATATTGTATTTTGGGGAACAACAACATTTTTATTAGATGAATTATTCCCAAAAATGATAAATTAACATTGGTCCATTTATGTTCTACATGGTCAATTGAGTGCCTGATGTTCAATTTTTAAAATTTGTGGTGTTGTGGTAGTGTGATTCAGAGAAATTTGTGTTTGCTTTCTTCAAAATAAAAGTATTGTTCTAATCTGTAGGATTAACATGTTGCAACTGAAGTTCTTCTGATTTTTCATGTGCTTCTGAAGTTAATTTGGAACCCTGCTATGTTATCAAAATCAGCTATTTTCTTTAGAATTGTTGGGAATTCTGTCTTTGGTGTGTAAATAAAAAGGAGAATGTTATCAGCATATGCTGTCAAGTTTTGTTGGTGGGTGCCTATCCTTATGCCTTAGAAGGTGTTATCAGATAAGAGATGTCTAAGCAGAAGATCTAGGGCCACATTAAAAAGTAAGGGAGAAAGTGGGCATCCCTGTCAAGTCCCCCATTTTATCAAAAATCTTGCTGTTGCAGTGATGTAAGAGTATGGTTGTGTATTAAGAGTTTTAAAATGGTTGAACATTTGTATACCAATGTGTTGGACGTCCAGCAATCTGCAAATGTATGTATGGGATATCCTATCAAATGCTTCGTCAATGTCTAGGTTAATTATTATGCTATGGTTTCTAGTGATGGGTGAATTTGTTTGCAAGGGGCGAATTCCCGCGATTCGCCGCTGGGGAATAAATTCGCGAAACGCCAGCGAAATTTCACTTGCCGAAATTTCGCAGAAAAAAATGAGTTGCGCGCCGAAAACGACGCGACGGAAATGACGCGATGCATGTAGAAAACGACGTGACGCGCAGAAGTTGACGCGACGCGCGTCAAAATCGTGGCGCGACTCGTTTTGCAAATTTTTCGCCAATTCGTGAATTTCTCTGGAAATTCGCGAATTTTTCGGCGAAGTGAAACTCGGGAGATCCGCCCATCACTAATGGTTTCTTTATTCCAGATTGGTGACTATTGTTTTTCTGAGAGTCTAACTGGGTTATGTTGTTTGAGAAAGCCTACTTGATACTTTGTAAGTATGTGTGGGAGAATATTTTGCACTTTATCTGCCATTATTCTATTTAGGATTTTTAGGTCCTGGTTATATAGGTCTATATGATGTGGGGAGGGTGGGGTATTATTATATTTGGTATTATAATAATGGCATTATAATAATTCTAGCTTCATTTGTCACATGCCATAATGGAGAACCCTGTAAGACTTGATGAAAGAGAGTGGTAAGTATGGGTGTGAGTTCTGGGTCTGATGATTTACCATTTTTAATTGTTTTATAACTATTGTTATTTCTTATTCTGTTACATGTGTGTCCAGTATCTCTCTGGCCTGAACTGAGAGCTTGAAGACCTTCAGTGGGATGGGCCTGAATATCTTCATAGATCTCTAGCTCTTTGACTAGGTTTGTTGTATCCTGTATCCATCCATCTATAGTTTTAATTTTTTTTAATAAAATGCTGTGTTGATTGGAATTTTATTGTTACCTAATAATTGTCCTGGTTAATTACCCCATCTGTAGTATCTGTTAACTTGCGTTCTGTAATACAATAAAGTATTGAACACTTTTTTTTATGTTTTTATTTCTAGTTTCATGCTTATTTAAATCTTTTTGTGGTGAAGTGAACTCATCACTTTTTAAAAATTTGCTGCAGCTTGTATGCAAATTCAAGCCCTATATTCATTACATACACAAGTCCTTCAGAGGGACAGATGCCAATTATGTAGCCTGAAACAGGTTTTCAATATATTGAAACAGCTGAACCACTGTTTCTTTATTTAAAGTCTATGTGCATACCTGCATACTCTCACCTCAGATGTCCCCAGAAGTGGTAAGGGTCCTACGTCAAAATAAAAGGATGGGGATATTTTTTATTTCTTTTGGAATCCCTAAATTCCCATTTTAAGAAATTTTTTAAGATTTATTTTATTAGTATTGCTACTGTGGGACATTAAAATAATTTGTCCATAGTAAAGGATACACCTATACTTTGTAGAGTCAAGAAGGAGGATAATAACTTGCATTGCAATATTGTTATAGCATTTATAATAGCTTTTTTCATTAACACATACAGTATATGAGCCAACAGGGCTAATACCAGTATAGATAGCCATATGAAATGTATTTTTGTCCTTCCTGAGCTCCCCAGATCCTCATATTAAAAAAATATCAAAAGAAGGAGTACATATTGCTTTAATTTTTTAGCAGTTGTAATGTATACTTTAAAAGAATTATTACACCGTAAAATAAAATGTGTGCCTGTCCAGCAAAGAAAATTAAAAAATAAGAGCTTATACAATTAAGTGCCTTGTGGGACTTAATTTAGATGTGCTCTGTGCTGATATATATGTACTATACTGTATCAATAAACACGAGGGATTGCTCCTGTCTTCCTACCTGTTCTTTTGCATTTTTGGCCATTCCCCATATGCCACCCAAATTACATCATATGCATGCTTCAGCAGCTAGATCATGCCACCAAAAATATTATATGCTAGAATATAATGTTAGATGTGATAAGAGAAAAAACGGTAAAGAGATGTAAGAGGCCATGTGGCAGAGCAAGAGGTTTTTACATAAAACAACACATAGAAACAAGAAAAACATCAATTTATTAATCTAATCTTCTATTATATAAAACATGGATTGAATAAGAGATGGAAAGTGCAATAAGCCTGTAGGTTAACTAATTGAAATATTTATTTTTAAGTTATATGAGATCTCCATATGGTCTATAATCCAACAGCCTTCTTCACTTAAATAGTCACTTCCACTGAAATATAGCTGACAAGAACTGGCAGTGAAATCTTAGCAAGACTGTTCATATTATTCAAATAAGACAAACCAAGCTGTGATTTAAGAATATCAACTAAACCACATGATTTATTAAAAGTTAAAAGCAGACATTTGGTGGGAGTGTGGAATATTATTAATTTTATTAAAATAAATAAAAAACAAGAAATAAACTTATTTATACAAAAGTTAAAAATATAAAAACAGCAAAACATAAAAAAATAAAATGCAACTAATATTCAGTCTAATTGTCCATCTAAGAGGTATTGCATCACTGTGATACATTTTGTACAAATGTTTTATTTACACTGTAAATCCTTTAAAATATTAGACTAACTATACAAGTAAGACCATTCATTGTTATGATTAGAGCCAGGATAACGGAGCAATAAAGTCCTGTACTAAAGTGGCTACTGGAAAAAAATACACTTGGGGGCCCATTTTCTAACAATAGTGTTATGATATTTTCCTTGAATCTCAAAAAATTTGTGGTTTTCCTATATTCAAGATTCATTAAGGGGCACATTTACTAAGGGTGGAAGTGAAAATTTTAATTAAATTCAATTTCAAAAATTAAAATTTCAAAGTAATTTTTAGCTACTTTGACTATAGAATAGTCCAAAATTTGATTTGAATTTTAAAAAATTGAAAATTCAATTTTTCTAATTTCAAAGTACTGTCTCTTTAAAAAAATCTAATTCAACCCTTTACCACCTTAAAGCTGCCACATTGCTATTTTAGTCTGTGCTGGACCTCCTTGAACCTTTATATAGTTTTTGGAAAATTGAAGGATTTTTTTCAAAATAATTGGAATCATTCCAATTGATCGATTCAAACTATTTTAATTTGATCGAAAACTGACCTATTTGATCCATTTTCAATTGAAAATAGCCTTGATGGTCTAATTTAAAATTTTTTTAAATTTGAAATTCGACCCTTAGTAAATCTGCCCCTAAGTGTAAAAAACACAAAAACCTCTAGTCTAATACAAAACTTCACCAGGTAAAAGTTCTCACGGTCCTATAGAAGTCAATGGAAGCTTTGCTGATCATTTTGGAAAGTTTTAAATCTATTCAGACTTTGAGGTTTTTGGATTTTTTTTCCCACTAGGAATTGTCCAAAAAACTAAAATTTTAAAGGTCTGCGAGTTAGTCATTGGTAATGGGCGAATTTATTCTCCAGGGGCGATTTTGTGGCGAATTGCCGCGATTCGCGAAATGCCAGCGAAAATTTTGCCTGGCGAAAATTCGCAAAAAAAACCGAGTCGCGCGTCGTTTTTGACGCGATGCGACGAAAACAACGCGACACGCGTTGAAAACGACGTGACAAAAACGACGAGACGCACTTCAAAAATGTGTAAGTGAATAGGAGGGGCACTATCGCAATTTGCAGTTTTCCTGCTCTGTGCTGGGGTATTTGGGGTATTTTTGGTCAAAAACCTGAAAGATTCAAGCAATTCAGGAAAAAAGCATGAAAAATATGAGCGATTCAGGAAAAAGCCCTAAAAATTCTAGCGATCTGGGGTTTTACTTGATTTTATCTAGTTTTTCTGCAATCCAATTAAATAGAGTTTTTTTTAAATTAATGAATAAGCTAAAATCAGGCATCGGAATTTGGTTGTGTTTTTTTGAATAAAATATGAGATACTGTACATTCGTATTTTAGTAAATAACACCCTAAATCTTCACTCTCATATTAAATTTACATTTTAGTTGTCTAATTATCTGCCCATCAGTGAAGTGAATGTCATAAAAAAATGTTTTTATTTAAATCCTGAATGTAGGTCAGTGTTATTGACTACAATGTTTCTTATAAATCCTAAAACATGCCCATTTTCAAAAGTGCCCTCCAGCAAATAAATACTGTACATGAAAAGACAGAATACATCTTAACAGATTTTGTAATGCTGTAGTTTAGTAATGCTGTAATACTAGAATAAGTTGCCTTCGGACTCAATACTAATTTCTTATTTTGAATTAAATGCAGTTATTTTTTTCAGATGATTTCAAGAATGAAACAAGACTTGATCCAAGGATTCCTCACTGCTATGTTGTTTTCAGGTTAAAAAAATACATGCCGAAATATACTCATGGTTCTTTCTGTTGCAATCAATGGCACTCAATCTGTGTTGATTTCCAGGTTTTGATCATTAATAGCCAGTAGTGGTGTTCAACACACCCCTAAGATTGGAAGTGTTCATCACTTTACATTAATCTGAATACCAAAGCCTATAATGATTGAAACATAAAATGGATTGAATATTGCAAGATATTTTTCATGAAATGTATTGATTGGTCACAATAATTTTTATTTTATTTTTTGTTATCACTGTTACTGTATGGAAGCAAATAAAGAGGCAATATACTCCATTAATTAACATGCTTGAGCAAAATAAACTATTTTCCTATTGTTTTAATAACAAAATCTGTGTGGTTTGAAAATTGAAGCTACTCCATGATTGGTTCTTGTAAGGTAGACAGAGGTTTAGGTTATTAGTGAATAGATGATTTCTTATTTAAGAAATACAACACTCAAAAAGCAAATACTTAAAAATATGATAAAGATGAATGCAATTTAATTACAATCTACCCTTCATTTTCAGCCTTCCAAATTTCAAATTTATGAAAATGCAAATTGAAAAATTGAAATTGCAAATAACTCTCACTTACTTCTACAATGGAATGATGGATTTTTTTTAATGCTTAGTTTAGTTTATTGTGCTTTTGGAAACTTAATTCAAGATTTCTGCCTTGAGATGTTGAGTGCTGCATGTTTCATCTTGCAGAGGGAATGTCGCCCCATCGCCTTTATGCAGGAGACCGGAAGCAGAGTTGTATAATTTTTTTTTTTTTTAATAAAGCATTGCAAGTAGTGATGGGCGAATTTATTCCCAGGGCCGAATTCGCGGCGAATTCCCGCAATTCGCCGCTGGCGAATAAATTCGGGAATCACCAGCGAGTCGCGCGTCGTT
The DNA here is from genome assembly GCA_024363595.1 of Xenopus borealis. Taxonomy (NCBI): domain Eukaryota; kingdom Metazoa; phylum Chordata; class Amphibia; order Anura; family Pipidae; genus Xenopus; species Xenopus borealis. The sequence continues at coordinate 74,993,810 of CM044435.1, read as the reverse complement.
TTTGACGCGACACGTGCCGAAAGCGTCCCGCGACTCGTTTCGCGAATTTTTCGCCGATTAGAGAATTTCTATGGAAATTTGCTAATTTTTCGGTGAAGCGAATCTCGGGAGATTCGCCCATCACTAATTGCAAGTGATGGTTTACTAAAAAATTTTAGTGTTACATTTTCTTTAAAAAGGAAGGGCCCTATCTATGTAAGGAAGGGTATGAAGGAAAAATGTGGGGGCAATGCAGGGTTAAATGTAAAGCAGCATGAAAGGAAGTGACAGAAAAGGAGGGGGGTGCAGTTTAGGGAGAAAAGTAAAGGAAGTACTATACAACCTTTGCTAACTACCAATATTTTGGGTTGCTGTGTGTTAGGATCTTGGGGACTCAAGAATCAAGAATAATACAATTAAAAATATATTTTGTATTTTATTATATATTTTTATTTATATTTTAAAGACTGAATATTTAAATATTGTTTTAAAGACATTCTTTGAGTAAGTGCTTTGATGGTAGATTGACCTGAGATAAGCCATACAAATTGAGATATAGACTTGCTGGTGCTATGTTACACAAGCAAAAAAAGAGAGCAATATATCATCAGTTCATGAATGCAAAATATAAAGGTGAGAAGATTGGTTAATTGACAGTGGAGCTCTGAACTCTCATTCAATGAGCTGTTTCCTAAATGTTTTCTAAACTAACCCTGTTTCTCAAATAACTCTAGGAGGCAGGCCCTTTCCTGTGATTTACATATCTGCTGTAAAAAATGATAGTCACTCTCTTCCCCCCCCCCATTATACAACACTTTTAATGAGGCTGTCATAAAAAAAATCTTTTCATAGAAAGATGTAACACTCAAATCTACTCTAAAGCTAAAGGGGTGTAATTCTAATTTGGCCAGGTCTAAAACAAACACAAATGTAAAATGTGGTAAGGAAAAAATACACTACTTTTTTTAGTGATAACATTATTGCAGTAATGTGAACTTTATACAGCACAATATAGATGCTTTTAGGTGTACATTTATCAGGGTCAAATAGTAAATTTGAATTAGAATTTTCAAAAAAAATTTTGGTCAAAACTCACACATTTAAACTGGGAATAATCCAATTCATATTTGAATTGAATCAGATTTGTTAAATCTTTACCCTGCGAATAATGTAAATTTGACTTTTTGCCACCTAAAACCTGCAAAGTTCATATATAAGTCAACGGGAGAGGTCCAGTGATCCATTTGAAGATGTTAATAGCCTTCCTGACATTTAGGTGCAAATTTACGAAATTCACGTGAAATGATCGAAGTTCGATCGAATTCGATCGAATACCGATTGTACAAATTTTTCGTGAAATCGTATGTTCAAATTTGGCCTCTTCAATCATCAAATATCGAATAGATCGAATGATCGGATATTCGATAATTCGATAATTCGATCATCGAAGGAATCAAATTTTTTTATTTATTTGACTGCCTACTTCGCCAGATTGAACCTAACAAATTGTAATAGAAGCCTATGAGAAGCTCCCCATAAGCTTGTGATTCTAAGTCCTGCTCGAATACCATTCGTATGATCGTAGTGTTTGATCATTCGAATCGTACAAATTTTTCGGATGCTCAAAGAAAATTTCACGATTTTTTTGTGAAATCGAACAATCGGTATCCAATCCTACGAATTCATGGAGAAATAGTATAGCGAGCAAAATGATAGCCTAAAACAATTAGATAAGAATTTGATGGTCGAATGCTTATCAAATTACGAATTTGGTCGAGCAAATTTTCGGGAATAATATTAAATTTGCCCCTTAAATTTTATTCGGAGAAAAAACCTGATTCGAGTTTAGGTGAATTTGAATCAAATTAAATTAGAGTTTTTGAGTTGGTAAAATTTGTTCGAGTTTGAGAGGTTTTTTCTTAAAATAACCTCCCAATTAAAATTTTAATATATTTAAATTTATTAGAGCAAAAACATTCACATGAAATCAAATTCGACCTTTGATAAATGATAAATTTGATAAATGGATCTCTGAATATAATACATTTACTGAGACTCTGTAAAAGGAGATTTTAAAGAGCAGATTTACTAACGGTGGAATTTCGAATAGAAAATGGACCCAGGGTAAAGGTTCCAGGGGGTCTCCCATAGGCTAAAATAGTAATTTGGTAGCTTTACGGTGGTGAAGTGTTGAATTTGAATTTTTTAAAGAGACAGTACTTTGATTTTGGAATGGTCAAATTTTAAAATTTGATTAAAAAAATTTTGAATTCAAATCGAATTTTGGCCTATTTGATAGTTGAAGTAGCCAAGAATTACTTTGAAATTAACATTTTTTAATTTGAATTTTTACTTTGACCCATAGTAAATGTGACCTATAGGGGAAGATTTACTATTGGTTGAAATTGAGGGTTAATTAACCCTCAAATTCAACCAGTCGAATTTCGGTTGAATTTTGGACCTTCAAATCAGAATATTGAATTTGAAGGGATTTTACGAATTTCGATCGATCGAACGATTTGTACAATTTTAACCATTCGATCAAATTTTTTTTATTTAATCTAATCTAAAACCCCCATAGGCTTAAACAGCAAATTGGTTAAATCTGGCAAACTAGGGATTCAAATTAAAATTTAAAGGGCAAGTAATTCGACCATCGAATGGTTGAATGATCGAGTAGAATTTTATTCGAATCCTTCGAATCAATCGAATTTTTTAAAAATCGAACTGCCCAAAAAAGTTATTCGAAAATTCGAATTTGAATCTTTTTGAAAATTTGATCGAATTTCAAGTCATTCACACGAATTTAGTAAATCTGACCCTAAGTGTAAAACCTAAATTTTAAGTGCATATCCTATAGCAGATCCCAATGTCACCTCTTTATTTTATAGTCTTCTAAGGAACTTATTCCCTTCACCCCAAAAACAAACAAGCAAAAAAAAAAATTCAAAACAATCTAGAACTATCAAGAATCAAGTGATCCTAGAGGTAACCTAGAGGAACAAGACAAGAGGCTGACATTTGAGATAATATGCCTCAAATGTCAGTTGTAATTCTGACTTTATTGCAGAAGGCATAATATCATAGTACAAGATCATAGGCTTTGTTTCAAACAGTTGTAAGTACTCAGAGACCCGAAGCGCTTTGAAAATGATGTACAAAACAAAGCTGCCTGGGAAAATTATCTGATTATGGAAGAATATATGTCTGAATCTAAGGTTTATTTCCTAAATCTGGTTGAATGACAGGCTTTGAACAAGCTGTTATTTCCCACTAGAGAGTAGCACTGCTGCAGCAAAATGCCAGATTTCATCCATCATAATGTCATGACTCATACTAAAATGTCTTGTAAGACACAGGGGAAGATTTGATTGGGGAAATGGTTTATTTATGTATTTATTCATTTGTTTGTTTTTTGAGAACAGATACAGTATCTATGTGAGACCTACCTGATCCCACCATGTTTATAAAATTGTAGTTTATAAGTTAAAAATCATGTCAAAATCTTTGCTGTTATAATTAAGATATTCAGGAAACCAAGACTTCAGCTCAATTATAACTAAAAGCTATGTGACCCAAGAAATTAGTGATGATTATATGAGGAACAACATGTTTATTAGTCAGAATTTCCATATTACCACAAATTTACATTATTTTTTCATTTTCAGTTTGATTTTATTTAATAGCTGAAGTATTTATTAATATCTTATTATTTAGTATGTATTATTAATAACATCATATTTGTATTTTGGGGGTTATTTATCAATGGTCGAATTTTTGTGAATTTTGAATTTCTAAAATTCATTCGAATGTGAAAATGAATGTGTATGCACGCACGCTGAGTTTTTGCAGCGACCAGGAAGATAGCAGGTCGTGGCAGGAAGAGAAGAGGTGGCACAGAGTGTGGATCTGGGCCAATGCCCCCCGGGTTATTTCCCAGTCCAATCCTGGTGCAGAGACCACACTGGTGATACAGAGTTCCTCCCCCCAGACCCCCTTCGACACATCAAAAGTAAGAGTAGTTGGGAGAGGGAGGCAGCATGTCAGCAGATGTCACATGGCTCCTGTGGATTATTTTTCACCACTAAAAGCACGGCAGAATTCCTCCTAAGTATACTGTACAAGCAATGTTCGATATGCTCACACTCCTGATTAATATGACAACAGCATACATAGGACAAGTCTCATGCAACTTTCATTATCAGCATACTATAATTTACTCTTACAAAAATTCAAACATTCCTTTTTTATCATTATATTACTTTCTGAGCAGATTGGACAAAGTGCATTTAAAAACACATTTATTGGGAATATTTACTCCAGCACCCCACTAAAGTATAAAATATGGTAAATAAGTATTTATGTAGTAGGGGAAGCCTACTCTGCTCTGACTCATTACCCAGTTACTTTGCTAGTTCCTGGGTGTGAATTGTTCATGCTAGATTGTGTTTGATCTTGCCTATCCCTGTTCCTGATTTGTCTGCTGCCTGTCCTGACCCTTGCCTGAACTTCGACTAGTCGTGATTTGGTGCTGCGCTTCTGTTCTGTGTTTAACCTTGGCCTGTGACCTTGACTACGCTTCAGCTTCCTGTTTCGGTATGGTGTTGTCTGTTTGGTTTGACCCAGCCTGTTCCTTGACCACGCTTCATGTTCTCTGTCCTATCTGTATACGTATGTTAAGATTCCCTTGCCTGCCCAGAGCTTCCCCCTTGGTCTTCAAAGGTTAAGTCCTGGTGGCTAGTGATGGGCGAATTTATTCGGCAGGGGCGAATTCGCGGCGAATTCCCGCGATTCGCTGCTGGCGAATAAATTCGCGAAACGCCAGCAAAAATTTGCCGCCAAAAAATTCGCACAAAAAACGAGTCGCGCGTTTTTGACGCGACGAGACGAAAACGACGAGACGCGAGCCGAAAACGACGCGGCGCGGTCAAAAACGACGCGCGACTCGTTTCGCGAATTTTTTCGCCAATTCGCGAATTTCCTGAGAATTTTTCGGCGAAGTGAAACTCGGGAGATTCGCCCATCACTACTGGTGGCATCTGAGTAGGAGAGGGTCCCTACAAAGCCAAAGGTGGCTGTTAAAGGCAGTAGCTTGAGCTGAGACCCAGACCTTGGGATTTGAACTTGATGTATGTGTGTGCTTTTTTGTAACAAAATATAAGTATAATAAAACTTCACAAATGTACAATAAAAGAGTCATCATCAATTTACATCCTTTGGTCCTAGGTTTTAAATGTAAAATATGTATTCCCATGGCACTATACCTTAAATGGGAAGAAAGATCCATGGGGCAAGATGTGTTAATTTAAGTATCACATCTATCAACAGGATCTTTAAATAAGCTTTTTAGTTTGTTTATGGCAATGTGTATTTATAAATAAGCTCTGCTCAAAATGTTAAAAGGCATGAAAAGGCAACAAAATAAAATCCAATTTTACTCTATAATGAAAAAGAAATCTATATACTTTAATTAAAAAATGACTGAATGCAGTGAAATTCTCCCTTCATTTACTCCTCTGAATGCTGGGGATAGGAAATTTTTGATTGTCCCTAACTGCTCTGTATGGAACCTATCATACTTTTTAACAGTAGGGGGAGCCACCCCACCTTACTTCCCAGCCTTGCAGAACTCAAGCAGCTTTGTTTCCCTGTAGAGCAATCAGTGACTGTGTAGAGATTTGTATTGGATTTTTTTTAACCTTACATCGCTTTTAATGTTTCCAACTCCAGCTGCAGGGACAAAGATCATGGAGCCAGATTTAAACAGATGAACTGGGATTCTCACTGAAGGATTATTTTGCCACAACTGGAGAGTTGGAAAGGTTTGTATTAAACAATACAAAAACTATAACATCCACATTAGATTGACATGACAAAACAGGACAAAGTGCAGTCGCATGTTGTGATTATTAATAAGTCTTGCTGTACCTGCTTCTATGGCAGATATTAGTTGTCTTTTGTTGTTTTGATAATTTATGATGATCTCTAAGATAAACCTGCCAACAGTAGCCCAGACCACACTGATAATGTGCATGGTCTTGGTCTTACAAAGATGTTTAACAAAGTTACAAGATTGTGATCCCCTGTGGCCAAATTTGAAAACAGGAATCATTTGTTTAATAAGGCTTCTGGTGCAAGTTCATGTTTATGTTTAGTATACAAAATACAGCATTTATAGCATTGTTCTATTTTAGACTTTAGTTTCCCTTTAAATGAAACAATGTTTAGTGAATACACACAAATCATACCCATTTATTTTCAGGGGGAAATTTCATAAGAGGCAGGTGAAAATAAATCTATTTGTTTCCTTGGTACGTTGAATCTTCTTGACAGTGGTGTGGCATCAAAGACTAAGCAAAATGATTAAATTTAACATAAAGTTTAAATCAATAATTTCCTAAAGAAGATGCCTCAGGCTCTCTAGAGTAATGGTTCTATAGCCGTGTTTGTTGTTGTCAATATATAACTAGCTGAAGGGTAAAATACTTTGTTTCCTTGGTAGTGTACACTACTGGGAGCTGAATAATAAAGAACTTCAGTGTTTTGATAATTTTTGGCTTATTTGTTAGAAAACAATAATGCAGCAGTTTGTCCTGGTCCACAGTGACCTATCTTACTATCTTGTACTATACAACATCCATTTTTAGCTACCAGAGTACACAACAATTAAAAGACTGGTGTGCCTTATCTTTACTGCATGCAATAGTAAATGTTGCTAAAGGAAACAGAAAAATCAAACAATGAAATAAAGTGACATTTATAAAGATTAAACATCTGAGCATGTATTTATCTCCTTCCCTCTATAATGGTCTTGTCTCATCAGCCTCCACAGGGACCGGATCTCCACACTCACATAGAAACACAGTTGCTGACCAAAGGACTTGAGAGGACAGGGTCAGACTGGGAGGCCCGGGGGCCAACTGGGGCTGCTAGCCAGGGCCCCTCTTCAGACCCCCAGACCCCACAGCATGGGGTGGCGCGCCACTGAGTGTGGTCCGACACTGAGTGGAGTTGTTCTGGGTTTTTTCAACTATTTATTAAGGTGGAGTGCTCTTGGATGGAGCCCTGGACGGAGAAAATGATAATAAACAGTACCCACAGCACACAGTTCTACTTGTAACCAATTTGTTGCAAATAAAAAAAGCAAGAACTGCATGAAAATACCCTGCCATAAACAATACTGAGAATTGTCTAAAACAACGAATCACTGGGGATAAGTATTACTGTGTGTCATTGACCTAAAATTTATTAAACATGGTTTTGTTATGCAATGTTGACCTTTGACTACTTTCTCCTACTGCCCTGATTAGAAATTACTAATATATAGATATATAGATAACTAAAGTTGCAACTGACTGCTATAATGTGAGTAATAATAATTAAAAAAATGTTTTACTATCAAGTAGGCTGGGGTTAGAATTTTTTTACATATACAGTTTATAAATTCAATCAGCTGGATAACTAACTAATTTCTATAATTTAGTTAATGAGCTAAAGTGCTTTACATTATCATTCAGAAGACAACATGATCCACTTTTTTAGTATCATTGAAAGTACATTCAGCAGTAAAGAATGGAATTGATTAAAACAATTTAGAAATACAGTATGCTTTTCTGTCATGCACTTCTCGACCACAATTCTCCAATCTGACTGTAGCATTTGCTGTTACAATTCTATACTTTAAAAGATAATTTACATTTTTTTTTCCTCATTACCAGGGGATTTTTTAAAAATGTTAAATATGTTGCATTTGTCACGAATGGTATTTGACTACATCTTGTTATGTCATGCCTAGAAAACTACCACATGAACTTCTCATTTGAAAATGCATTATTTTCCTAATGAATGATGTCATGGCAACAGTGAATTTTTGTGATCTGTATAGGTCAAGGCAAGGTGTTCTATTTTAAAAGTGTCGCCATAGTTATTAATGAGTACTTGTAAAGACTTGACAAGAAGTTGGAAGAAAAGTAATTAGTTCTGTGTTACTATGGCAACATTATATCAAATACAGTATATCTTGTTTGAACATAAGGTTTAAGTTTCAAGTCCTTAAAATAGACTGCAGCTCTATTCTAGTTCTGTCAACTTTCTTGTATCATATTGATTTCACATATATTATACATTGTAAATAATCCAGTACTTTAAAGATCTCACAGCAGGATCTGTCATCATGCATCAACATACATTTTTTTCTATTTTTGGGCAGGCCAGCAAGGCACCCAAGGCAACCTGGTCGGCCAAGGCACTGGCAGAGCATACACATGCGCAAAGTTGACACACATGCTCAATCGAGCATTTGCTGTGCACATTGGCTGTGCGGGTGCACAAAAGCTACTACGCTGAACTATAGCAGTGTCAGCCAGACCAGACATGGGTTTTTTTAAACTGGTCGCACACAGATCAGTTATGTAATTTAGCAATTACTGAACAAATGTACAGCTGCCTATTTTTGGGTCCAAACTAAATCATCACTTTGCATTGTCAGCCTCTGCAAAATTCAAAACTGGGGTGACAGATGAACTATGCTAAATAGTTGATCCAGAACCACAAGGACCCAAATATCTCAATCCCATAAATCACAAAACTAAATCCGTTACATTTACCCAGCACTAAGTATAGGTAAATTATTTGACAGATTACCCTAGAGGACAGTTGGTTAGGTAATATTCAGCACTCATAAGTACTGTGAATAATTCTTTACCATCTTCAAAAATGGTAAAGTAAAATTCATTTGAGAAGACTGAACCTATTTACTTTCACAGAAAGACTTGAATTAGCCATTCATACAAAGTTCTGAATGTCAAAAATATGTAGTTTGATGACAACATTTTCAACTTGTGGCATAATCTATGGATATACACCTGCTACCACATCAGAAGGGATTTTGGGTAGAATTTATAGGGTTTGCAGCCTAATGGTCCCTGTGTCTCCCACACCAAATGATTTGATCATTTTCTCACCCTTGACCTTCCTACAAAAAGGGTGGTAGAACAAGATCACTAGTTACAAATTTTATAATGCTCAGTGATTCACCATGGAGGAATATTTTGCAAAATTTTTGCAAAATTTCACTGCAAAGAAAGGTTGACAAAAGGCCAATTGACCTCAATGTATTTTTCACAAAAAAAGTCACAGTGAAAAAAAAAGAAGCACTATTGGCTCTGATGTACTTGTGCAAAAAAAAAATGCCCTTTGACCAATATGTTTCACACATATTTTCCATTTTCACAAATTTTCCCATGTTTTTATTGGGGAAACAAAATGGGACAGATTCTCTCATCTCTACTTGGTAAAGATTTTTGCTGTTATATGGTAACTTCATCTATATAAACAACTTTGAATTTTATATTGCTTAGACTTTTTGAGACACCGACTGGAAAAATAATAAATGTTGCCTATATTTTATATTTAACAACAGCAGTGATCTGCTTGGAACCCATATAACACATATCATAACATACTTTGAAGGGAGTACGGATCTGTATGTATTTTACCTTTTGATTAACAACAGCTCATTGGGTTGCCATAAAATATCAAGTTTCCTTTAAGGCTTAGTATATTTTTCTCTTTTATATCATTTCTTTGCATAATATCTGATAAAGAATTGGATATGGAAAGTGTAAAAATAGGAATTCAATGAATACAAATGGATAATTTACATATTTAAATGCTTTCAAATTTAGATGAAGTAGAAAAGTGTCCATGAAAGATATAGTTATAGAAACAGTTTAACATGGCCGAAAGCTTAGTATTTTGATGCTGTAATCAGGCAACCTATCCAGCTGTAAACATGCTAAAAGCCATTTATATTATTTCTTGGTGAGCTAAAATGCTTTGTCTGCAGTAAGTTTAATTCAATATAGGCAGTAAGCTTAAAGGAGTTGCTGAAGAACATTTTGTGATATGTTTTAAGGCATATTTAAATACTGTATGAAACCATGGTTCTCTGGTTTATTGTGTTAAAATAAAGACAAATTAATACAGCTATAAAGGATGAAGTGAAAGAATTGAATGAATAAAATTGTGTGAACGGAACAATAAAAGAATAAGCCAAAAAGATATCAAAGAGAAAATAAATCGGGGTGCTGGCTGAGACTAGATTTTATTTAAATTTGGACTTCTTATAAATTTCTTTAAGGATCCCTCTCCATATAAAAAAAGAGCAGCATGAGATATAGTCATCTGTGAAGGTTAACCATTTAGAAGTTTAAAAGGCTGCTGTTTTCAAAAGATAAGCAAAATGAAGCACCATGCATTCCCCTTAAAGCTACAGTATATCACTTTTAAATTCCATGTTTTTTTACTGTTAATATATAAATGTAACATTTGTAATGTTGTTATTAAAATATTTAGCTTTTCCTGTTTTCTATAAGATGGAAACTACATATTAAATTACATTGAAAAATGTTGCCAATTAGATTCCGTGGTCTTGCTGTTTGACATTAGCTTCCTTTATATTGTTTTTAATTGCCTCCTGCAGAATTTGGCATCTAACAATTGTTTCATTTTAGATGACAGAACTGATAACACTGAGTCCTTACAATTGTATATGTTAATGATTCAGGAGGTGATTTTTCCTCACTCTCTATATTGCACAATGTACTTCATAATTTAAGTTTGTCATTTTCATTGTGTGGAAAATGTTCTTCTTTTCATGGAAGACTACTCAATAAGCATGCAATTACATACTTGATGTGTCTCATTATTTCTGTCTTACTAAACAGAATTGTGCGTAGTTTAAAAATATTTTCTCATATTTGAAGCTTTACTCCATTTCCTGTAAAGACACACAAGAACAGTTATTACAACCTCAAGAATGCTCATTATTTGTGTTGTATTTGAACATTTTTTATTTAAGCATGTCATCGGGTAATAATGTCAGTATATAGGAATTATATTGTTTACAATCATAGTTTAATGCCCAAGTTACAAGAAAGGGAAACATGGAGGTGGCATGGTAATCTCCCAGGGACTATGTTTTCAGTAAGCTTCTGAATTTGACTATGATGATTTCTAACCATTGGTACATTTAAGTTATGTGCCTGCTCTCATTGATTTTGAGGTCAGTGCACATCAAAAAATATGGCACCAGTGCCGCTCGTGCCATGAGGCATCAGCTGGTAGTGAGTGACCATTTACCAGGTATGGCAAAAAGCCATCTCTGGTAACTTTAAGAGCCAAACTTTTTTATAATGGAAATTCAGATCTTCTAATGCAGAGAGCACAACAGAGCTCCCTGCACTAGCAATGCAATCACCCTTTTACCGCTCCAGTGCTAAATTTGTAAGCATGGAGCGGGTGGGATGTTACCATTGTCGGTGGCAGCTCCAGAAACAATCCTGTGCACATACATAGAGGGACCTATTTATGAATCAATGCTACCAGTGTAGTTACAACAGATCTTTGCTATCATATTCTCTCACACATTAATAAAAACAGCAATTAAGATTGCTTTAATTATTTTAGTAAAGTCTACCCCTATTGTCTGCATTTGTGCACTTTTATTGGTAAATCTGCTATTGCATTCACTTCCATCCCTGCTGTGGCCCTATTGTCTGCATTTGTGCACTTTTATTGGTAAATCTGCTATTGCATTCACTTCCATCTCTGCTGTGGCCCTATTGTCTGCATTTCTGCACTTTTATTGGTAAATCTGCTAAATGTGTATTAACGTCTGCATTACACCAACCACTGTTAAATGTGTTCTTTGTATGCATTGTTCATTTGTCATTGCTAAACTAGCCACATAATATTGATTATAAGTTCTCCTTGTAGTCTTGTAACTTGTACATTTTACGACCCCCCCTATAAACTACTCTCAAAACAAATGTTATAAGTCAGGTTCTCTCTGTATACTTTAGCCTTGCTTTGCTCTCTCTGTCACAGCTGGGTGATTAGTTTGGTGTTTGATCAATTAGAATCAGTTGTGATTTCCCAGACCTGTGTGCAGCAGTTCCAGCTTCTTCTCTCCCTATTTATTATGACCTCTTTAGAGGAGAGCATTTGCCAAGGTGCTTCATTTCGAAGTGATTCATTTACAAGTGATCTCAAAGAGTTTAACAAGGAGTTACGAACTTACATCCCTCCTCTTCTCTGTATATTTCAGGTAAATCTGATTCATTTACAAGTGATCTGAAAGAGTTTAACAAGGAGTTCAACGAGGAGGGCTACAAGGATAGACAACACAGTGGACTCTATTACATTGATTGATTTCAAAATTAGAAGACACTGTGAGCCACTACCTGCTGCATTCATACTCCATTGAGGACATAAGGTACAAGTTACCTGCTGAAAACCACGATGGCAAAGCTAATTGTATTTGCTCTGTTTGCATGCACAGTGCTCCCTAAGGTAGTTAATTCCTTTAACCGTCCTATTGTCTGTCAGTATTCTAATTACATATCTTCTTCTTTGCTCCCATCCACATACTCCAGCTCTTATACACTTTATAACTACTTACAACACCTTTGTCCTCCAGTTACTAACAAGACCCGGACATGTCGTCACTTCAAATCCTCTTCCCACATCTTCTCCCTCTTTTGCTGGCTGCAAGGGATATCTATCCAAACCCAGGACCCTGCTCCATTCCAACTCATATCCATCCTCATTTTCCTGCCAACTTGCACAAATCTTGTTCCTCTACTTTCTCTAACCTTATTCAGATTCCGACTCTTCCTTCTCCCTGTCTTCCTTTTTCTTGTGCCCTCCTTAACACCCGCTCTCTACTTAACAAATCTACATTAATCCATGATCTTTTTTGCTCTAATTCACTTAGTCTCCTTGCTCTGACAGAAACCTGGCTCTCACAGAATGACACCGCCATTGAGGCTGCACTTTCTCATGGTGGTCTCTCTTTCTCTCACACTCCCCGAACCATTAGACGTGGTGGAGGAGTTGGAATTGTCCTCTCCTCTCGCTGTCGGTTCAAACCTATTTCTATTCCTCCAGCCTTCTCATTTAACTCTTTTGAGGTCCATACTCTTCAGATTTTCCACCCTCTCTCTGTACGTGTAGCTGTTATTTAAAGACCCCCTTCAGCCTCCTCCTCTGCTGCCTTCCTCTTTGACCTTGACACCTGGCTTTCTTTCTTCCCCTGCACTGATAGTCCTGCAATCATCCTTGGGGATTTTAACTTCCACATCGATGATGCTTCACAACCATGGCCCTCTCGTTTTCTCAGCCTAACCTCCTCCTTTGAGCTCCAGCAGTGGACAAACACCCCTACTCATAAGGATGGCCACTTTCTGGATCTAGTCTTTACTAAAAAACTCTCTCTCTCTGGTTTTAACAGTGAACCCTTCCCCCTTTCTGATCACCATTTGATTACATTTTCCATCTCTCACTCTCTGTGTTCACCTGCTTCTTCCCCCACTGTCTTAGTTCGGGATACACGTGACATTGGCCTCCCATCCTTAGCTCAGGCCTTCTGGTCCAGTCTCACTTCCTTTAAGGAGATGTCTGACCCTGATAACCTGGTAAGCGAGTATAATCACATTCTTTCCTCGACTATTGACTCATTTGCCCCTTTACAGGCTAAGCATACACGTGCTCAGAACCCAAGACCCTGGCTGGATTCACAAACCAGATTCATACGCTCCTGTACAAGATCGGCTGAACATATGTGGAAGAAATGCTGTACCCAAGCAGACTTTGTTCACACTTGACCCATCCTGTCTGTCAAATTACCTCCCTGTCTCCCTTCTACCGCTTGCCTCTAAACTCCTAGAATGTATTGTGTTCTACCGTATTACTAACTTTCTACACACCCATGATCTGTTGGACCCTTTGCAATCTGGTTTCCGGCCTGCTCACTCTACCGAGACTGCCTTGTGCAGAGTTACAAATGATCTCCAGGTTGCCAAAGCCAAGTGTCACTTCTCCATCCTTATCCTCCTTGATCTATCGTCTGCATTTGACACGGTTGACCACTCTCTCCTGATGCAGATTCTGTATTCGCTTGGCATCCAGAACCAGGCTGCATTGTGGCTTTCTTCATACCTTTCTAACTGAACATCCACTGTCTCTTGTGCTAACAAAACCTCATCTCCGATTCCTCTTAATGTAGGGGTGCCGCAAGGCTCTGTACTTGGTCCGTTGTTGTTCTCTCTGTACACTCTGTCTTTGGGAGATCTCATTCGATCATTTGGCTTTAATCATTCATTGACAGCTGAAACAGAGGCTCCAATCTCTAACTGCCTCCTAGAAATCTCCAACTGGATGAACCAGTGCCACCTAAAACTCAACCTAACAAAAACTGAACTAATCATCTTTCCACCTAAGCCTGGCCCTACTCCCCATTTTACTATCTCTATTGATGGCATGCTCATTGACCCAGTCAACTCAGCACGCTGTCTAGGGGTGATATTTGACTCCTCTCTCTCCTTCTCTGATCATATTAACGCCACTGTCCCTTTTTCTTACGTAATATTGCAAAAATCCGTCCCTTCCTTTCACCTGCTACAGCCAAGAAACTCATGCATGCTCTCATCCTATCCCGACTAGATTACTGTAACCTTCTACTAACGGGCCTGCCTAACTCCCATCTCTCCCCTCTACAGTCTGTATTAAATTCTGCTGCCAGAATTATACTCCTTTCATCCAAAAGGGTACAGGCCCCTCCCCTGTTGAAGTCATTAACATGGCTTCCTATAAAAGAAAGAATAACTTATAAACTTCTCCTCGTAGCCTTCAAAGCCCTTCATTCCTTTACACCTAACTATATCTCATCTCTTGTTTCTGTAAGAAAAATACCTGGTGGTCTAGTGGGGGGACAGCAGGGACGCCTTCTGCCCCCTCGGCGGGGACGCCCGCCACGCTGACCTCCTCCTCACGATGTTTCCCCCAGTGTGCCGGTTCCTTAGCGCGCGCGCCCGCGTACTTCCTTATTTAAAGGCGCATGCGCGCCGGCGTGATGACGTCGGCGCGCAATGGCGCGAAATTCAAATGTATTTAAAGGGGCATTTAGTGTTAGCAAATTGCCCGTGATAGGATTCATTCCTGGTGCTTTTCTGAGCCTTTGTGCATTTGTTTCCTGTATCCTGCTTGTATTATTACTGTGTTTGACCCGGCTTGTCCTGACTACTCTGATATCCATAACCTGACCCTTGCCTGTACTTCGACTTCGATTTTGATTCTCTCTCATCCTTCTGATTGATTACCCGGTTTGACCCTTGCCTGACGATCCTTGTCATCTGCCTGCCTCGACCCAGCCTGCCTGACTACAAATTTGCCTAATACTTTTGTACCGTGACCTTCAGCCTAACTAACTCTTTATACAGTCGTGCCCCTTTGCTTGCCAGAACTCCTCGCCTTGCTCCTCTCGTTAAGTCCAGGTGGCATCTGAGTAGCTGAGGGCTCCTCCCGAAGCCAAAGGCGGTCACACTACTGGTGAAGCCGAGCCGAGACCAGGGAGCTTGGCATCTGTTCTGGTTTAGGGTGCCGACCGTGGCAGTTTCTCTATATGTTCCAGGCCGAAACCTCCGCTCCTTCTACTGCTACTGCTGTTTCCCGTGTCAAACCCTTCTCTCTTGCAGCTCCTTATATTTGGAATGCCATTCCTGCATCTCTCCAGAGAGAATCCTCCATCAATGTTTTTAAACATTGTCCATAAGTTACCCTCCCATTTAGACTGTAAGCCCCAAGGGGTAGGGTCCTCCATCATCTTGTCTCCTCAACACTGTGTAATTATATTTTATATTAATGCAAACTGTATTTATAATAATGCACTTATTGTTACTTATTAATGCAGTCATCCCTTGTTTGTTACTACTAAATTATTGTTGCTGTACAGTGCTTTGCCCTCAAGGAGCGCTATACAAATAAAAATACATACATACCCTACTCCCCCAAAAACTTTCATCCAGAGCCATCTGTCATGCAGATATTTACATGCAAAAGTATTATCACTCATCGCTCTGGACTATGTGTATATCTAATTTTTCCAAGATACATCTTCTATATGTACAGAGGCTGCTCATTTCTCAGTGCAGAAGTATGAAAACATCTGGGTTTACTAGTTTCAGATTCTGTGTATGTGAGGCATTTTTGATGCTTCATGCTCCTAATCGAATACAGTACTATGTGGACTGTGTGTGCTTATGGACACCATTGCTTAATATATTCTTCCAGAGGTATTTTAGATCTGGTTAGTGTGTGCTGGATGTTTGGAATTTAATACAGTTATTGTTATTTTGCATTGTTTATCCTGGTTGTAAGTTTAATGCTATTTTGGGCTATACAGGCCAAAGGGGTTTATCGCCAGCTAGTGCATTAATGCATGGGTTACATGTGACTCTAACACTTCAGGCTAGGGCCTTCGCTAAATGGAAGATGCAAGGTGTAGTTTAAGTACAACTCCCACAGGCTACTGTGCAATAAAAAAAGGAAAAGAATGTGTGGCAGGAGGTTCGTGCAGTCAAACAGAATAAAACTTTTATTTGTCAGAGACAAATTAACAACAGGGTTGTACTTGGAAAGCCACAGAGGCCCCAGCAGATAATCATGACATGGTTACAACATGGAGACACCTATAAGTACTGGAGGGTATGAAACGCGTAAGGTAGGCCATATGAGGTCAGTAAGTACCTATGTGAACTTCAATAAATATATATTTGTTTTTTATTTGAGTGCTGGGACATATATCTTTGATATATATTTTTTGGATTGTGACTGTCTTTAGAAGCAGGACAAGTCCCTTTGGCTCAGCTTGGGATTTACATGCATCAGCTGCATGGACTCCCTACTAAGAATAGAGAATAGATGGTTACAACATGTCCCTCAGAGACAGCACTGTGGAACTGAGGCGATATCGTCACACCAGGATAGATACAACTTCAGGATCTCAGCACCGTGACCTAGATCCCACAAGTTGGGAACTAACTAGCCCTAATTGTGATGTTTATGTCAGTAGTGCGTTTAGGCATGAAGCCTGCTTGGTTTGCGTAGTTTATTTTAGATAGTTGTGGTGCCAAACGAGTTGCCAACACTTTTGCCAGTATTTTAGCATCCACATTGATTAATGCTATAGGTCTATATGAGGAGCATTCAAGTTATTAGTGTCTCTCATTGAGTTTGGCAGGAGTGTTCCTTCTATCACCCCGTTATATAGATTTGTTAATAATGGTGCAATTAGCTTAGTGTGTTGCTTATGCCACTCTATGGGTAGGCCATCTGTGCCAGGAGTTTTGCCTGCGGGAAATGTGGCTATGACAGTCTCTACCTGTGAGTGTGCAATTTTTGCAGCTAAATCAGTGGAGGTTTATCCAGGTTTATCCTTAGCCAGGCAAATTTTCTCCAGCGCTACGCAAATCCACTAAAGTGCGAATTTACGCTCAGGTCGGTGAACGGTAGCGTAGTTGCGCTAGTGTTACTTCGCTAGGCAGATTGTTGTTACGCTAGCGAAGCCTAATTTGTATATGGCGGGAATTTTAACTTATGATAGAAGTATATGTTACAGCACAAGGGTGCGACGTTGCGCAAGTCTATCTACTTCGCTAGCGAAAATTCGCCAGAGTCCGTGTTAGTGAATTTGCAAAGTTGCGAAATGACGTCATGCTGGCGAATTAGCGCTAGCGTTAGACGCTTCTCGCTTTAGTGAATCTGCCCCATAAAGTTTTTGATGCTGTTATGTATAGTGTCATGTACCTGAGCATGGTTGTCCCAGTATGGGCTTAGTCTCCATACCCTGTTCTGGGGGAGTGGAATTAGTGACCGCATAAAGAGTAGGGGTGTTATAGGTAAGGTCAGTATTTTCCCCATCAGTTCCTCAGTGGGAGGGGGAGGCGCATAAACATTTACTTTGTTTTTTCTCTTGTAAAACCCCATGGAGGAAGATATACAGTATCTACCATTTTTATAAGTAATTATTTTTTCCACAAGAAATGAGCAGGATTTGCCTAGCAAAATACAGTAGAAACCCCCCTTGAATAACTGCAAAAAAGGAAGTGGTACATTGAGCTTAGCCAGGGTTTTCATAGTGATGATATTTTGGCACCCACTAAATAGGTTTATTGTAGAAAAATTATCTGGGGCCTGTATCTTCTAATAAAGTCAGTTACCAAACATCATTTTATCGCATCCCACATACCTCTCACATTCCATGACATAATCTTGGTATTAGCCATAGTCACAGTGGGGAAGGTCATTTACAGGGTCAAGTGAAGGCAATAATGTGGCTGTATGATCCTTGCATCTGGTCTTGTACCGGGTTAAAAATAGCCTGACACCATTAAATTTATCAACCTTAACCTGCATAACAAGAATTTTAACTCCCACTCCCTCCCCACCCACTGCATAATCCTTTTAGAGTGAGTTTACTTGTGCAACTGTTTAAACTTAAGTGTAATGGGGGTTAGTGTCCTTGTTTAGTCCGAAATAGGAGCATTCAAATGCAGACGGTTTAGTGCCAGGGGAGAAAGAGATGTCCCATTTTGTCCAATTGAATAATTAGAGCAATTTTTGTTACCTGCCTAGGAGATCTTTCACCTTGGCAAGCAATGTAAATGTTCCATCTTCTGGTGCAATAAAGAAATAGGTTTTCTCTCTGTCTGTTATTCACAGCCATGCAGGAAACCTCATGCTGTATGAGATTTGCCTTTGCTGTAGCTGACTTTTAGCTTCTGTGAATTTTGGCCATTGTTTCCGTACCTCTGAGGAGAAGTCTGGATATATCGAGAGCCTGTGGTTCTCAAAAAGCACCTCTCCTGCTTTCCATGCCGTCATCAGAGCTGCATGTCTATCTCTGTAGTGTAGGATGAGAGCGATTAACGGGCATGGGGTTGCTCCCGGAGGGGATGGTTTACTAAGCACTCTGTGGGCTCTCTCTACTATGAATGTCGTGGAAAAGACTGCTTGACCAAAAGTGTTTATGAGCCATTGTTCCACAAATTTCTCTGTGGTTGTCCCCTCTGTTCTCTCTGGTAGTCCAAAAATCCGTATATTATTGCTCCAGGGGCGGGTTTCAAGATCATCCACCTTGTTTTCCAACAACCTTATTTGCTGTTCTGCAACTTTAATTTGGTTTGGAAGTGGTGTTGTATAGTCCTCTATGTTGCTAACCCTCCTTTCCACTTCCCTTGTTTGCTCTCTCAACTTTTGCACATCATGTTTCAGTATGGCAAACTCTGTTCTTAATTCATCTATTTTCCCCACTAGTGTGGTGTGGTTTGACATTATGGACTGCAAGACTTCTGTTAGAGTTGGCTCTGGGGTTGTCTGTGGGGTTGTCTGCAGATGTGGAGGGTAGGGCCTTAGCAACCTCAGGCATCCCCTGTTCTGGTGTTTCAGGTATTTTAGGAGATGTACCTGTTTTGGTGCGCTGGGGTAGCGGGTCCCAAGCAAACCGCACTTATTTCCCTGCGCCTGTATCTCTGGTGCCTTGTCTGTCCTCCGTGACTGTACATGGGAATTGGTGCCATTTTGTGACTGCATAGTGCGTGGTGAACTTGCGGCCTCTGCGTGTTTTCACCGAAGCTTATGGACCATTAGAGTCTCTGTCCATGCTCCTGGTTGCTTCTAGTCACAGGTGACTTTTAAAATTTTTATCCAGTTGGGCAGGATATTTTCAGTATAATGCTCCCCTGCGCGGAGTGTACTGCTAGAGCATCCTAATCCGCTTCCATGTAGGCCACGCCCCCCAGGGGTAGCCATTTCTTCATACAAAATATAAATCAAAAAGATTAATCCTATCCACTGGTCACTGCCTCCACACATTTGATGCATTCCTTCACTAAACTGGAACCCTTGTGGTCACCCCTGTACCCCTATGCTTAGCCTCCTTTCTTTTCCTCAGTTCCTCAGGTAGACAGACTTTCAGTCACTTGGTCATGGCTCCCTCTGCTCCTTGCATTTGAGGCGATAGCCCCTAGCCCTTCTGGGCATTCTTAACACAAACAGTTAGCCTTCCTGTTCTGTGCGCTGCTCAGAGAGACTTTCCTAAGCTTTTTATTGCAATTAAATATCTTTCCACAGGACAGCCTTCGTGTGGAAAGTGAGCTCCAATATGTGAGCTGGACTAATGGAATGGATTTACAAGTTTATCTGCTCCATTCAGAGCATTATAGTTTCCAGGGCCATTCTCTGTTTAGTAGCATCTTGCTTGTACTTACATCTCTCCTAATGGACAACATGAAGAGAAAACACATCTGTTTACTAATTTCTTTGGTCACTCTACCACATGGTTTATGCTAACTTCAGAACCAGCTTCTGATCTGTTCTAATCTGTTTTTGTGACTATTTCAGAGCATGCTGTATACACTTAAATGCATTAATTGGGCCTTTTTGTCAGAAGCACAAAGTTGCATGAGGTCTTCCTTTTGATCAACAGAGTACTGATTGTTAAAGTACTGTGACGGAACTAAGGGTAGGTAGAGTAGGCATGAACCTAGGGAGCAAAGCTGGGGGGGGGGGGCATCAGGCATGTACCTTCTGTGCCTCCTAGTCCAGACCCCTATCTGTCCGACTGTACATTTGTGCATACGGTCTGTTGGTGTATGTACGTCCATTCACGCATGCAAGTGTGAATTTGTGCATGCGCACAAAAGTGTGAATTTGCCCAGTCAGTGCCACAACCAGTCAGGTTGCCTAGGGCAGCTGGCTAGCTAGACCCGGCTCTGGACAAATCTAAAAAATTAAAAACAGTATGCTTCTGTTTCATGGAAACTGAACAAAAAAGGCTATGTCTAGGAAAACAGTATGCCCTTGTAGCATTATGAGACTAAATTGGGTTACCCAGAAAAAGTTTTATTTTTTGGCTATATGTTGTACAAAACAGGACAGTGAAATGGAAGAACATTTCCAGTTTACAATGGATCCCACCAACTAGGTTCTTCAGAGCAATTGTGGAAGGAGGAAAGTGTATGACTTCAAATTTCCCTCATTGTTAAAGAAAAGGAAACAATTAGAAAAAGATAATGGTAGCTATACAGAGCTCAATAACTCTCTACTAATTCTAGCGGTGGGGGTTGAAGAAAGTGGTATAAAAAGCAAACAAATATAATTAGCCCTTTGTAACAGAAAAAAAATATATTTTCTTTTTTAAAAAAGAAAAGGCAGACACCATGTACAGTGCAAGCAATATTAATTTAAACACTTGTAGAACAGATATAAATATTGCTTCTTAAAGCAATTGGCAAAACGTCCCCACTAGCTAACTGCAGTGATACAATACCTTAAGACAGCTATAAATGTACTAGATAAGATAGAAGATGTTACATTGATGCTGCATTGATGCTTTTATTGATATCCTCTCTAATGAAATAGAATATTATGATTATTTATAACAACTAATGTGTACTAGTTACATTCTCCCTGCTAAATAATGTTGATGTAAAAATCCCACCATTTGCTAATGATGGGCTGGAGACACTCCAGTATGCTGAAACAAATGAGTCTGCTGCTGAATTAAACACACACTGCTAATAATGAGAAGGGGATGGCATCAGAGCACATAAAATGTAATGTTAATTCACGGCAACAACATTTTAGAATCTAAATAATGCAAAAGTTAAAGTCATCCCATATCTGGCCAGTCCTACTCTCAAATTACATCTGATTCATTAAGAATTTTATTGCTTCATTGTACATTTTCTTTCCATGTCTTAAATATATTGATAATGGGTTGAGTGCAGAGGACCTTTTGTATATGTCTATATGTATTTTGTGGTCACAGACTCATTTCACCCCCTCTTAATGGTTTTGAATTAGTGGTGAGCACAACTTTCTCTTGTTTGTTCCCTTGTTTCCCTTGTTTGTTATAGTTCATATAGGAGCAGTGACCAGCTCCTAGTTGTAGCTCCTACCTCTTCCCAGCTATAGTCAAGTGATCCCACTGGTGTCTAATAAAAGGGCAACCAAGTTTGGGAGTTTTACTTTGAAAGCAGCAACTAAGTTGCAGGTAAAACTTAGTCCCTTTTGTAAAATGTATAATGAAGCAATAGAATTCTTAATGAATCATATCCAATTTGAGAGTTGGACTGGTCAGATAGGGGATGACTTTGACATAGTTGGCCAGCTTAAATATATGGTCAAACAATCCCTGTATTGTTTAAAGGGTAAGGCATTTTTTATTAGCTGTATGCACAAAATCCAAAAAATCGAATCCAAAAAATCGTGTGACTTCATGAAATAAGGAAGTTTTACATGCTTTTACCCTACCCGTCGCTAATTTGCATATGCAAATTAGAGTTCGGATTCGGTTCGGTATTCGGACAAATCCTTCAGGGGTTCTGATGAATCCTAAATAGTCGATTCGGTGCATCCCTAGAGGAAATATTTTCTGAACTCCGAGGAGCAAAATTCTTTTCTACTCTGGATCTTCAGAGTGCTATTGTCACTGCATTTATCACCCATGGTGTTTTGTTTTGGTTTGTGTGTACCTTATGGACTGGCTTCAGCACTGAGTTGTTTTCATAGACTGATGTCTTCTATACTCTATGACATACCTGGTGTAGAATGCTACTTGGGTTATATAATTGTCTATGCTCCAACTATAGATCTTCAATACAAGTAAGTGCTACGCAATATGTTGGTGCTATAGAAATACATGTTAATAAAATAATAATAAGTACATGGAAATGGTTCTGAAATGCATTGATTCTGCAGGACTCAAACTGAACCTTTCAAAATGCCACTTCAGACAAACTCAGCTGTCATTTCTGGGTCATATAATTTCACAAGATGGATTACTGCCTGACCCTGACCATGTCAATGTGGTTACACAAGCACCTACTCCATCTGATTTTATGACCTTATGAGCTTTTTTAGGTCTTACGTCTTAGTAAGTTTATTCCCAACTATGCTTCAGTTGTGGAACCACTTAGAGCACTACTACGTGGAACTTTAAGTCTGGTGTGGTCATAATCTGCTCAACATAGCTTTGAAATAGTGAAACAGCTAATTGTGAACAGTCCAGCGCTAGCTTTATTTGATCCTGCACTACCCACTGTGGTTACTACAGACACTCAGACTATGGTGTTGGTGCAGTTCTCACACAGATCCATGTTGATCATACAGAGAAAACTGTTGCGTTTGCATCCAGAACACTTACAGAGACAAAGCGTAAGTATTCAGCTGTTAACAAAGAAGCTCTAGCATGTGTTTGGGCAACAGAAAAATGGAGAACCTACCTATGGGGTAGAGAATTTACCTTATGCACTGATCATAGCCCTTTAACTACACTACTTACAACAAAGGGACTAGGAAGAGCTGGAATGAGTATAGCTAGATGGTCAGCAAGGTTACTGAATTTCAACTAAAAAATGCAATACAAACCAGGTTTGAAAAATGTTACTACTGCTTGTTACAGTTACCTTTACCTGCAGCTTCTGATACACTGGATGAGGACATAGAAGTTGTAGCATTGACTGATTTACTATCATCTACAGTTACAGCTGCTGATTTTAAGCAAGTTTGCCTCATATGTCCAATTCAAGTAAAACTATGGTACATCTTACAAAGCAAATGGCCAAATGTTGAGAAGAATCTCAGTCCTGATCGTCAACCTTACTACAGGATTATACAACTGCAATAGGCCTGAAGAAAATTAACCTATAAGGCGTACGGAGAGAATCGAAAAAACCACCTGCATATACCCAGGACTATGTGATGTGTATAATGTATATTATTGCTTTAAAGGAATTGTTCAGTATAAAAGTAAAAACTGGGTAAATAGATAGGCTGTAAGTCTAACTTAAAAGAACAGGACACTACTTCTTGCTTTTCAGCTCTCTTGGTTTACACTGACTGGTTACCCTGGTTACCAGGCAGTAACCAATCAATGACTTGAGGGAGGGCCACATTGGTCATAATTGTTGCTTTTGAATCTGAGCTGAATGCTGAGGATCAATGGTAAACTCACTGAACAGTTATGTCCCATGTGGCCCCCCTTCAAGTCACTGACTAACTCAGATTTAGGGAGCTGAAAAGCAGGAAGGTTGATTCTGGCTATTATATTAGAAATCCAGTCTGTGCACAGGACTTGTACTGTGCATACACAGGACTTCCTGTACAGAAAGTAAGAAGTTACTGTTGTTGTGTAAGGCCTGTATGAGCCTGTTAATAAAGCACTGTTATGCTCTCCTCATCCTCGGCTACCAAACTAACAACTTGTCCCTAACGTAAATAACAAGGTGCTGGTACTTTTTGAATGTTATAGACATATCCTGTAATTGCTGCATATTGTTCCAGTAGCCTGATAACTTGGGATTACCACAGATTGTCTCCACAAATAGCACCAGAAATAGATGTTGCTGTCTATTTTTCTGCTGCAATAAAATATATATATATATACAGGGCCACCATTAGAAATCACGGGGCCTCGTACAACAAAATTTTCAGGGCCCCCGACCATTGCAACCAAGCCCCACCCCTGATCCTGCTTACTCCACATCACAGTTAAAAGACCACACAGACATCAGTGCTAAAAAAGTAACCCCCCCACACACAAGTTATAAAAAGCTATTGATGGTCAGGGCCCCCCTTACAAATAAAAAAAAATTGGGGCCCCAAAAAATATTAAAAAAAACAAAAAAACATTGGTGGCAGGCCCCCCTTACAACTTAAAAAAAATTGGAGCCCCGTAAAATATATATTTTTAAAAAATTTGGTGGCAGGGGCCTATAGAGTATTAAAATAAAACATTGGTGTCCAGGGGAATAAAAAACAAAACAAAAAAAAACACATTGGTGTCAGTAGAATTTAACTCATGGCTTCAGGACTTCAGGGTATTTTTGCCACTTCAGGACTTTAGTGTTGGCTCCTTCCTGACTTTGGGTCTTTCCGCCACTTCAGGACTTTGAGTCTGTTTGGCACTTCTGCATTCAGCATTGAAGACATCGAAAGGAGCTGCACGGGGCTCAGCGCTCATAAGGGGGGCCCGGCTCTGGGAAAAATGCGGCACTGCCGGGCCCCCCTTTAGCCCCGGGACACTTGTCCCCCCTGTCCCTCCCTCATGGCGGCCCTGTATATATATATATATATATATATATATATATTGTACCTGATGAGTGTCCGCACTCCAAAGCCGCCACTGTTACAGCGTGTCCTATTACGAATTCAGGGTGCACAGTGAAAGTTATTCATACACAGCTTCATAAAACCAGCACTCCCATTTAAAAATTCTTCAAATTTTTATTGGCATGTCTTCAAAAAATTTGAAGAATTTTTAAATGGGAGTGCTGGTTTTATGAAGCTATATATATATATATATTCATTGGATGGAGCATGATATGATCATTGTAGCTCTTAGTAGCATGGAAAGCTAAGAGTTAAGAAGAAAATAGGGTTGAAATATTATAAGCTCTTGCTTAAAGGGGGACTTTTTCGCCGATACGCGAATTTCGCTAAGCGAATCTGCCTATATTCGCCCATCACTAATGAGATCCTGAGAGAGGTATAAGGAAGATTAACTTGAATATTTCAGAAGCAGTTCAGATTATTTTTTAGAAAAATTCTTATGTCAGCATGGTGCAGCTTATATAAAATTTTCATTTTCTCAATAGTTCCCCATTAATCTGAAAGAAGCCAGTGCAATCTGGTTATGGAGCCCATCTTAATGAAGGGGTATGTATGCCTTTCTGGGGCTGACTTTGCAGCAGAAGCTAAAGTATTAAGGCTTCTAATTTAGTGATGCAGCCATGGGGGAAATGCACCAGGGCAGCATGAAGGAATCTTCTGCCAAAGCATTGAAACCCCATGATAGGCAGCAGGGTGAAATTCTAACACTTCTACAAACTACTGTACCATCCAGCCTGTCATGATGAGCAGATGAGCCGGAGCATAAATGTGAAAGAAAAGAACAGCATAGGACACATATAATACTTGCAGTAATGTAATAATTATTTAGAAAGGCAAATGTATATTATACAAACAATGACCTTTTATAGTTTCTAGCACTTTGTTTAGTTTCTATCAGCTGGTCAGCTCCAGAATGTTGGTTAGACTGAGTGCTGGCAAAAGGGTGCTTCTAGCAGTTGGTCAATGCCCCAGAAGACCAAGGGCTTATGATTTCTTCTGTGCAGAGTGTTACATCAACAGTCACATGGGGAGAGGCAGGCACTATTTGCCCAACCAGCCCTGGAACCCCATGTGAGCCAGCAACACTTCATGAAGGGGGCTTACCAATATGGTCCCCTGTGGTTGATAATACTGGCCCTATCTATGAGTCACCATTTTAAAGTTAATGTTACAACTTACTGCAAATTATATGATTATGGTGGCATCTGTACCTTTTCTCCTGGAGGGACCATTCCTTACACCCCCATAATATGCTCTTTACATACACCCTCTATAATTTACCTTTAAAGGGGATGCAAATGCAAAAAATAAAATATACTTTAGTTAAAAAAAGTCTATTGTTTTTATAATAAGCCTGACTGTATGCAGTGAAATTCCCCCTTTGTTTTACTGACAGCTGCAGATAGGAAACATCATATGGTCCCTAACTGCTCTGCAGGGAAACGATCATACGATCTTACTTCCCAGAATTGTTTGTTTCCCTGTAGAGCAGCCAGTGACTGTGTACATTTGTATCCACAGACCCAGTGCAGTCTGTATATTCTGATTATGAATCAGTCTTGCTGTATTGGCTTCTATGGCAGATATTATTTCTACAGCATTTCCAACATTATTCTATTTTAGACTTAAGTTGCCCTTTAAGTGTCATAGATGAACATAAGATTGCTCGAAGGGGAAATTAGTGTTACAATTATCATTATATTCTAATTAATCCAGGCCATGGTATATCTATAGCAATAAGTCAAATCAACCAGACTTTCTGTATTTTCTCTTGAAGATGTTTTTGCCAATCATCCAACTGGCTAAATTTTCAATTCAGAATAACCAGTACAAATTCAATTCAGAATGGAGTTAATTAACCTGGAATCTTGCTCCAATCAGCATAATCTCTTTACCATAACCTACATAAGATCAGAGGTAAGGTGTTGATTGCATTAGCATGATTGGAGCTATTTTGTGTTATTAAACCAGATGCCAAAACAGCAATGTATGTGGCAGACAATAGATGTGGCAGATAGATGTTGTTGCAATAGTAGTTGGCAGGGGGGCTATCTACAAGAAAGATACATTACAGGGGCAGCACAATCTGATGGGACCCACCCAGCAACACCAAGCTTCTCCTTCCTTTCCTTAAATTAGCAAACCAACCACATGTGATATCTTGGGTGAAAAGGCTGCAGTTCATTAATTAACGACCAACATAAATCCAGTAAGTCAGGTAATTTTGAATTATTACTATAGACATAACTGACTTTTTATTGGTTTGACCAAATCTGGTAGATTAAAATTGCATGATGATTTCTGTTCGTGACATTTGCAAGAATTGTTAGTGCATGGGTCCTATTTGATCAGCATCTTTGTGAATGGCCCTGAAGGCATTTATAAATAAGCTTGCAATTATGTTGTATGTGCATTCCATTAAAGTGTTAAAAGTTATTATATCTTGCCAGTGTGAAGTTTCCCAGCGTGAGCAGAACAGTACTTGCACAACCATTGTCATCTCTGAGACAACCTGTAGTTTTAAATGACTAGGTTGTCAGTCTCCTGACTTTTCGTATTTGCTTTTTCTGCTTTAGTGAATAGTAACAATTACTTTGCAAACAGTGTGTTATTTCCAACTGATTTTTGACAGAAATCTTTGTTAGATACATTGCAGAACAGAATTAATTCTCCTCATTATTCTCTTGGGCTATATTTGAATTGCCTCTAAATATTTAGCATTACTGCAAACTAAATGGCAGTAATATTTTTACTAATGAACAAAATAAATGCAACTTAGTTGAAATTCCCTGACTTCACAGCTGGGATAAGTATCATTATAATTTTATATATGTATGACTGACGTGGAAAACACAGTGACCTTAAAATTATATAAAACATATTTAGACTGTGAATTTAGTTGTCATTTCTGAACTAAATTGACAGTAGTGAAGAGGATGGTATTAAGGAAAATCTCTTGTTTACTCTTTACTTAATGACCATGAGCAAGTCAATGTAAGATATTTGTATATAACACAAAATAATCTGAGCATATGTGTATGCACATGCATGCACACACATCTTGTATTTATATTTATAACAAATATCTAATGTAAGGAACAGCAGCTTTCTGTGTCTCTTGTTCTTATTTTGGTGGGTTTGTAATATACCTCAAGGCTGCAAAAAGTCAGAATCTGAAAATGTTCCATTTTCAACCTATCGATGTCCTGTAGAAGTCAATGGCAGAGGTCCTATTTGCAATTTGAAAATATTGTCTGTATAAGGTTTCATATGATAATCAGAATATTTCAGACCTTTCTGCTGATTTTAAGAAAAATTTTTACTTTTTGCCATCAAATCCAAATAATTCAAATTTTTTCCAGGACAATCCAAAAAAGTTTTATTTTTTGTCAAGCTGATGGGTAAATCCTGGATTCTAGTTTGGTCTGACTTTTTTTATTTAAAAAATAACAAATATTTGGATTTTGACAAATAACCCTCTCAATGTAATTTTTCATATTCTCCCTCTAGTCCTTATATTAAACTTGATTTTGACTTTGTTACAGAGCCTTTCTGAAGCTAGTTTCTCGTGTTTTGCTTGTGTACCAAACCTTTGACCCACTACTATTTCTTTTGCCTATTCCACCTCGCAAATGTAAAAGAATAGGTGAAAAACAAATCAATGTTTTTAGAATTTTTTCTCCTGCCAGGAGATGATTGTCAATTTCAGGAGAACTCGCCCTGCTCACACACCACTCAACATCAATGGCTCCATGGTAGATACCACATCTCAGATGACCTCACCTGGACCACCACCACCTCCATCATCCAAAAAGGCTCAGCAGCATCTTCACTTCCTGAGACGAATGAAACGAGACAATCTTCCTCCTTCCATGCTCACAGTGTTCTACAGGGGCACCATAAAGAGCGTACTGATGAGCTGCATCTCCATGTGGTACAGTAGTGGTATTGCTGCTGACTGGAAAAGTCTACAGCGGACTTTCAGAGAAGCTGGCAATATCATTGGAGCGACTCTTCAATCACTGCAAGACATCTTTCACAAGCGCTGTACAAGAAAGGCCTCCTGCACACCCCTCACACAAACTGTTCATGCTGCTCCAATCCGGCAGATGCTTTTGCAGCATTAAAGCCCAGGCTGCACAGAACCTTTTTTCCACAAGCTATCTAGATACTATTTGTGGAACAATAAACACATCTTTTCACAACAACTGTAGACAGATAATCATTGGTTAACAGTCACCTAAAGCACCTAAGGGCTCATTTACTAAAAACAGTTTTTGCACTTTTCACCCTGCCCTGCAGACCCCAGACAAAAGTGTTCTTTAAATGAACACTAATGGGTGCACTTTTGTGGCATTAGAAATAAATTAACCCTTTGCAATTGTAATAAGTATACCTTGCAATGGAACCAATGAAGTCAGTGGGGGTCATTTATAAAGTTTGCACAGTGCATATTTATTTGTAAATGGTTGTTCTACATACATAAATATTGCACTACTGTGCCCATCTTTCCTTCATTTGAAAATTCAAATTGTGCACAAATTCTCACAAATGGCTTGCAAATGAGATGGGTGTTGGCACAAGCAAATCCACTGTGTGAGGTCGTTTGTGCACAAATACAATGTTGACCGTAATTTCAATTGCAACTTGCAAAAACTGTTTTGTGAATATTTTTTCTGCCAGTAAAGATGTGGTGTAACTCAAACACAGAAGGGTACATTTACTAAAGGTCGAAGTGAATTTTTGGATAAAATTTGAATTTTTTAAATTTTGGGCTACTTCAACTATCGAATAGCCCGGAATTCTATTTGAATTGAAAAAATGTGAAAATTCGAATTTTAAATCGAAAATGGCCCCCAAAAAATTTGCTGGTCGAATTTTTTTTTATTAAAAATTTGATCAATAGTAAATCTGCCCCAGAGTGTGCACAGAAATATTCACAATTATCAAGTGTGCCAAATTTAAAAAGCTCTTATGGACATTCGCAAAGCAAATACATTTTTACAATTATGTTTGCACAATAAACACATCAATTTTACCCAGCTTTATAAATATGAACATGCGCAGGGCAAATTTGTTCACTGTGTGTGCGACTCATCCTGCTCTGCATGAACTTTATAAATGAGCCCCTGTGTGTCATCTTATACCGTTTATGATTAGTGATGGGCGAATTTATTCACCAGGCGCGAATTCCGGCGAATAAATTCGCGGAACGGCAAAAAAAATTCGCCAGCGAAAAAACGAGTCAAACTCGACGCGACGCGCATCAAAAACATGCCGCAACTCATTTCGCGAATTTCGCTAGAAATTCACAAATTTTTAGGCGAAGCAAAACGGGATAGATTCGCTCATCACTATTTATGATTTATTTAAATTTGCCATTGTTAGTGTGTTCTTTGTCCAACTATGAAATAAATATGATTTAGAAATCAATGGTATAAGAAACTACAGAGTATATAATGCAACCTGTGATATCTATAAGGGTTATAAGATCTGGATTTGCATAATGGTATTACTAGGATCATTTCAACACTGTTTCTCAAGCAGAGTATTACTTGGCTGATTAGAGTGAGGCTTTATTTACATTTATTTACATTCATCGTTTGGAGTATACAGTATCATGTCTGTCAAATATAGTTAATTCACAGACAGGCAAAATTAAAATATAATCACACATTAGGGAATTTAATTTGAAATTGCTTTATATCACTAACTGAAACTATAAAATTGATTACAATTGGAATTAGTAATTTGGCAATGACTCTCATAAACTGTACATTTGCATGACTTGATTTAACATGAACATATGCTCATTTAATTTCCTCTATATCATTGTTTTTCTGCTTTGAGAAGTTCAGAGAGACAACAATATATTGCATTGAATTGATTAGTCTGTACAGCAGTGCAGTTAATTTAATTTCAAATACATTATTATTGTGTCACGTTCTATCTTTCTAAGCCCTAGGGAAAAATGTAACTTAGAAGCATGGAAATTGTAAGAAACTATAATAGTACGTGCATCACCTCCAGATTTTTTATTTTGCTAATGTCAAGAAACATATGTGAACAAATTTAAGCATACATATCCACATTAGAATCTAATAATGTACAATATGGTACGCTGTATCATTGCACTGATTTTAATGGAACTCACCCTTAGAATCTAAGAGAAAGAGGGGCACATTTGAAGATATTTAGCACCCTGTGGTTCTCAGTTGGTACTGATTATGGATGAATTTTTTAATACAAGTTTGAAAGCAAGGACTATATTTGACATTATTGGGCTGTGGAAGTTTTATCTTTATCTTCTGCATTATACTGACCAAATGGTGTGGGAACAGGAAACAATCTGATGATCTGGCTATATCTCAGTAGAAAAAAGCCTTAAGTTGAGGATAGATGGAGTTAATTGCTACCTTAAGAATCGTGTGTGTATGTGTGTGTCTTGTGACTACCTTTATTATTAACCCACAGGAATAATGAGAAAAAAAATTAAACTGATACACATGCATGCTAGCTTGTAGTATTCGAACCTAAAATAAATACCCCACATCAAATTTTATCGCCAAGTTTTTTTTAACAAGTTCAGTTAGGGTTACATTAAAAGACTGGATGTCATAGGGGGATTGTTTTAAATATATCATTGCGTATAGAGACAATCCCGAAGCTGATATTTTTTCTGACTGTATTTCTTCCAATACACAAACATTTATATTGCCATAGGGACAAGAATGTCAAATAGGATGATAAACTTGAAACAACCTTTAACACAACAGACTGAATGCAGGAAATACCTGTCTCTATATATCATTGAAGAAAAATGCTTTGTGCAAGCTAAGGGGGTCACAGAGGACTGGAATTGCAGGGGGCACTGGAAGTCCAATGGTGTTGTGCAGTGAAAAACAGTCAGACTAAGGAGGTTTAGGGTAGGATACCTGGAGAGAGCAATAGAACAGAGGAGGGGAAAAATCTTATCCTAAACTAAATGACGCATCATTATATTGTTTCTGGTATTTAATAATAATACTAATATAATCTGTGCTGATTGTTGGCACTCTAATTCATTCAGTGAGTGGAGAAGTGCAATAATTATGCATAATTAATAATTATGCATAATTATTACAATTACACAGTTGCGTACCTCCCAACAATGGAAAAATGGGAAAAATAAATATGCATGCTGACATTTTTTTACTAGGCCTCATTAGCCATACCCCCTAAATGCTGTGTTCATTTTACAAAATTTAGCAGGTTATGGAAAGTTTGAACACATTTCTGGGAGTTTTAGGGTCATGTGTTATTGCAGTTTCCCCAAAATACCTGCTTATCTTTATGGACTCTCTGCCAAAAGCTTTCTTATTTAAGTTTTATGTGTTATTACAGTTTTGCTAATGAAGGTGACTTTCCTTATCTTAAATAGTTACCATTGTATCAAAGTCCAGGTGCTGAGGTGCTCTCTGCCAAAAGTGTCTTATTTAATTAAGTTTTGGAAACTAATCTTTTTCTGGCATCAGTGCAGTAGATCAAAAAGAAACTAGGGACATTTCAGTATGAAGCTGGGGCTGGTGGCAGGTGCCACACAAAATCAAGCATTAAGTCACATACCTTTCATTCCTTAGATTAGATCTTTCTAGGTAACTACTTTTTGGTGGTCTGGTGTTGAATTGGCCCCACTCTCAATGCATCATGTCTAAAGGTTTTATGGAGCGCACAAGTTTCCTTTTTTTGCTTTACTTTCTGATCCTTGTCAGTACTTAATATCTTGCATCTAGTATACGTTATTAGCTTTGCCTCATTTTTTATGGCTATTAAAAAAATATCTTTTCATTAAAAGGAGTAGATTTGGAAAAAATGCTAGTAAACAGATAGGTGTTTATGATAATAGACAAACTGTGCATAGGTCCAGACAATCTTTGTAAATCTTTGCATCTCAGTTGTCTATAAAGTCACTGTCTCACCTAAGTATTTAAGCATCACATAAATGGTTAAATGTTTGCAGAATATAATTCATTGCAAAGCACTCTCAGGGTTAAGTGACAACATAAGGCAAGGAATCATCCTGTCTGAATTATGGTCACCCATTGATAATAGAACAGGGCTTACAAATACTGCATTCCTTTGTAATTCAATGAAACATCAGGTGCTCAATGAATAGAGCCTTTGGCTTTAAAGTTCCTGCAATTCAATTAGAAAAAAAGAGATTACTGAATTCTTGTGGTCTTGGATATTACAAGAGATCAGAAGACACTCTCTGAGGTCCTGTCAGGATTCTTCCTTTGTACATAGATAGGGCAGTTTGGAATAGCAATCCAATTATCCACATTAGGATTCAATAGATATTGCTGTACCAGTTGTCATGTGCAAGAAAGTTGTAATTATGTCTCTCTATAGGAAAAATAAGAGGTGGAATCTTTCTGCTCCTGGAATTACCTCAAGTGTAGGATAGCAGAATTTTTTTCGTAGAAAATGCACAGTACAAAATCTATTAAATACATACTTTTATATATTTTTATATTCGCATCAAAATATAGCATCCAGCTGAATTTACCCTGACAGGATACTGCTTACAGCAACAAACTGAAAATAACTCAGGCAACTGTTGCAATACATACTTGTGTGGTGCACCCCAATCGGTACTCACAGTTGCTCCAGTTATACCTGCTTTCTTTTGTGGATATGACCTTCAGTTTATTACATAGTTGTAATGCCCCTTGTGCTGGGAGATTGTTTTCATTTCTGTTTTGTCTAATATCACAGAATAATTTTACCACATAGCAAAAGTTCAGGAGGAACAACTGTCAGTTTACTCAGATGCAAACAAAACATTACTGCAGGAATAATAATTCATAAATGTTCAGAAAGGAACCAGAGACTACCACAAGCCTGCATAATATGTTTGACCAAAAAACTATAAACAATAGAAGAATTTGCTGTTCTTTTTGGACGTTAGCTGCAAAATCTTCTGCCATAATGATTAATGGCAGACTTTTAAAAACATAAATAAATTATACATTTGTATAATTTATATTATTTAATAAGTTATACATTATATACATTAAGGGGCACATTTACTAAGGGTCGAAGTGAATATTCAAAATAAATCGAAGTAATTTTGGGCTACTTCATCTATCAAATAGGCCATAATTTGATTTGAATAGAAAAATTAAGAACAATTCAAACAATTTTTATTCTATTGAAAATGGACCTACTCGACATTTTCGATAGAAAAAGCCCTTTTAAAAAAATTTGATGGTCCAATTTTGAAGTTTTTTCACTCCGAAATTTGACATTAGTAAATCTGCCCCTTAATAAGTTATACATATAAGATGCTTTCAGCATCCTTCTTTCTGTGAACCCAATGTTGGTTTAGCTACATAACACAATATACCCATACTATTAGTATAAAGCCTATATAAATCCTGCACAATACCATGTTCTGTCATTTGAAGGATCAAAATCCCCTGGTGAACTGACGAAAGACAGCTTTTCAGATACAGAGTGATGTTTTGCAAGCTATTTACTGCAAGACCTGTCCCTGCAGTGGAATTATCACATCATTAACAGATACTGTATATTTTTTAAAGAATTAATTCAGGCATTGGCTAATTAATCTGTATGGGAGTCAGAGAGATTCAAATGCAGTGTGTGGTTTTTGTGAATTTTTTGAGTGGCTTTTTGTAGTGCACAATTTTTAAAGTGTGTCTGTAGTTTTAGCCCTACAACTTAATTCTATTTAACAGTTGTGGAACAGTTGTGTCAAACTTACTGTTTTTAGATGAGTTAAACTGCTTAGGCTGCACAGCAGAGGAGAAAAGGGTTTAATACCCTAGCAGCACTTGCCTGTTTGGGACACGAGAGCAAAAGGACTATAGGCCCTTGTTCCACCTAACTGGAAGTGGCAGCAGACACACTGACAGAGATCTTTAAACAATGAATAAGGCCTAATTCCTTGTTTTGTAGGAATGTCTGTTAGAAAATCCAAAGCTCCATACACTAACAAACTGGCAACTCACATATTAGCAGGGGCAAATTCACTAAAGCATGAAAATTCGCTAGCGTTGCCTTCGCCGACATTTGCCGCACTTCACCAGGCGAATTTTCGCCAGCGCTATGCAAATTCACTAAGATGCAAAATTGCGCTCAGGGCAGCGAATGGTAGCGAAGTTGCGCTACTGTTACTTCACCAGGCAAAGCAAATTTACGCTAGCGATGCCTGAACTTAAGCATTTAATAGAGGTGTATGTTACAGCCATTACATTATTCTACACAAGCCCAGGAAACCTTTAATAAATAAAATAAAGTTGTCCTATTGCCCTAAACATGTGCCCAAAGACGCCAGTGCCAGCGTTTTTTTTCAAACTCCTATCTGTTGTATTGAACTACGCCAGGTCTGACCTGGCGAAGTAACGTCTAGCGTAAGAGGTAACGTTGGCAAACATTTTCATCTCAGTGAATTAGCGTAGTTACGTCCCTTCGTCAATGCGCAACTTCACCTGTCATAAGGTGCAAAGTTGCGCAAGTCTGTTAGTGAATCGGCGAAGTTACGAATTGATGTCACGCTGGCGAATTAGCACTAGTGTTACACGCTTTGCGCTTTTGTGCATTTGCACCTTAAGAGGAAATTAAATAAAAAATCGCAAGCAATGTTTAAAATTGCATTTCTGCAATTGTTTATCACTGCTCCCAATGTAAAATCATTTGCTGGCAAATATTACATCATTAAGTAAAGATTAGCGTTAACACCTGCTGTGGAGTTTTGTTAAATACTTTGCTGCAAAATACACTTTGAGATTGCAAAATTTTATGACATGCACTGAGAATGTTCTCAAAAGTAATTTGTTCACAAACTCTGAGAGGCAGTTGATGAGGTCTGTATTCGGTCAAAAGGGACACAAACATGGTCGCTAACATTTGCAAACATATTACATTCCCCCATTTTTGTGTTATTGAAATTTCGAATAGTTGGATTTTGTCAAAGAAAAAACTGGCCTAATACAAGCTGTGAGTTTTTAAAGAAGTAAGTGTGAATTATCTTTATTTATTTCCCAAATTTATGAAAACATGCTCAGTAACAAATTCCCAAGCTCTAGAGAACATGAACCATAATCAGTTGTTCCAGAAACTGTGTGAATGGTTTAAGAGATTGTATACTTGATCACATTTCAACCGTTTTTTCTTTATCCAGACTTTTCATTTAATACGTATATATTGAATATAAGCAACAGTTATAGAGCTTCATTTAGCCACTAAGAGAAGCCATCTGCTCCTCCAAACTAGATATTTGCCCACTGATGGTGACAGATTATCTATATATATATATATATATATATATATATATATATATATATAATCCTCCATGGAGCCGGCCCTCACGTTAAGGTAGTCTCAAAGTGTACAAAGTGTACAATGGTTAAAAAAAAAAAACTGTCTTATATACACAAATTGGCGGGAACGTAGACAGATTATACTGACAAAATAACCACGTCACTCATTAGCATATCAATTAACAAAAAAACAAAACATAAATGAAACAATTACACTCTCAGGAAATCAACCGAAATGATCTTATAACTTCCTATTATACATTTAAAAACATAAAGTTGTAACATAGTATAGATGTATATTCTGAAAAATTGCAAATGGTAAGAAGTAAAGAGGGGCTACAACTCTTCTCACTTCTCCAAAGTATTATACCCAGAGGCACAGGTTGTGATGGCGTAATGCTAGCAGCACAAAACATAACGTTGCATTTCTGTCCTTGTAGAACTTTAGTTCTCCTTTAAACAGATACTAAAAATACTACTGGGAAAATCTCTGCAACCTACAGTAGCATCAGATGTGTTCCTAGCAAACTGCCCATTAGAAAGAAAATAAGCAAGAATGGCAAGAACACACCTGATGTGCTGATCTGTAGAACTTGAAAATATCAAAGTTATCATCTGCTAGTATCATCATTAATTTACAAAATCTGGTCTCAGCTGCCCTCGGGTGCACAGATAGGCTTTTGCCACATTTTACTAAAAGGGTATCCTGTAATCGAACAATTTGTCATTATTTTGTTTCCAATTCCTTTATCATTGCAAAATGCATATGGAGTATCTCCATAATAGCCATGCTATTTAAGTTAAACTATTTTATGTACGTATTATTTTAATGAACCTGTTAATTATATAATATTTTTTTACTATGCATGGTACCATGTGTTGATTATCAGTACAATTGAATTTGCCATGTACATTGAAATTGTTCAGAGGATATTTCACATTTCTCACTGAACCAGCTATGTCAGCTTTTATTAGTTGGTTCTGCTTTGTAATTTTAAATACAGTAAAGAACCCTTAGTAATATAGTAGGAAGCGTCCTTCACAAGTCAATTGAGGAATTTAATAATCTTTTTAGAAATAAACTGAAGCTATGAGAAAATGTGTGGGTTAAAGGCCTTCCAATTAAGACGGTTTCTCTGTGGATTTATAGGCTGGTGGTTCAGGCTTCCTGTGTGTGTTTCCATGGCAACTGTCAGGTAGATTTTCTGCTACTTGCTAGGAAGTTAGAAATGTTGAGACTGGTTGAGCTTTTCATTTCACTGAATCTCAAATGAAATTCTCGGCAAGGAGCTTGCATTTAGCTAGGGTAATTTATTCATACCTAGATTAAAAATCAATTAGAGTAATCAAATGTGCAATATTTGTATTGGGATTATGTCCTGTAAAAATGCATTATTTAATCCATACTGCATTTCAATGCACTTCTGCTAGTTTGAAATACAGTACTTCAGCTGCTTCTATTCTGTATATTTAATTAGGGCCTGAAACATACAAAAAAAATCACTTTTGTGGATTCCATATACCAGTTATAAACATCAAACATAAAATTCTGTGTTGAGGCAATGTAAGGACCTATTTATCAAGGTATGTAAAATTGCTTAAAAATACACCACCATTCAACACATGAGCTGTGGGACGTGTCATGCAAAATCTGACATATTTATGATGCTGTGCATTGATTCAAGGCAGTGATCCCCAACCAGTAAGTAAAAAGGAAAAAAAAATATTTTAACCCAAGTCTCTGGATCTTTCCCTTTAGTTTCCGACCCAACAGTTCTCATTTCTCCTCAAGTAGAATATACAAAAGTCCAAATCCACAGGCTCAGCACTAGTGAAAGCTCAGGGAAAAGAAGTACAATAAGCCAAGGGAAAGGAAAAGGAGAAAAAAAATATAGAAGAGTTAAAGTTCCACACTTGTAGATCCCCACTATTAGTCCGGTGTAGTTACCCTTTAAATAATCACCGCATGTGAGTGAACAAATGGGTACTTACAAACATTTTAATTAGCTTTGTGAACATCAAGGTTTTGCAGAAGTAAGGATTGTGGATGACGGCTGTGGCTACAAAAATCGTAATGGGCAGAGACAGCGTAAAACCCTTTTTATTTTTAAATATATAAAAACCAATTGGTTAAACTCACATTTTTCAGTGAATAAAATCAGGCATGTGTATATATCTCCGTTCCGGTCTGTGTTGTTCCAAGTTGCCTTAAATGTTTTGTGGTTTCCAGCTCCAACCCGCATTGCCTTCACACCACACTGGCTACTTCCTGGACCCTTGGAGATGATGTCGCCTGCCTGTGCAACCAGTAGCTAGTGAGCAACATGTTGCTCTCCAACCCCTTGGATGTTGCTCCCATTGTCCTCAAGAAGGTGCTTGTTTTTCAATTCCAGGCTTGGAGGCAAGTTTTGGTTGTGTAAAAACCAGGTTTACTGCCAAACAGGCCCTCAGTGTAGTCTGAAAATGCACATGAGGGCTTCCAAATAGCCAATCAATCACAACACTTACCTGGCACCCCAAGAACAATATGCATGCTAGTGTTGCTCCCCAACTCCTTTTACTTCTGAAAATTGCTCATGGGTTCAAAAGGTCTGGGATTTAAGGCATACATATTTTTATGCCATAAAGTGCAGAATTGAATGCTATGTTAAAAACAGTGTTGTCCATTGATGCTTTTTATATCAGTTCTTGATACACATGGGTGTATATTTATCAAAGAGTGAAATTCCGCCACTTTCCAGTGGTCTGGAGGTGGTTTAAAATATTGGTTTAGATTATAGCATTAATGCCATAGAAAATGAAATGCACATCTTTATAAATAGTTCTTTATGGATGATTTTAGGCATTATGATTCACAGTTTATCATTATATGTAATATAATGCAAAAAGATGGCAATTATTTTACACATTTTTCCAGCATATTTGTTTACACAGCTCGATGAACAGAATTTTTATCTGGCAGGAATGCATGAGCACTAAGAGATATGTGGTTGTGTACTTCTGTTCAAGGCCTAAGTAAATGACCCCTATGATCTTTAATGTGCTAAAATGATAACTTTTGTTAAAAACTGATTTGAAAAAGCTGTTCATTTTTGTGCTTACATGCAGTTTATTTCCTCTGTCTCTTGTTAGTATGTTTGCATAATGTCTGGCAAAAAAATTCAAATATTGAAAGGTGCCACACACAATTCTCCCTGTCTATTTCTGATAGTTCCTGGGTGTGCTGCAAGTCTGTCTTGTCTGTTTTCTGACCTTGCCTGTCCCTGACCTTTGCTAGTTTGCTGCCTGTCTCCAACCTTCTTGTTTCTGATCATTCCTACGGATCCTGTTTCTGGACTGCATTACTGTTGGTTTTGACTTTTGCTATGTCTCTGACTCCTGATTCTGTACTATACTGGTATCATCCTCGACCTAGCCCTCGACCATGCTTCCTGTTGCCCGTCCTTCCTGTGCACATTACAGTTCCCTTGCCTGCCCAAAAGTCTCCACTTGATACACTTTTTTTAGAACCTGACCACATCTGAGTCTGCTCGGAGCAGAAGCGTGAGCCGAGACTGGGACCTCTGTGTTTTTTCTGGGTTTTGGGATACCATACGTTACAAAAACTGTGTGTAAGTACTTAAAGCATAAATAAACCTTAAAAAAATTTAACATTTTTCAGGGTTCTATTTCTTAGCACTTTTGCAATTTAAATAAATATTTTTTTCATTTTCAAAAGTTTTATTTATTAACAGTGCTGGTCATTTTTGTTACTGTACAGTCAACTACATACCCCTTTAGAATGAAAGTTCTGATATCTATCTATTTTAGTTTTTCCTTTTCTAATGCAGCAGAGTTCATAGATTACATTACAACCATATTTGTGCCTTTTGGTCCATTCTGATTAATCACCTGCAAATTAAAGCCTCATCACTTAGAGAGAGGTTCTGAGAAATGAAAGCAAAAAAAGGAAGAAGGAAGGAAGCTAAAAAGGAAGATCAAAACATTACTGGTGACATAAAAAAATAACATGTTACCATTTCCTGTGCTGTAATCTTTTAAACATTCAATTAAATAAAATATACAAATATGTGCAGGGATATCCTACAACATTTAAAAAGCATGCCCACTGCTCCTATATGAGCTATAACAAACAAGGGAAAGTTAATGGGATGCAATGAGGTTGTGACCACAAAATTCATATAGACAAATAAAGAGATCCTCTGTACTCAAGCCATTATAAATATTTTAAGGTCATTGAAACATTGTGTGACTTTGAAAGCAGCGAGTAAATTGCAGGTAAAACTTTTAAAATGAATAATGAAGCAATTGAATTCTTAATGAATCAGAGGAAAGTTGAATGTAGGACTGGCCATATTGGGAATGACGTTGACGTAGTTGGCCAGCTTAAGGAATTACAATACATGGACAAACAATCCCTGTTTTGTTTAAAGGGGAAGGCAGAGGATCTGTTGTATTTGTCTACCTTTACATCTACCATAACTTTTGTCTTGCATGCCACTTACAGTATAAATTTGATATAAAAGTATTTGACCAATGCATTTACATTACCTGTTTGATCCCCCATGTTCCTCTGTAAGGGGGCTGCCATATTTGTACAGCATTAGTCCGTTGATATTAGAAGCAATAACTGACAGGTTGAGCAGCGTGTGCAAACCAGGTTTAGGAACTTCAAGTAACAATTACAGTACCCACAAAAGTATACTTGTTAGCAAAAAATGAGCAACATGAACTATAGGTAACTTTTGTGTAAATTAATATTTTGAAGAGTATTTTTAAGTGTTATTTGTGAATGTAATTGCTATTG
Source organism: Xenopus borealis (assembly GCA_024363595.1). Taxonomy (NCBI): domain Eukaryota; kingdom Metazoa; phylum Chordata; class Amphibia; order Anura; family Pipidae; genus Xenopus; species Xenopus borealis. The sequence goes on along the minus strand of CM044435.1, from coordinate 74,952,686 downwards.
AAAGCAGTTCTGTGTGTTTTAACATAGATTTGTATAACATTTCTCCAAATATGACTCTTAGCAATTTGCAGAGTAATCAAAAAAACTCTAAACATTTTACACACACCCAACATAATTAACTAATCTAAAATGTACTAAAACATAATTATCATTGTGCCATAAATATTTGATCCACAATCACATTACATTGATCATAAATACGTATATGCAGTGTTCAAATATCTAAAATTATTAAAGTGACCAGTGAAAGGTTATTTAAAAAGTTTAAAAGTATTTTTGTATCCAAAAGATTTTTTTATATCCAAAAGAGTTTTTTACACTTCAATGGTTAATGTTTTAGATTAGAGGATGTATCAGAACCAAATATCAACAAAGTTGCCATCTAAGCTACCTAGAATACATAGCAAAACAATCAGATACATTATTGCTAACATAGTCGGTATGCCTAAACCCATTGTGGACTCAGCGTCCTAGTAAAAAAGTGATCAATAGCAAATTAATTATTTGTTACATCAATACATATTATTAAACAAATCAAAGGGCATAATAATCTCAGGCTCCATAGCCATTTGAAAGCTTCAACTTTGGTAACTGCAGATCATAAATAACTAGCCAAACAGTATACCTCATTCAGCCCTCTAGGGGCCACCGTGTCAAGAGTCCGCATCCACTTGGCTTCACGCTCCTAGGAGGAGGGACATGATCAATCAAGACTGACCTTAAAGTTGGCAAAGGATGTTGGTGTCCCAAAAAAAAAAAAATATATGTATATATATATCTATTTTGATTGTAGTATCACAATAGCATTGGATATTATGCTTGTCCAAAAAAACATCCAAGCCCCAGAATCAGCCATCACAACATCATCCAGCAGTGCATTCCACAACCGCACAGCCATCACTGTGAAGAACTACAAATAAAAGTGCTTTTCCTCTAGTCTAAAGGAGTGGCATCTAGTGCTATTATCAAAAGAAAAAAAGAAAGAACTGACCCATATGTCTTCACCCTCCCATCCATCACATCCGAAGGCTACTTCACCCTGCATCCCATCTCTATATACCTTTTCAATGATTGGAGTTGCTCCCACACCTCTATTTGTTCTATTTGTCTATAACGTCCTCTATTGTATTTGTAAAGTGTAATCATGTCCCCTCCCAAGCTTCTTTTTTCCAGAGAAAACAACCCCAACCTTGACAGTCTACCTTCACAATTTAAGTCTTCCATCCCTCTCACCAGTTTAAATGCATGCCTCTGCACGTGCTTCAGCTCATTTACATGTAATGAGTACAAAATTGCACTGCATACTCCAGGTGAGGCCTTACCAGGGACCTATAGAAGAGGAAAAATTATGTTTTCATCACTTGAGTTAATGCCCTTTTTATGCAAGATGGTGCTTTATTTGCTTTAGTAACCACAGAATGACACTGCCTGAAATTAGGCAACTTGTTATCTACAAAAAACCCTAGACCCTTCTCAGGAAACACACCACCATGCAATATATAACTTACAATTATAATATTTCTGCCAAAATGCATAACCTTGCATTCATCAACATTGAACCTCATTTTCCAGTTTGTTGCCCAGTTTTCCAATTTAGTCAAATCATTCTGCAAAGCAGCAGCATCTTCCATGGAACTTATAACTCTGCACAAGTAAGTATCATCAGCACAAACAGAAAAGGTTATTTCAATACCCATCTCCAGTCATTAATAAACACATATTTAAAAAATAATTTGTATTCTTTTTTTTACTCCTTTTTGCAATACCATTTTCCATGTCAGTTTAAGCTTGTCTGAATTATGTTGCATGCTTTATTGCTTCCTTGTACCTGATAAATGTTTTGGCTGCCCCAGCTAACTTAAATCCTTAAAAGCACATATTTTCTTAGCCACCTAAGTATATTACTTTTCCCTCTGATAATTAAAATAATTAATGGAGATTTACTACTAATTACTATTAGCCTGTTTTGCTTGTGACAGAAGGATCTCCTTAGCTGGTAAATTGTATGCCTCCCTCATTCATCCCCCATGACCCCTTACCAATTCCACTGCCCAGTCTACCCTAGCTTCCCCATAACTCTTTAACCCTCCCTTCACCCCCATTTCCTATTATAAACATTCCACCAACCTCTTTGCCAATACTACACATTGTTTGCTCAATCCACTGCCATGTTTCCTGCAATCTCTGTTTATAGCCTGCTCAACAATAATTTGTTAGCTGCATTACTAGAATTGACACTATGAAGAATTAAACCTTCCTTAGCTGGTTCCTCATTTGTGTAGACAGACAAAACATAACAGTTCAGAATTTCAGCTTTTTCTTTGTTTTCATCAACCAACTGACCCCCTCTGATATTCACCCCCTTTCCTATTATAAACATTCCACCAACCTCTTTGCCAATACTACACATTGTTTGCTCAATCCACTTCCATGTTTCCTGCAATCTCTGTTTATAGCCTGCTCAGCAATAATTTGGGGCACAAATGCTAAAGAGCTTGTTCAGCATTATTTCTACACTATAATAGCAAAGTTTATTAACTGATGATGTCAACTGCAACAAAACTTTTTGATCAACTTTTCCTCAAAAGTTAGCGTATTTATGCAAAACCTTGAGGTGCATTTTTCTTCTTTTTGCATTTGCACTTCTTCAAGAAAAAAAAATGCATGTCACACATCACATTGTTACATTAATTTTCAAGAAGGCTAAATGTTTTAATGAACAAGGAAAATATATAAACAAAGCTGCAACTGCACTTTTTTCACTGTGCTTTTTCTTGATTAGTGAAAAAAGCAAACTTGACAAATATGCCAATTACAATAAAGTTTAAGGAATGAAACCATGTAAATGTAAATGGGGGATCAACTGACTCTTTAGAGGCACATTTATTAAAGGTAAAATTTCTCATTCATGTGAGTTTTTTAAAACTCTCCAAAGTAGATATTTGAATAGGAAAATGGTTGATATGGAATTGTAAGGTAAGTGGATAAGTCGGTGATGCAGCATTTAGACCAGTATGAAGTGGAGACTGTGAAATGATGTCAAGAGTGAGTTTTAATAGGCGAGTAATAAAGGTGGAGAATAATAGATGCCAAGCATCCTGGTCTTGGCTCCTGCTTCACCAGTAGTGTGACCGTCTTTGGCCTCAGGAGGAGCCCTCAGCTACTCAGATGACAAGAGGTGCAAGGCAAAAAGTTCTGGCTAGCAAGGGGCACGACAGTTAAGCAAAGTCTTTGGGCAGAAGGTCACAGGACAGGACGGAGGCAGATAACGTAGTCAAGTCAGGCCGGGTCAGGACAGGTGGAACACAGACGAAGTCAGACAGGCCAAGGTCAAAACCAGGAAGACTAGCAGAGGGATCAGACAGGATCAGAGTCAGATAAATGGCAAGGGTCAAACCGGGAGATCAGATCAGAATGCTCAGGCAGGCAGGGTCGGATTACAGATGGTAGAATAGTTGGGTCACAAGCCAAGGTCAGGATCACAGAATTCAGGAGTAGTCAGAATCTGGCAGGGGTCACAATAGGTACCAGGATACAAACAGGCAATACTGCACCGACACACAAAGCACCAGGAACAGAGTCCTATAACTGGGAAATGAGTTTTGCAGCAAACGTTCTTTCAATACTTTTGAATTTCGCGCCAATGCACACTGACACTGACGTCATCACATCACACCCTAAGGAAGGAAGCAGTGCAAGCGGCAATAGAGGCAGATGGGGTGGCACTAGAGGCAGATGGGGGGGGCAGGAATCCCTGCCATCCACCCACTAGACCACCAGGGTAAGTTTCTTACAGGTAAATTCAGGCACTCTTGCAAAAATGTTGCCAAATATTTGGATGTGACATTTTGATCAACAACAAGTCTGTGGGGTTGATAGATGATAGATAGATGATGGTGGGCTATAGGTGATATGGATTTAGCAGTAAGATATGGCAAAGATATTCGAAGAAATACAATTCATTCAAATTAATTCCAGAGATTACATTTTAAGTGTATGTGTGATATCCAGAGACATCAGATCTAGTTTCATTTAGTAATTTGTTACTCAAATCTGGAGCAGCCAACTTAAATTTCCATGTGTTTCATCCAGAAGTGATAGTGAAGACTTAATGAGGATGACCTAAAACTAACCAGTATTTTAGATTCTAAACACTATACTAAAATTAAAGAACACTAAGTGGAAGATTTTTAAAAATGTTAGCTTAATGCAGTAAATAAAAACTCACCCACGTTCTACTCATTCCTATGGGATTTTTAGAGTTGTATTTATAAATGGGTGAAAGTTAGAACTTAGAGTTTGATAAATATGACTCTAAAAATACCATAGGAATGAACAGAGCATGGGTGTTCATGCAATGCAGAATGCAACACCCACAACATACTTTTATAAAAAGTTCTGCTGGGCTTGAGCACCATAATGTTTAAGCTGAGCTCAGGAGAGGTGGTTAGAGAAAAACTAGGACAGCTAGACAGAGTTTCTATGGGAACCAGTAATGCTATTTTTTCACTGGCTGTTAGGGTGTGTTTAGTAATCTGAGCTGAGAAGAACTGAACATACTCATAAGTCAACAGCCAAACCAAATTCCTGAGGGAGGGGACTGAGTGGGTTAGAGGAGGAGAAGGATTTCTAAGTGATTAAGGGGATGCTGCAGCCTTATTGCTAACCATTTAACAAAGAGGCTTTTCACTGATTACATTTTTGTGGAAGGGTTTACATTTCCTTTAAAACAAGAGTCTCAGTAAAACATTAATAATTTACTTAAACATGATTCTATGAATAATGACATTGCCATATTTTTGCATTCTAGATGGGTTTATGGATACTAGACTCAATACCTATAGTTAAATCAAATATCAAGGTTACCCAGAAATATATCACGTAGATTTGAGCTATTATGGCTTTAATATAATTAATATTTTAAATTAATATTGCAGATTATTTCAAAATGTACAACAACTCTAGATTTACTAAGGGTCGAAATCAAAATTTTAATTTCAAAGTACTACTTCAACTTGAATAGCCAAAAATTTGATTTGAATTGAAAAAAGTACTGCCCTTTAAAATACTTAGAATTCAACACTTTGTCACCTTAAAGTTGGTAAACTACTATTTTAGCCTATGGGGGACCTCCTTGAACCAGTCCTGAAAAAATCAAATCATTCGAACCAATTGATGCATTTGTACTATTTGAACAATTTCAATTTGATCGAAAATGGACCTATTTAATCAATTTTCGATCGAAAATGACCCCCAAAAAATTAGATGGTCAAATGTCGAAGTTTTTTTTTGACCATTAGTAAATCTGCCCCTTAATGTTCATAGAATACTGTCTAATGAGTAGTGTTTTTAATATCAGCTATAATTCATCTTTTTACTAAAGAAACAACAAATTCTCCTGTTTTGACATAATGCTTGGCAATAAGAACCTGATATAAATGGATCGTATTTTTATATTTTTGCAATATATATATATATATATCTTCCTTTGACTCTCTTCACTCTAAAATCTCAGCCATCTCTTATCCTACCTCTGGCTGCTACAGCACACTCACCACTGCCCTTAATAACCTTGCTCCTGCAAAAACTAAATGTGCTAGACTCAAACCACTTCAACCTTGGCATACTGCTCGTACAAAAGTGCTCCAATGCACTTGAGCGTCACTAGCGCAAATCCCACTTAGAATCAGGCTTTTGGAGCTGCAAATCTACCCTGCACTACTATAACCCCAACCTTTCCCAAGCCAAACAAACAAGTGCTTTAGGGGCAATCTGATAACTATGTATAAATATATAAAGGGATCATAAAATAATCTCTCTAATGCTTTCTTTATGGTATGTCTTTCCAGCTGACACAAATTCACCCATTCCGATTAGTATTATTTTGGAACTTAGCAGTGGCATGAAATTTTTCAGTATGGGAATGACTGGGTCTCCTTTTTTTGGGTGAGACACAAGGGGCATCCCATGTCTTTGCTGGGTTACTGTCTTTTGACAGAAAAAAATAAATCATTTAAAAATTATAAATTATTTGCTTGAAATGTCTTTCCCTTAACTTGGAACTTTCTGGATATTGAGTTTCTGAATAAGAGATCATTGTGTATCAGATAGAGTGTTGTAGAAAGAAAGTCTTAGGGGCAGATTTACGATTGGTATAAATATGAATATAGAATTTTAATGATTTTACCGCAATTCAATTGGTCGAACGATTGAATAGCAAATATTTGGTCAATCGATAAAATCGTTCAAAGCGAATTATTTTAGCCATTCGATCGAATATTTTTATTCGATCAAAAATAACTAAACCCAAGTTGGTAGCTTTGATCTGGCAAACTAGGCAGTCCAATAAAAATTTAAAGGGGAAGTACTTTGACTGTCAAATAGTCAATATTAGAATAGATTTCTATTTGAATCATTCTATTCGATAGAATTTTCAAAATTCACTGGTAGACGTGATCTTCAAAAACATTCGAAAATTCTAATTTTAATCTTTTTGAAAATTCGATCGAACTTCGAATCCTTCATGTGAATTTAGTAAATCTGCCCCTTAGTGTTAAATAGATTATATGCTGATTTAAATGAATTAAACCCATTAATTTATTTTATACAAATGAGCCCAGGAGCAATATTTGAAGTGGTATGCATTCTTTGTTAATATAAATGTACAATAAACAGACAGATAGTTGACAGTTTTGTCTTGGGTTTTCCATTGTTTGCCTGTGGTTAAATTCATATTCTATTTCATTTTTATGTCCCACTAGAAATACATAGTTTTCAACATTTTTACATTTAATGATTTTGCAAGTGAGAAAATCTCTTGCTGATTTCAAGTCTTTGATATCCTAGTCTAACGTATGACATTTGTTTTTACATGTTCAATATTTAAAAAGAAACCAAAGGCATTAGTTTGTTTTTAATATCAACCTTAAAGTATATCTCAACATAGTAGTATTACATTTTGTTTAGGGTGTATTTTGTCAAGTGCTATCTTCTGATAACCCAACATAAACGATCGAAAACTGAACATTTGCAATCAAATAGGTCCATTTTTGATCAAATTAAAATTGTGGGAATTGTTCAATTCGAATGATTCTAACTATTTTTCCTCCAAAATTAATTTGGGGGTCCCCCCCATAGGCCAAAACATCAATTCAGGAGGTTTAAGGTGGCGAAGGGTCGAATTTGTACTTAAATTTTTGAATGGTTGAATTCTAAATATTTTTAAAATTGAATCGAATTTTGGCCTATTCAATATTCGAAGTACCCAAAAATTACTTTGAATTTTGATTTTTTTTAATTCCCATTTTCACTTCGACCCTTGATAAATCTGCCCCTGCATGTATACTCAAAAAATGCTGCCTTGTTTCTCAGTTTCTCAGGTTCAATTTGTACCAGAAAATTATTTTGGTGGTCTAATGCACATATATTTCTTATATGTGATGTAAATTTGAGGTGACAAACAACTGTATAGCATGACTGCAGTAGACCAAGCTAAGCACAATATGCTTTAAAAATTACAGTAATCAAAAGAATGCATAGATAACATAACTAAATTGTAGGGTTTTTATACCTTTACAATACTGTAATGAAAAAAGCAATTCAATTCCATTTTTAGTTAGACTAGTTTTATTAGTGTAATACTTCTGTGATCTGTCCTTGGTATTTTGCTTATTCGTTTGTAAGGGCAGAGCGGTAAGTAATAATTTTTGTTTTTCTGGTGATACTTAGGGGTTGATTTATCAAATGTTGAAACTTAAAGGGTGCATTACTTAAGAAAAACCTTGAATGTCAAAAACCCAGTTCTGTGAGTTTGTGTCCCACAACTCGAAAACTCAAATTGACTTTTCGGTGGAAAAAGCCCAAATTGATCTAGGACCTCCCATATGCTGGATATGGTCATCAAACTGAGGGCTAATGAACTGGGCATGCAGATAAGTACAAATAGTTACATGGGTTTTGAATCAGTGGTATCTTACTCAAGAAAAAACTTGAATGGCAAAAAACCCAATTCTGTGAGTTTGAGTCCCACAACTCGAAAACTCAAATTGATCGAGTTTTCGGTGGAAAAAAACCCAAATCAATCTAAGAGAGTGAAACATAACGCAGGCTGTTAACCTCTTCAAATGGTTACAGGGATCTCTGCCATTGAATTCTGCAGAACCTCAACAGGTTTTATGTGGTGTATTTTCAGATGTAAGCTATTTCCAGGTTGAAGTATGATAAATTTTAATAAATCTTCTCCAAAATTGTGCAAAACAATATTTTCCATACTGGAAGTTTCCATTTTGCAGAGACAATTAAATACTTTGGAGAACTGCCAGAAAACTGGAAAACAAGGATTAACTTTGATAGAGAATTAAGGACAAGGGATGTGGCCTGTGGAGTAGCATGGCAGACGTGGAGGCTCCTAACATAAGGCTCCTAAATTATGTCACCCAGAGAAGCAGCTATTTCTTTATCCTGATCATGGGCAAACACAGTAAACCTAATAAAACATCAGGTGATGACATCATAAAACTCCAAAAACAGTGAGTGAATTGCAACACATAGGTGCAGATTTATCAAGGGTTGAATAATAAATTCAAATTTTTGAGTTTCAAAATTCAAACATTCATATTTTAATCCCCCTATTTGACTGCAAATTAGAATGTGAGATTTATCACACCTCGACCATGGAACAGTCCTAATTTGAATATTCACCAATATATGATATAAATACATATTATTATTAATAATAATAATAATAATAATAATAATAATAATAATGTAATCCAATCAAACAACATACACAATAAAATGCTATATGCTCAACAGAAAAGACTAGATGACATACAGACAAATACAAGCGGTCCTCTGCATTCAACCCATTATCATTAGATTAATATCTGTGGTTGGCCTGGAAATCGGCATAGCTTGTGTTGTAGTAATGTTTAGTTTATAGTATGATAAGGTACCAAACACTTCCACCAGCTTGAACAGTTCCTGTAAAGCAATCTCAGGATTAGTTAAAATCATAGCAATTTCATCTGCAAATAAAAGTATTCTTTTTTTGTGTTCTTGGGGGCCTATATCAATTCATCTGATCTTCTTTGAGGATCTTATTACATGGGCCAATGGTTCCATACTTAAAATATAAATTTGAGGTGAAAGGGGGCAACCCTGCCTAGTACCATTTGTTAAGGGGAAAGGGGTTGACAGAAAACCGTTTACATTTACTTGAGCTATTGGATCTGAGTAGAGGGCCATAGTGGCTGTTATTATTGTTGGGGGGAAACCAAACGCTACCAAGGTTTACTTAACGTATAGCCAATTTACTCGGTTGAATGCATTTTCGGCATCTAATGCTAATATAAGGGATGGTACATTGTCTTTTTCCAACTGTTGAATTAGGGTAATGAGTCTTCTTGTATTATAATGCAGTTGACTGCCTTTTACAAAACCCGTTTGAATATTTTTTATTAATTGTGGTAAAACTGTTTGAATTCTAGCTGCTAATACCGAGGTATACATTTTTAAGTCTCCATTTAATAGTGAGATAGGGCGGTAAGTAGAGCATCTAGTGCTGTCTTTCCCTGGTTTGGGTATCGTTGAGATGTAGCATTTCTTGTGTAAACTTCCCCGTTGTTACTGTTGGCTGGTGTGCCCCCAGCCATTTATCCGTCTGCAGGTAATGTTGGATTCTCAAATAGGTATAGAGTTGTTCTTTCGGTAGTTTACATTTCTGTTTTAGTTTGGAGAATGTTGACAGCATTTTACAAAACCCGTTTGAATATTGTTTATTAATTGTGGGGAAACTTCCCCATTGTTACTGCTGCATTATAAGCTCTTGTGAGGTAAGGGGTTAATACTTTGGCGTAGGTTTTGTAATATCAGTTCGTATATCTATCTGGACCTGGGGCTTTATTTTTAGGCATGCTAGTGACCTCTTCTTCCCTTATTGGGTTATTCAGAGCGGACAACTTCTCAGGTGGAATAACCGGTAGTTGTAAGTGTTTGAAAAGTGCACATATGTCCTTTTCTGCAGGGACTTTAATTTGGGGACTGTCTTTCAGATTGTATAGGTCATTATAGAATTCAGCAAATGAATCGGCTATTTCTTTTGGTTTAATTTTGAAAACATTGTTGCTAGTTTGTATTTTTACTATTCTATGCTGTAAGGTTTGTTGTATCAATCTCTTAAGGACAGACGTTTCTCTATTCCCCCATAACATAGTGAATACTCTTGAGTTTTATAAATTGGTTCTGGCACTTATTTAAGATAATGAGCTTTACCTCCTCTTTGAGCCTATTTAGTTGAGTAACTATATCAAGGGAAGGTGTAATGCGCTTTTCTTTTTCTAGGTCATTTACTTTAGTTAGTAGCTGTTCTTGCTTCTGTTTAGCTACTTTGGCTCTGTGCGTGGCCATACTAATCAGATGCCCTCGTATCACTGCTTTGTGGGCGCACCAGAGGCTAAGGTCTGCAATTTCCGGTTTATCATTAATATTGAAAAAGTCAGTTATATTTGGTGAAGTCAGTTATAATTGGTGAACCGTGTTCTTATCAGAGAGGAGAGTGTCAGTTAATCTCCATGGTGGTCTTGTGGTGAATTGATGTTGTTCTTTCATTGTAAAAGCTACTGTTGAGTGATCTGTCCATGTTGTATTGTGTATTGCACTATGCAATGTACGTTGGAGGGTATGAGAGTGAGTTAGGAATAAGTCTATTCTAGTCTAAGAGTTGTGGTGGGCCGAGTAATAGGTATAGTCCTTTAGTGTAGGGTTTTGTACTCTCCAGATATTATAAAGATTATATTGTGCAAAAAGTTTGGTGAAGTCTAGGGATTTCTTGAGCATTGTATTACGGTAGTGCAGGGGTAGTAGATCTGCCTGGGGGGTTCTGTCCATGTTCGGATCTAGTATATTATTAAAGTCCCCTTCGATAATAACCCTGGGGGGGGGGTTCTGTCCATGTTTGGCTCTAGTATATTATTAAAGTCCCTCCGATAATAACCGTAAGACATTCTGATTTGTATTCGGGGAGCATATGTTAACCAGGGTGTATTGGTGTTGGTTGATAGTACAGATTGCAATTAAACACCTGCCTTTGGGATCAGCCAGATGGTTTATGCCTGTTATAGCTAGGTTACGTTTAGCTAGGATGGCTACACCTCTTTTTTTAGTATTTGAAGTCGCTGCTGCTATAATTTTGTAGTGCTTATTTTTTATCTTACTTTGGTCTTTTGCTCTAAAGTGCGTTTCTTGTAGCCAGACAAGGTCTGCATTGTGTTTTTTGCATTCGGCCAATGCTAGTAATCGTTTGCGGGGTGTGTTAAGGCCACTCGCAATTACACTGATACATTTTAAACCCATCTAAGATTTTGTACTCTGCTATACGCAAACATCTTGCTAATCCTATAGTTACAATATTCAGTTCAAGCTTCATGTTATATGCCAGTCTCCTAGATAATGGAAAGGTAGGAAAGTTAGAAAAAAAAAAGTAACATAACATCAAAAACATAACTTATATACATTTCGGCCACATCTGTAGGCCGTTCTCTCCTTGCGTTTATGCCTATTCTGGCGAACAGTCTAGCAATGTGAGAAGGTATAAGGGTTAGGGGGGGTGAAAAGTACAATTGTAGTAACTCAGTTTTCCGTCCTCCGGTGCCTGGGAGGTCTTTCTGGGTATTTGTTGACCCAGGGCTAAGGGTTAATGTATCACCTTGATTTATACTCTCAAGTTTTGACTTTGCTCCATTCCTCTTCTACATGCAGGTTTCCTTGTACTGGATGAGACTTGTGTTGTAATTCCACTGGGAAATTCCACTGCGCTAGGACTACTTTCCCCTCTTTTATGTTTGTAATGATTTTTGTGGTGTTTTTTCATTGGACAATCAACTTCGTTGGGTATCCGCATTTATATGTTATTTCCTTTTGGCGCAGTGCCTGTGTAAGGGCTGCCAGTTCTCGTCTCTTAGCTAAGGTTGCTGCCGATAGGTCTGCAAAGATCCGTATTCCCTTATATGGTTGTGGGATGGAGTTGTGCTGCCTGGTGAAGCGGTCTTCCTTTATGTGGTAAAAATGGATTCTGAGGTGCACATCTCTGGTTGCACTAGCTGGTGCATTTTTAGGTCTGGGAATTCTGTGGAAACAGTCTATAATGAGATGGTCTGTATGGGTTTCCGGGAGTGCCTTTTGTATAAGGTCTTGAACATATTGACATAGCTGCGGTTGCAAAATGTCCTCAGGTATTCCCCTTAGTCTGACATTATTTCTCCTAGACCGATCCTCCATATCAGCTATTTTAGCTTGTAGCTTCTCGATCTCTGAGTCAGCCATGGTATTGTGAACTTCTACTAAGTCCGCCATCTTACATTCTAAGTTATCAGTGCGCTCAGTTATAGCTTGGAGTTCAGTCTTTAGCTCCCACGCTGCCCTTTTTGTGTCTGCGCAAATATCCCCTCTTAACTGTGTTAACATGGCTTTTAACTGCGTCTCCATAATGCCCTGTGTTCCCTCCGTGCACTTATCTGTATGTTGTGTTGTTTCAGCGTCGGTGTGCGCTGGCGAAGATGCGCTTGAGGAGGAGTGGGCGCCATCTTGGTTTTTGCACATGGAGCGGCTCCTTCGGCTGGGAGCCATAGAACGAGGTGAGTTGCAGAGGAGCTTGTTTTGGTCTGCATCGGGACATGCTTGCAGGTGTCAGGAGCGTTTTTTTGTGCTTTAGGGTGCCCTGGTTGTTCAGCTTCTAGAGGCACCAGGTCCAGAGCTGAGCAGGAACGCGTGCTCTCACATTCATGCACAGGCCATGCCCCCTCCAGCAACTTATTTTAAATTGTGAGCAGTGCTAAACATTTCCAACAATGCCATTTTAAATAACTCCTGCGACTTTCCGCCCCTGTGCCTTAAGCTTCTATAAAATTACTTTCCTAGGTTTGTTTGTTTGCCCAATATTTGTTTGCAATATATTTAAGCTGGACAATTACTACAAAGTCATCCCTATTCTGGCCACACTCTCATCTGGTCACTGCTCCTTTACAAATTGGACTAGGTGACAGACAACTACAGAAGTGAATGTAAGCTTCATAGGTTACCAGAACTGGTCTACTGTCCAACAGCTGAGGCTTCTAAAATTTGCTGATGGCAAGCAAGGAAAAGTGTGTTTAGATTTGTATTTTTAGCCTGCAAATTAATAAAGATGGCAAAACCTAAACACTCACTGGCCCCAAGGATATACCTGTATTTTTGAAGGATTTGACTGATATTGACCACAGTCACTGTTAGCAATATTTCAACCAATCAACCTACTCAAATTGTGGACCTGCCCACTTGAGATTCCTGGACCAAAGTCACAACGCAGAAAATCAAGAAAAATATGAACAAAGCCACACTTGTCAAAGATAATTTTAACAGGTGAGTATAGTATATAAGTGGTATATAAGTGGGTTAATCAAACAAAGCCATGTCATGTAATGCCAACTAGTCGAGTTGAGCATGGGCTATATTAGACCCATTTTCAGTAAGATGGTCCTTTGCTTGGTGTAAGAAGCATGTGAGGGTGTTGCTGAACTATACCTCCATATGGCCAAATATGTAAAATGAAGGAAAATGGATGCCAGGGGGCCTTTACAAACTATATGCATGCCATGTATGTATGTATAACTTTTTCATATAATGAATAAAAGTTCAATACAAATACAAGTACAAAAAGTATTTTGTATAATAAGGGGCAGATTTACTACTGGTCGAATTCGAAGGTGAATTATCGTTAGATTCGAACGATTTTAAACATTCAATCTAATTTTTTTTATTCAATCTAAAAAACTTAGAAAAACTCTATGGGAGCTTCCCATAGGGTTTAATAGCAATTCGGTAGGTTTAATCTGGCGAACTAGGCAGTCAAATTAAAATTTAAAGAGCAAGTAATTTGACTGTTGAATATTCGAATAGTCAAATAGAATTTTATTTGAATTATTCGAATCATTCGATTCGATCGAATTTTCAAAATTCAATGGTCGAAGTGGCCACAAAAAATATTCGAAAATTCGAATTCAAATCTTTTTCAAAATTTGATCGAATTTCAAATCATTCATGTGAATTTAGTAAATCTTCCCCTAAATATACACAGAGCTAGAGTTAGAAAGCTGAAATGCAGGATCTTGTGTTCTGTTCTTTATACATTACAATTTTGGCTAACTAAGTTTATACTATATAACAGTCTATATAGCTATATAACAGTCTATTTTTTTACCCAGCTTTTATTTTTACACTGAACGGTTCCTTTAAAGTTGGTGCTTGCAACTACAAAATTGAGGGATTCGAAGACCACTTTCTATTCATAATTTCCCTTCCCCTAAAAACAATTCCCAGCTTGCTGAAAAATTAAACAGAAATGGGTCCCTATCTAACTATAAAATAAACAGGGACAAATCAGATGCATTTCTGCTGACAATACCTGAATCTCTGAACTTTGCCTTAATGTATTAATTATCTATGGATTTGTATGGCCTGACCACAATACAATATAATATAAATCAAAGGTCGAATTTTAAAGGTTTGTGATGTTTTGTATACCTCAAATTAACTCAAAACTCAAATGTTTTCTGATTTAAGAAAAAACTTTAATGGAAAAAATTTGAATTGTGCAAATTAATCAAGCGAAATACAAAGAAAAAACGAACATCATGAAGGCTGTTACCATCTTCAATTTGATTCAAGGGACTAGTGCCATTGACTTCTACTTGACTTTGACAGACAGAGTATTTTCGAATTCAAGCTATTTCCAACTTCGGGATATAATGAATCTCAAAAATTCAAGTTTTTATTTAAATTTTTTTGAAAACCTAGTTTTTTGTAGTGAGGGAAAAAAATACCCATTGCTTTCAATGCTTGTCATTAAGCAAAGCATAACAGGACAGATTCATTCATCACTAGTTGTTATATAAAGATGTCACTGTAGCAGCAGCAGGTCTTTTTTATTACTGTATGTTATTTTCTCAATCTGAAATATGTCCCAATTAATGTAAAAGCATATCTTTGTATTTTGATACAATGCTTATCATTAATGAGAAATTATAATACACTTGAAAATGAAAAAACTGAAGGAAAGACAAGAGGACAACACTTTAGACTTAATGAACAGATTTTTGTTTGTTTAATCATACAGAAGTGATACACATCATGTACAGGTCTTTTTAAACTGAAATTATATATGTAACTATATTCTTGCCTAAGGGATTTGTGCTCCACCAGAGGCATACGGCCTGATAACAAGGAAGTAAAATGGGGAAAGCTTGCCAGTAGAAGCATATGGCCACAAATAATAAGCATAGTAGCATCCTGGGTAAAGAAACTTAATCTGAAATAAAGCTAGAAGGAGCACACAAACCTAATTAGTCCCCTAGATTCACCCAATTTAGTGCTTGTGTAGTTTCAGAATATCCAAATATTTCAAGTTACACATTTACTCATACAAGAAAAAATGGCTCATGTCATCACAAACACTTAGGGGGTTATTTATCAAGCTCCAAACATTGAAACCTTGAAAATGTAGTTTTCGGAGGAAAAAAAATACAAATTATTCGAGATGTATTAAAGTCTGAGGGTCTAAAAACTCTGAATCAAAAACCCGGCATCTAAAAGCTCTCACAGTCCTGTATAAATCAATGGGGAAGGTCCCAGTGTCTATACTGATGTCTTTACAGATATATAATGATTTTAGGGATTTAGAGCAAAAAACTCCCAAAACTCCAAAAATATAGTCGAAAACATATTTTTGCTGAAAACTCAGAACAATCCAGAGATAACTCTGAAGTTTTCAAAGTTTTTCCTGATCCTATTGTTTCTGTCTTTTTTCTTCATAAATAAGGTCCATTCAGGAATTTGGAGTTGTTCTGGGGTTGGATATTGGAAATATTGAGATAAATTTGGATCTTGATAGTAAACACTATACAGTGAAACCTTACATACATTCGAAAAAGGAACCGTGATATTGGGAGGAAAATTTAACATAGTCTAAACAACTCTTATTTAAGAGTGACTCTATTCTAATGTTCATAATATATTATGTTGATAAGAGACTGTAACTCATTAAATATGCAAATTCTGGCAAAATAAACATCTCTCACCTATCTAACTAAGTCAGATATTACAGTTCCAAGTTCCAGTAAACCTGAATTTAATTTGGTTATGAATAATCATTATTTTTAGAGAAAACCATGAGGCCCATTTACTATTATTCATGGTTTACCCATTTTTTAAAAGCTCTAAAAATTTAAGATTTATGAAGCGCTAACACAACAAAAACCTTTAATACACTTTACCAGGTAAAAGTTGTCTCATATAAGACAATGGGAGTTGTGCTGATCCCACTGAACCATTTTAAGTCAATTCAGGCTTTTAGTTGTTTTCTGTTTTTTTTTCTTTTGTAATATACTGGTTACACTTAGGGGTTGATTAACATTTGGATTTCTATTTTTTCACAGATTTCAAAAAATGTGTGGTTTTTCTATATTTCTTTAAAGCGCTAAAATGTGTTGTGTAAAAATCACAAAAAAAAAATACAAAAATGTTGCCAGGTATAAGCTGTCATGGGCATAATAGGAGCTGTACTGATCTTATTTGACCATTTTTAATCAATTCAAACTTTTAGAGGTTTTCATATATAGTACATTTTGTTTTTCGTTCTTAATTTTTATATTCTGATCTTTAATAGATTTCATGACATTCGTGATTTTACATCATGGTAATCATGGTTTCAAAAACCTCTAGAACCACTAAAATTCAACAGTTGATAAGTGGGCCTCTGAGGAAATCCTTAGAAGTCTGTTTACTAAAACTAAAATTAATCTAATTTTTTTCTTAAAATAAAGTCAACCTAACTCCCATCCATGAATTAAAAAATTTCCATGAGTTTATAACGAGAAAAGAAGTGAGCCCATCAAGTGCCCTGTGGTTTCCAAACAGAATAAGTAGAGATGATAACTTGACCTGATTAAGAAAGGAATGTAAAAGTAGAGACATGTCTGACAAAAGGTAATAAGCTCTGAACTGATATTTTTTTCTAAAATACATAGCTGTTATTGTGTCACACATGACAAATGACTGCTGAAAAACTGGTGAAAGCATTTAATATGCTACCAATGACATGTAAAAGTCTGTATAAAGGGACTAATAAAATAATATAAAATGATAATGGCACTTCCCCAAAGTTCACTGATATGGCAAGACTGGCCTAAGACAGGTGCATGCAAGAGGATTTAATTGTTGCCCCTATAAAGTGATATCAAACTGTGTTCACATAATTCCAAGGCCATGCTGCCAGAGGCTAAAGGGTTAATATGAGTTAGGAACAGTAGACAGAATTGTCGCTAACAGAACTGCAAGTACACACCCTGGCTATATTTTAGTAGCTTTAGTCACAAGGCTTGCAAACTGTTGGACACAGGAAACTGTTACTTGTACAACCTGTTTTCCAGCAATGCTTGTTCAGATGGAAGTAGTGCCTTGATCATGTATGGCAATGCCGTTTACTATTTTCTAACAGTGAATGCTCTGTAAAATGTTTATAAACTTGGTCAAATAGGTATGACATTTGAAGCTCTCCGTACCAAGCTGCAGTCGGGGGTGGATTAAGCATGTGGAACCATAGTTATGGTTTGGGCAATCTCTCTGTTTTAAAAGCTATGGCGATGGAGGACTAAACCCTTTGGCTGAAACCAATGCACATGTCAGAAGACATATATACCAAGAAATGCTACTATGCCCGGAAGTGCCAGCCTTTGAATTCTATGATCGGAGGTAAAGAGTTAGGAAGGTGCCATCCTTCAAAATTATGTCCGGAGATAAACAGTTGGTGGCCACCATGTGGAGTTTACCTTGACATGGTGTGGTGGCTTACCAATTTTATAATCAATCAAATAAACTGTGTAACAAATAACCCCTGTTTTTATAAATTCCTGCACTTGCATAGATACTAGATTTATTGTGAGACGGGACCAGGGAATGTGCATTGATCAATCCCCTTCTTTTTCTTTTATTTTCCTTATATTTTCCTCATATTTATTAATTATATCACAATATACCCTGTTAGAAAATTGGGACTTCATTCATTATGAATCACGGTTATGTTAGTAAAAACTAAGAAAATTCCCCAATTACATCACAATTCCTTATTCTTTTGGTGCTTCAAAAAAACCTTAGTATTTATTTAACAGTATTTATTTAGCATATATGGGTTTAAATTGGAAGTTCGATTAAATGATAAAAAAGTCTTACATTAAATACTCAGGCACAAAGGACAACTATAATGCATGCCACTGCTGTCCTGGAAATATTGCTGCATGTGTTTAAAGTGCGAAGATGCAGAAGCACCTCTGCATCAATGGTAAACTTGTTAAACACGAAGACCATGAAGCCTGTTTTTTAAAGGTTTCATTTTAGTGGTATTAAAATTTTTCAAAACCATGATTACTCTAGTTCACTAAAATAATTAATGCCATGAAAGTTATTAAAAGATCCAAATATAAAAAAGCACAAATGGAAAAAAGTGCAGAAAAAAATTGAATAGCTCTAAAACCTCTAAAGATTTTTGCTTTTTGGATAATTACTTGCAAAAAAAATCTCTAAAAGCCTAAATGGATAAAAATGTCCAATAGTCCAAAACTCGAAATAATCATATAAGGGAAAAATACATTACAATTGAGGGAAAACTGAATTGTATGATTTGTGATTGTATGACTGTTTTCCCAAATTGCTTAATTTTTTTTTTTTTACCCAAAAACCCTAAATTAATCAGATTATAAATTTAAAGCCATCACAGACCATAATATCTTCCAGTTGGGATAGGGACATCTTCCATTGAAAAAGATTTCGGGGGAATTTATCACAATATTTTCTGTTACAAACTCCGATCAAATCTGCTCAGGGTTTTAACACTTATTTATTATAACATTTTCCCAAAAACTTGCTTTGTGGGAAAAAATCAGGTTTTTCCCCTTTTTTGCATTTTTTCATATGATTTTCATGATTCATTTTGTAATTTTCACACGAAAATTATTAATACTTCATGGTATTGCACGAAATTCAGCGCACATCAAAAAAATCATTGGGACTTGTCTCATGCCATACATATAGCACTGCCTAGATAGCAAAAATTCAAGTTTTTTTCTCCCATAATGCATCATGGGCGGAGACATGTAAATCACTCCTTTATGTCCCTGTGGCCAATTATGCATCCAGAACCGTTGGTTTATAGCACAGATACAGCCTAATAGTTCAGAGCCATATATCCAAACTTGCAGACAGCCTGTTTCGATCTTGTTAGATCTCATCAGTGCAAGATATTGGAACATGGCTTCTGAGAAGTAGGACTTGGAGAGCAGCAAAAAGGGAAACCAAACCTGGTTAGGGTGAGAAGCACTGAAAGGAGCCAAAAAGCTCTTCACAAGCAATAGCATGCAAAGTGAAGCCTTCTGAAATCAGAAGGTATTTACTTGTCTCATGCCATACATATAGCACTGCCTAGATATGTTGTGATTTTTGCATTCAGAGTTAAGTAAATAACCCCCTTAGTTTTTGCCGCAAAAAAGCTTGACCAGATAAATTTGAGGTTTAGAAAATAACCTCCTTTATGAAGTTTGAATTGTTAGAGTTTTAGAGAATTTTTTTTTTAAAAACTCAATTTGTTTGTAAAAATAACAATTTGCAAAAAAAGGAAATCCAAATGTTAGTAAATAGTCCCCTTATAGTATCTATAGGCTATGCAACATGCAAGAATGTGTTATTCATATTGTGCAGGGGTTTAACCACAGAGGAAGTAGACCCTGCAGTTGTAGGGGTGTCCAGGAGTATAGAGGGCCCTAAATAATGAGCAATTTCAGTAGATATTGGTAGAATAGGTCAATTTACCAAAGTTTTGGGGCCCTACATTGAATTGGCTATTACTGATCTAGTTGCACCACTGATATTGCAAGTGCCAATTTTAGTTCTATTCAACTGATCACTTCCCCGTAAATGCAGTAATACACATATCTTCTTGATTTTGGATTATAAATACTATATTTTATTTATAGAATTATAAATACAAAAAGAGCTCTGTAAGAGATGGTGAGGAACTTGTGACTAGTGAAACAATGGTTTGTTTGGTAAGAAAAAAACTACAAGCTGAGACCATATTACATTCACAGAAAGCTTTATATAAACTAAGAAAAAGTTTAGTTAATTATATTTATATTATTTAATATTATCATTAGTATTAATGCTAATCCGCTCCCTATCGCTTCAAGTAGCAAAAAAAATACAAAATACATTGAAGCCAGTAGGCATTTTTTATGTATGTTTTTCTTGCTGCAAACATTTGTAAGAAAAAATTGGCAAATGGCAAAACACAGATTTTCACCACAAATCCATGCCTACCAAAAATTACAGTTATCACTATCCATTAGGATAAAAACCCATTAATAATACATTTCTCCTTATTAAAATACCTTATAACTAAATTTATATTAAGTGATCTGTAGGCTGTTACCATTACCAATCTTTGTAGGTTTAGGTTAAGAAGTCTTATGATAATATACAGTCTCTATTTAATTCTACAACACAGATTTCATTCCCATTCCAGGAGAGTTGGAAAGGTTACAGGGTTGAATAGAAGGAAAATGCTGGATTTTTTTTAACAAATACCAGATACCATAATTATGATATAGAGGTTTGCTTCCTTCATGTCACCCGCTAAAATGTATTATCTTTTATTTCACATAAACGATTGCTTATTGTGCCATATAAATCTATTGTTTATATGTAATTTCATTGGTTTACAACAGCAATAACTGCTATCTTTTTTTAGCACCTATTTCTCTTTCTTCCTTTGAACAGTGCTAGCTAGGTGCTTGTCTGGATATCTGCCAGGGAAGGCAATAAAAAGTATCAGTTATCTACTACAGTTCTGTTGAAGCAGATGCTTAAGTTCAATTTTTGCAGAAACACGTGGAGCCCTAAGGATAAGTATAAAGAGAATGTTATGTCGTGCAGAGAAAACTATACATTTTCAAGCCACTTTATGACATTATGATGATACCATATTTTTTCCATTATAATCAGAATATCAAGATTGTGTTGTATTTCTTAGAAACCTGTATTTTTTCCTCTAAATGTGTTTTCCTTCTAGTTCTGTCGAATGTCCTATTGTACTTATACTATATAACATTATAAAGAACAAAGAATTTAAACTGATGTTCTTTTTTCCCTAAAGCAGGGCTTGAGATGTCACTAGCCTATGATCATACAATTTTATATAGATTTACAGGGCATCCAAGAGAAATTCTCTTTTCTAGTGGAATAATGTCAATCTTAAACTGAAGAAAGCAGGAAAAAAAACATAACAGAATGGAAAAACATGCAATCCAAAAAAAACATGAATATCTCTAAAACAATATAATTGGGGCAGCTCCCATTCAGAGAAATATTTTTATAAACCCTTTAAAACTTTAGAGAAAAAGTGTGATTTGTGAGAAAAAATTACATCCAAATGTTAGTAAATAAGTCCCTTTTAGTATTTATAGGCTATAACAAAATGCAAGGAGGTGTTATTTGTATTGTGCAGGGGTTAATTACAGGACCCTGCACAATACCCAGGGCCTAGGAGTGTAGAGGTCCCAGTAAGACCATAAATAATGAGCAATTCCAATAGAACTTGCTGAAATATGTCAATTTACTATAGCTTTAGGGCCTTAAATTTATTTTGCTATGGGGTCCAATGACTGGCCACTCATTGCCAGTGCCTCTTATACTATAAAACATAATTAAAATTGTTTAAATAACATGTCATTGTGATTCTTTAAGGATTAGTCTAATATGTTTGATTATCTTTCTACCCCTAACATAATTGTAATAATCAAAGTGCGGTGCATTTATAGGAATACATATAGGAACATGCCGTTATGTATACAGAAAGTGAATTCAAAGGTAAACCTTACATGGCTTACTTTATATAGAATTATATAAACATTTAGGGGCAGATTTACTAAGGGAAAAAAACTTCAAAATTCGACCATCAAAGTTTTTTAAAGAGCTTTTTCAATTGAAAATGGACATTTTTAGATTGAATAGGTCCATTTTCGTTCGAATAAAAATCATTTGATTCGTTTGATTGCATTGTTCGAATTGAACAATTCAAAGGACTTTTCAGGACAGGTTCTAGGACAGGTTCTAGGAGGTCCCCCATAAGCTGAAATGGCAAGGTTTAAGGTGGTGACGTGTCGAAGTCGAAGGATTTGAAAGGGCCAGTACTTCGGAAAAAAAAAATTCTACTCGTCTGACATTCAAATTTTTTCAAATCGAAATTTGGGCTATTCGATAGTTGAAGTAGTCCAAAATTTTTTAAATTTTATTTGAATGTTCACTTTGACCCTTAGGGAAATGGCCCAGGAACCTTTTATTTAGATATATAATTGCAAATTGGAAAGTAGTGTATGTCATTAAAGGGGTAGTTCACCTTAAACCGAACACCTTTAGCATGACGCAGGCTGAAGCTTGGAATTTCAACTGGTACATGTATGTGGTTTCTGAACATTTATTAATATTTGTCTTTGGAAGTCCAAAATGGAAAATCAGTATGAGAGGATCTAACAAAAAAAGAAGCAACTGTAAAATTGAACAGTCTTTGACTGTTAGTTAAGTCTCCCTTTTTCCTCCTACTTTACTGCTGCAACTTGCTTTTTACTAAGGTTAAACCTGCCAGATTGTGTGCCTTATGCATTGGACACTACAGGAATCATGTCATAAGTATGATTAGAAGTCAAGACAATAGGTCCAGAAATGTCCATCCTTCACTCCTACTCTACAACAGTACCGCTAACAACAGATCCAAAAACACTTTCTGGATGTTTCTGTGTTAGTAGATATTCCCTATAGCACAAAAAAACCCAGTTGTGATTAATAAAGGTTCTCTACAGTTACCCCACAAGTAAGGACCGGGTCAGTAAGTCCTGATTGAAACCTCACAGGTGTTATCATTAATGATGGTAAGATAGCTAAGATCGAGTTAAGATAACTTTAGATAACAAGTTGACTCTAGAGTTAACAACATTAATGGTAACACCTGTGAGGTTTCAATGAGGACTTATTTACCCTCTCCTTACTTGTGGGGTAACTGTAGAGAACCTTTATTAGTCACAACTGTTTTTTTGTGCTATAGGGAATATCTACTAACACAGAAACATCCAGAAAATGTTTTTGGATCTGTTGTTAGAGGTACTGTCATAGAGTAGGAGTGAAGGATGGACAATTCTGAATGATGAATCATGTCATAAGTCAATGATTAGAAGTCAAGACAATAGGTCCAGAAATGTCCATCCTAGATATTCCCTATAACACAAAAAAAACCCAGTTGTGATTAATAAAGGTTCTCTACAGTTACCCCACAAGTAAGGAGAGGGTCAGTAAGTCCTCATTGAAACCTCACAGGTGTTACCGTTAATGATGTTACCATTGTAAAAACATTTTAAGGAACAGGGACACACCTCTAACCAACTTACAGTCCCTGTATTAGAGACAGTCCCCCCCACTTAAAAGGGGAGGAGATCATGAATTAAGGTTGAAACAGAGAGAGGTATGTTTGATTAAAGAAACAGTTCAATGTAAAAATAAAAACTGGATAAATAGATAGGCTGTGTTTCTAATATAGTTAGTTAGCCAAAATGTAATCTATAAAGGCTGGAGTGAGCAGATGTAGTCAGAACACTACTTTTCAACTCTCTAACTCTGAGTTAGTCAGTGACTTGAAGGAGGGCCATATGGGGCATGATTGTTCAGTGAGTCTGCAATTCATCTTCAGTATGCTGGTTATATTCAAAAGCAAACAGTTATGACCCATTTGCTGCCCCTCCAAGTCCTTTATTGGTTACTGCCTGGTTACCAATTGGTGGAAACCAAGAGAGCTGCAGCCTTTTTAGCTTTCATTTTGGCTAACTATCTTGAAAGCATTTTCTGCTTTGCACAGTCTATCTATTTACCCAGCTTTTTATTTACTGAACAATTTCTTTAAGAAGTTGAATCTGCTTGCAGTGTAATGGTCTAAATAAGGACTATAACATATCTGTTTTTATGATTATATTTATTGTTCTTTTTTAATCAATAAACTAGTAGTGTACAGATGCAGCCACTTGGATTTGTGTTTTAAATGCGCCATGACTCAGGGCTAATTGAAGAAACTGTGTTATCTAAAGTTATCTTAACTCATTTAATGCATTTAACCTTTTTATTAGCATACCAAAGCACCATTGTTCACAATGATGAACACTTTAATTAGATGGGATGCTGTGACACAATTTTCTGTGTTAAATGAGAAAAGTGTGAAGTCTGAGTTTAGTTATTCCGTGTCAAACACACAATCCAAAGTGGCTTCATCTGTATTTTATCTGTTGTTCACAGGGATGGAACCCTGCATCCAGCATTTTAAGAGATGTTAAGAAATCACATAGTTTGAAACATTACATCTTTATGAGTACAGTAAGGCAATGATATTACTGGATTTGTATCTATTATATTTTTTGTGGACATGTATAGTGATGGAGTAACTGGAGTATTTTCATATTCAGATTTTTAGCAGCTTTGGGGTATAATAAATCTCTAAAAATGCAACTGCCGAAAAATTAGCGAATTTCCAGAAAAATTAGCGAATTGGCAAAAAATTCGCGAAACGAGTCGCGGCACGCAACTTCGGTGTGTTGCGTCGTTTTCGAAGCGTGTCGCGTCATTTTTGGCTCGCGTCGCATCATTTTGGCGCACCGCATCATTTTCGGCACTTGCATTTTTATAGATTTATTATACCACAAAGCTGCTAAAAATCTGAACATGAAAATACTCCAGTTAAAACCTGTTGAGGTTATGAAGAAGTCAATGGCAGATTTCCCTGAAGGTATTCCTTGATCACTTTTGGATAATCTGGATAAATCTGGGTTTTCAGACGGCAACTCGAAAAAATTATATGATTCGCCATCAGATTTGAAAATGTCATAATATTGAATATTCACACGATTTTGTTGAGACTTTTCCCATATGGATTTTTTTCTCAAACTTAAATCTATCCCATTTTTTATCCTTGAACTTAACTCGTTTATCAAAAAATCAACTTAAGAAGTCGATGCTGGTAAAGTTTCAACAAAACCATGTGATGATTCTAATCTTACTTTTCAAATTTGATGCCAGAATCATATGATTTTTTCTAGTTGTTGCACGAAAACATTTGATTTGATTATCTTATGAAAACCAGCACGGATCACATCTGCCATTGACTTCTACATGACCTCCACATTTTTTTAGATTCAGATTTTTAGTAGCATTGGGGGTATAATAAATCTCTGAATATTTAAGTTTTTTTTCCCTCTAAAAATTTTAGTTTTCCTCCTATTCATAGTTAGGCTTCATAGTTAGACCCCACAATTTGAAGAAATGCAACCACGCAGGGAGGTGCCACCTTGCAGAATATATGACTGGAGGTAAATAGTTAAGACCAAGATATGAGGTTTAGCTTGATGTGGTATGGTGGCTTGGCAATTTAATAACTTTATAACTAATTTACTAATGAAACAGGGGGCATAACATTTGCATTGATCAATGCCCTTCTTTTTGGGATTTTAGTAAACTTCGCCAAATATGTTGCAATTCATTTGTGCTTTACTTCTATTTGACTTGAACTTTGAGTGTACCCACAGCCCCACTTTGTATATTTTTAGCAAACAATTTTCCACAGGTGTTATCCTGTTGTAACATAGACTAATATTGTTTGATTACTTACTCCCTAAAATAATTTTCTCACATAGCATCTATTGTCTATGCTTTGCTTTGTAAGGAAAAAATTATTTACCTAATTAATTGCAGGATTTTGGATTCCATGAGAGTAGTGAGCTTGGCCCAGTTTGGTATACTTTACTTTGTAATGGACAGTTATAACTGTTATGACTATGTCATCCTAGTATAATAAAACAAATGTTATTTTTCTCTGACCAATACCATTACTAGCTGTTACCAGTGGCATCAACTACCCCTTGCAATAAGCCAAAAAATCTTGGGAAGATTTTATGAAGATATTTGTCCTCCCAAATTAATTTTGAAGCAGCATTAAGTAAAATTCTTGAATGTACTGCAACTATAAATATTTATGGTAATATTAAGTACTGTAAACTGTTCTACTACTGTGCAATGATTTTACATTATATTACCAAATATTGCCTCGCACACATTATGATTTCTGGTAGAATGACTAACTTTTCAAGTTGGAGAGTATTTTAAATCCCATGTGTAGAAAAAGGAAACCCATAGTAACCCATAGAAACCAGATTAAACAAGTGACTGTCACGGGTAGGCCGTATAGGTGCCCAAGGGAAGTAGTGGACCAAGGAGGAAGCTTAGGGTTAAAGGGGTCCAATAGCGCAGCACAGGCAAGGATCAGGCAACACAGGTCAAAGTCCAGGCAAAAGGTGTATTATCAGGAAGAAAAGAAATACAAAGTCCAAGCAATGGTCAAAACAATAAAGCAAACAGGATCAGCAGTACAGGAACAGGATCAAAACAACACCCAGGATCTAGGCAATATGGTCCTATAATTGGGCGCCATAATGGCGTCCAATGTGCCCTTAAATATTTGAATTTGGCGCCAAAAATGGGCGCCGCTATCCACGTGGCAGCTATGGGCACCGCCATAGTGGATGCGACGTGGAGCAGGGAGGACGTGCCACCCGGAGCTAAGGTAAGCCTCCGGGCGGCGCGATCCTGAC
>CM044435.1:74845489-74919337 GCA_024363595.1 Xenopus borealis | reverse complement strand
AGGTCAAAAAAAAGCGCCAACTAACGCGAACCCAAAATGGCGAACGTCGCGCGACGTTCGTGAAGATCCGGCGAGCGCGAACAGCCGATGTTCGCGCGAACAGTTCGCGCCATCTCTAAAAATGAGTGCCAGCGTCAAAGAATAGACTCAAGTTAACAAATTACCATGGGGCCATTGAAGTCAATGGGCGAGTTGTAAATTTTGCCGGCTTCCATTTTGACGCTGGCTTCCAATTTGACATCTGTGAATTTTTGCAGGAGTGTTGCAAATTCCCTGCAAATTCATCCATCAATAGTCTCAACTGGTTCGGGAGTCCATAAAGCAGCTGAAAATGATATCAAGCATGGATCCCATTATAAGGTCATGAGAAAAACATAACAAAGTCCCCAAACTCCTTCAGGAAACTTTGGTTGTAGCTCAGAGTCCAGCTGGAATCACTGTGAACAGTCATGGTTTCACCCCAGCCAGAACCAATGTGAACAGTCATGGTTTCACCCCAAATCTCTTCAGGGCGTCCTTGTATGAGAGGTAGTAGAAGGGGTGTGGTTTGTCCACTCTACCCCCATTAGGCAATTTTGAGCTGAGGCTGAAAAGTTAGTCCTCTTGGAATTTTCCACAACTTTTCATGTGGTGTTTAAACCACCACTCACTCACAGTGTCGCAGAGGAAAGCCATGTCCTTCAGGCGCTTTTGAGGATCACTGTGAAACAATCCTCTGGGTCCCACATCTGTTTTCCTCAGCAGCTCGACATACTGCCATTCCTCCAGGTTTTTCGTAGACCCACTCAGGTGCATAGGGCATGCAGTAACCCCACCTGTCACGCACATGGGCATTAATGATGTGTTTCATCTGAGAGATCATGCACAGCTTCTTGGGGCCAGCCCTCCCTGGCTTCCCAGAAATCCTGTTCCTCTGGGGACAGCAGAGATTTGGAAGAACAGGTAGATGGAAGTAGTGGCCCCTCAGCCAACAATCAAATTTCAGTTGTTCATCTGAATCGCTATAAATTTATGTTTTTCTAATTTTTTTAAAAAAAAAATAGCTCTAACAATCCAGATTCCTGTAGTATAAAAACCATGAAAACCTCTAATACAGAACTTCTTCAGTAGTGATGGGCGAATCTATCACATTTCGCTTCGCAAAAAAAAAAAAAAAAATTTCACTGGCGTTTTGTGAATTTATTCGCCGGCTGTGAATTGCGGGAATTCAACGCAAATTAACGTCTGGCGAATAAATTCATCCATCACTATTCTTCAGGTAAAAGATGTTGAGGTCCTTTAGAAGTCAGTGAGAGCTGCACCAATCCTATTGGACTGCTTTAAATGAATTCAGACTTTTAGGGGTTTTCAGATTTTTTATTTTTTACTAAGAATTGTCTGAAAAACTAAAATTTGTGGAGATTATCAATGTATTCACAATGTTTAACCTATCAATCAGTGTAATTTTCCATTCATACTTTTATTTTATTCAGAAATTTAAATAAATCTCATGACATTCATAGTTTTGGAGGCCCATATATCAAAGCCCAATTTTCTCTTCTTATTTTATGAATGTTTTTCATTATTTTTGGAAAAATAGTTCAATTAAATCCGCAAAGGTATTTCCCCTTTTTTATCAATACATTTGATCAAAACATTACTGTGGGGGAAAAAACTGAAACAATCGTGAACAAATGAATCGTATACATTTTTTCGATTTTCCACTGAAAACTGCGATTTTTTTCAGATTTTTGTCTGAAAACTACAAAATTATTGCGTGAAACCCAGCACAGATTAAGAGATATTTGCAACTTCTCCAATTGACATATATGCAACCTCAGCAGGTATGAGATACCAGATTTTCAGATTTGTATTTTTTCCTTGGGGTATAATAAATCCTGAAAAATTCAAGGTTTTTATTCCACTAAAAATTCAAATTTTATAGTAAAAAACACACATTTCAGGTTTTTTGCATTCGGACTTTAATAAATAACAGCTTACAGTTAACTCAATTAAGTACTGTAAGTTAACTAGTGGTTTCAAAAAACCTCTAAAACCATTAAAATGCAATCTTTGACAAATAGGCCCACATGAGGTGACTCAAGCTTCTTCTGAGAACTCAAGAGCAGAGAATATGCTTGTAGACTCCAGAATAAGGACATCTGTTAGTGCTCAAGTAGGTAAAGCACTATTGGAAGTATATCATATCAATTTACAACACCATTCACATGAATGAATAAATACAAGCAGGTGAGTGGTTTCCAGGTTAACCAAATGTTTCTGAAACATTGTTTCCAGTTGAAATTATTATTACATCTGAGCCAGGTTTAAACACAATAAAATAATTTTCTCAGATATTTTCTCATAATGGTCTTTTGGGCCTCAATCCCAAAATTGTGGGCATCCCTGATGTTTTTTGACTGTTAGGGGCAGATTTCCTATTGGTCTAATTCGAGGGTGAATTAACCCTGGAATTCGACCAATTGAATTGTGGTCAAATGTAAAATCTTCAAATTCGAATATCGAATTTGAAGGTTTTTACTGCAATTTGATCAATGGAACGATCGAATAAAAAAATTTGATTGTACGATTAAATCATTCACAACGTTCGATTTGATCGTTCACTTCCCATAGGGTTTAATAGCAATTTGGTAGGTTTAATCTGGCGAACTGGGCAGTCAAATAAAAATTTAAAGGGCAAGTTATTCAAGTTATTCAGCACTGTTTTGGCATTGAGACAGCCACTCCTTATCATCTCCCAATAATCTACTACTCTGATTTATCAAATATAGAAATAGGAAACCCTAAAGGATTCTAGAAGGTCTAATTTCTTAGATCCTGGGTGCGACTCCTAATCTGTTCTTGACGCTGCCTGTGCTTGACCCTGTCTAGTCCACTGCCTGTCCTGTATTGACTACTCTTTTGGATCCTGCTTTGTACTGTGGAATTGGTGTGTTTGAACTCTGCATGTGACCTTGACTACTCTCTTGTTTCCAGAATCTGTACTGCTACTCCTGATGGGTATTGACCTGCCATGTTTTCCGACCAGGCTTCTTGTTCCCATTACAACATTTGGCTCCTAGCCTAAAACTTTCTCCCTGGTCCTGGTGGCACCAGGGTAGCAGAGGTAGCCAAAGGTGGTTGTTATAGGTGTAAGAGTTAAGCTGCCATAGATCTGATAGTTCGAATCATCAAATAATTTAACGTCCCAATCTTCCGAGCTGCAACTAACATTTAGTTAAAATAAATCAGTAAAAGAACAGATCAGCCCCTGACAGCAATGGTACCAAAGTTTATGTCCAACAAAGCTGGTGACAGTCTCCCACTGAAAATCGTCAGATTGTCAGTACATGCAGTGATCTGCAGCCAACAAAAATCTTCTAACCTGTCCAATTGACTGAACGACTGATTGGCATGGCAAATGATCCGAAAATCATACGAATCCTCGATCATCAGATCTTTGCATCTATGGCCAGCTTAAGGGCCCTTACACACGGGCGTTTTTACCTGCGCTCCCCTGCGGCTGAACGCAGCCAAACGCAATGCAGGGGAGCGCAGGTCCAAAACGCCCGTGTGTAAGGGCCCTTAGCCATGACCAGGACCTTGGGACTTAGTTTGTAATAGGTGCTATATCTTTCTTTGTTGTCAAAGAGTAATGTTTATCACTTATATTTCAATTACGAATAGTATCGAAGAAGATGGGGAAACATACAGCAGGCAGAACAACTGCTAATAAGCTTTTATTTTATGTCCACACAACATGTTTCGGGCTGCAAAGGCCTTTTCTCAAGTGTGTACAGGTGAGTGAAAACAGAACTTCTTAAAGGTCAACACCAGAATTCCACACCCCCCAAAAGTGAAAACATTTAACCCTTGCGGGTACTGTCTCTGTATGTCCATATGTGCAGATACACAGGAACATATTGTGAGTTCAAAATAGGAATCCAAATTCTAAACTGGGCCTCCATGGCAAGTGATATAAAAAGGAAATTTATACAATTGTACAAAAAAACAAAAGATAAAACAAAGTCTGCTGAGGAACTGCTCCAATTTTGAGCCTACCTAAGCATTCAAATGTTACACTTGATATTATGCTGCCTATTCATGGGGCATTAGTATGTATATCTTACCTATAAGTGAACTTAATTCAGACTGAAAAATATTCTAGCGTAGGCAGGCTTTAGTATCTGAGGACAAGGAAGCAAAAAATTTGTTACATTTTACAGGAAGGAATTAATGCTCCAACTTTCATTCATGCCTATAGGGGTCATAGTATTCATTCGTTTGATCCAATATGATTCTCTCTGTGACAATATCATTTTGGTATTGCCCCCTTTCCTAGGTTTATGTACCTTCTGCAGAACACACCATTTTAATTGGTTCAAGTTATGGCGTAAGTGAGCAAAATGTCTGGATACTGATGTATCCGTGGCCGTGCCTGGTTTAAAGTTGCCCCTGTGCTCCTTAATACGCTCTTTGACCGCTCTAGTGGTCTGTCCAATATATGCCTGTCCACAAGGGCATTTCAACATGTCTAATATATGCCTGTCCACAAGGGCATTTCAACATGTTTCCAATATATGCCTGTCCACAAGGGCATTTCAACATGTTTCCAATATATGCCTGTCCACAAGGGCATTTCAACATGTTTCCAATATATGCCTGTCCACAAGGGCATTTGAACACATTCAATTACGAATAGTTATTATCATCTTACTAACAACAACAATTTTCTATGTTAGCAACTTCAGTAAACCTAACTCCTTTTATTGAATTTGGACCTATGCTTCCACAAATGTACCCTTGTTTTAGATACAATCTTTTTAAATACAATTCTTTAGGTAAGCATACCACCATCTGGTCTATTAAAATCTATTGGTTAAAGATCAATTAATAATTTTATATCTTTAGTTATTTTACCTCAACGTATGTCTTGTATGGATTACTTATCATTTTGCATGAATGTTGTGTCAGGTCTTGGGTATCAACTTTTATCATGGATTGGCTGCAGGGCAGTAGGGCAAAAGAGGTTCAAGTAAAACAGCTATGTCCCACCACACATTACCGATGCCCTTAAGATTATAAAGAAATTGGGGATTGGGGCAGTAGAGAATAGATCACATCTACTCCACTGAAGCAAATCTATGCCAGGGCACTTACTACCTCCGTTACTATCCCATTAGCTATAAGGGACTGTACCAATAAGAGCCTAAAGGAGACCTTAAAATATTTAAATAGTGTAAGACTCCCTGCAAAGCTGTTAGACAACTCCTGGCTGTCACTGCAGGGCAAGTTATAAGTACGGGGCAACATAAAATACCATGAAAATCGTCCCGGGGGGGGGGGTAGAGCAGATTGGTGGATTGTTCAGTATCCTGCTGTTTATATGAGTGTGCACTTGAGGTGTAGTGTTTTTATAATATATGTACAAATAATTATGCAGAAAGAGTCTATGGAATCACTCATAGGAAGCACCGCTTTAACCAAGAGACTGTATTTATATACTGTCAGTGATTCGGTATCATCTGTGGTCTATGCAATGTATGAGATCTCTGGGGAAAGATAATGATTAAATAGACCAAACTATAAAGAAAAGTTTATGGGAAACTGTATTTATTAAGCTCAATGAGATCCAGAAACAAAGTGCGAATGAGAAATATTGGATGAAGTTGGACAAATTTTACTACTTTCTCATTTCAAATAAAGTAAATATTGTAATATAGTGTAATTTTTAAATGTTATGATTTTGTTTCTTTGTTTGATTTGCTTTGTTAATTTTCAAATAAAAAAACCCTATAATTTTGTGTGTGCAGGACAGGCATATTTGTAAAAATAAAATATCACATCAACATGGTTGCAGCAAAACAACTAAGATGATATTTAAAAATGCTATGAAATATTTTATGATTGGAAATATATATGAATGAATTCCCCTATCAAAGAAAGCAAAATGTTTTGTCCATTATGAAGGTATTAACATAAAGCAGAATTCGCTTTTGTATGCCACTTTAGTGTTCTTATTAATCAGGCACAACATGCATAATTCGACAATCTAGGTAATAGAATTTTAAGAATGAAACAATTTAATTTGCAATATTCACATTAAGTGATACATAATATTCTAGAAACAATATACAATGTGCACATAATCATCCACTGAAACAAAACCTGCATATGTTTTAACTCATTTCTTCAGCAAGAGCTCTTCATGATTCAAGAGGAAAAACATGATTTGGTCCTGCTAGTTCTTACATTTATTACTGCTGCACAATGAATTTATAATGGTGTAAATGGTATACTTGGCAGGTATAAACATTAAAAATATGTCTGCAAATTTCTAGCATTTGTACAAAAACCTATTAGCGATCAGCTGCATGAAGAAGGTTATGCTTATTGATATTTGCGAGTTGAATCAAATTCTAATGAAATATTTAGCTAAGCACATCATACCATTTTTTATGTATAAAATGTGTTAAGGGTGCTCATCATTTCATATCTCTGGTTTAGAAATCACCCATCTCATGTCTTAGCATGATCACCCACTGTAGCCATAGATATAGACAATCAAAGAAACCTTAAAAATAGGCATGTGTGTGTTGTTTGGATTAATTTGCCTTTGTTATGTTTCCCCCTTCATCTTGAAAATTAAATTTTTTTAGTCTATTTATTAGGTAAAAAATACATACTGCACAATGTAGTGAGACAGATTCATATAAACTCTAAGCCTAATTAGAGCTCACAGCACAAAAACTCACCCTCTTACTATTCAAAAATGTATCAAATAGTGAACTCTAACTTTCCACCATTGACAAATACACTTCTAAAAATCCCATAGAAATGAATAGAAAGTGGGTGAATTTTTCTGTGATTAGCGCTAATTTCACACTTTTGACATCTGCCCATTAGAAGCTCCTATCATTATATAAGAGATCAAGCACATATGCTTGATAAAATGTAAACATTGCCTTAGCTTTTATCACTCTGTAATAGTGATGGGCGAAACGGGCGCGTTTCGCTTCGCCGAAAAATTCGCGAATTTCCAGAGAAATTCGCGAATTTTTCGTCAATTCGCAAAACGAGTCGCGCGTCGCGTTGGTTTCGGCGCGTCACGTCAAAAATGACGCGCGGCTCGTTTTTGCCGGCGAATTTTTTTCGCCGAGTTTTTCCTGACGTTTCGTGAATTTATTCGCCAGCGGCGAATCGCGAGAATTCGCCCCTGGCGAATAAATTCGCCCATCACTACTCTGTAACATATGATTTTAGCTGCTTTGAGCTAATATGAGTCTGTCTCACTACAATGTACAGTAATAACTAATAAACAGATACATGCATTTCAAGATGAAGGGGAAAAGACAATATTTAATGTTAAATGTAAATCTGCCCAAAGTGTTGCTAATGCAAAAAGTTGCAGTATTCAAAATTACTGTTTTTGAGATGTATAAATTCAGTAACTCTAGGTAAGTGACTTTAGAGATTGTTCCTTTTGTTTTCTAAGCTATAAGTGACTGTTTAAATCTAATTGTTAATTGGATGCTATGAACAAGATCACCAGTAATATTTATCACCAGTAATATTCATCACCAATGTTAGAAAACAAACAAATAAACAGCATGAAGAAAACATCTGATCTTAATTTCTTATTTAAGGATTTTGGCAGTGTGTCTAAGAGTGATGTTTCCAGACTAGGTTAAATCTGCATTTCTAATGGAGGAAAAGCTGTCCTAATTAAATTATACCATCCTATCAGATGTTTTAATACCTAAATTAATTGTGTGCAGACCCATGCAATAGAGCCCAGTGAAACGAACAGAGATTCCTGCAGTTTAGGGATATTTCATCTTTCACAAGCTTTTTACCTATAATATTCCCTCCTCAGCCTGCTACTTAAGTACAGGATCTAGTGTTTTATCCTGTGAAGTGAAATGCAAGATGTCAACACTCCCAAGTAAACATTTTAATTATTTATTTAAAATGTACTCTGTGGTAAATGGCCTACCCGAGGTTTCAAGATAATGGGTTAATGCATAAAGGATCTCATACCTGCACCAGGGAGCAATTGCAAACTCTCTCTAGTAGGATCTTAAGAAAAATCAATAAAAAAATAGTGGAAAAAGGTTTAGGATATATGTTAATCACCTTGTAATTTGATTTGGTTTGTGATATAGTTAGTTATATTAGAAAAATAGAAGAGAGTCAGGAGGTATAAATATGACACTGGGTCATATTTAGTATTACATACAATGTTCTATATTTTTTTAAAATGTTAATGTTGTATAGTATACGTCACTTCTAATTGCTGACATTTTATTATTTAACAAGAATGTTGAGATGTCTCTTAAAGTTTTATTTGCCATTTATTGTAATTTCGTTGGCAAGTGCAGCATTTGAAATGACTTGAGAACAGTGGCATAGCCCATACAAAATAATGCTACATTATTCTTTATTCTGACAACAAAACCTAAGGGTGCAGTATAGCTTGATATATTTCAGATATTAAAAACATTGTTAAATGTTAATTTAGGGCACAGCAACTTTTGTAGCAGAGCATCTGAGTAAGAGCCTAATTCTGCCTTTCTAATGCCATCACATAATAAAGCAGGCTTTAGTGGTAATAATTAGTAACTTTTTGCTATTTTCTACATGTTTTAGCAAGGCATAAATCATTCCCATTCAAATTGTCACAGAAATGTCAACCATACAGTAACTGACACAGGGTACATCAGGTTCACATTTGTTTCTAACATTGTTATGTTAGATGAGCTATTTGAATTATCCAAAACAATACTGATGCAATGAACTGGCAATATGCCAAAAAGTGAATAATCTGACAATTTTAACATATTTTACAAATAGTAAATAAATAAACTAAATAAATGAAGAAAATAATTAGATTCAAAAACAAATCAATATTGTCACTGATTGACTTTCGTGTAGCAAGGATAGCATTACATATTGCTTGTCAATGTATATGTTGTATGTTACTTTATATTATATGATGTTATCTCATGAAAAAATCTCATGTATTCTTAGCCATAATGAAGTTTTGTGTCCGATGAAGCTTGAACTGTCAAAAGCCAATCTGTCATGATTTTTATAATGTATTTTTTATTTCTAAATAACAGCAAGTATATTTTTTTAGTTGTAATATGGGTGTGAAGGCAGCCATCTCAGGCCATTTCGCTTCATCATGTGCTTTCAAAATGAGCCAGCACTTTAGAATGGAACTGCTTTCTGGCAGGCTGTTGTTTCTCCTACTCAATGTGACGCAGTGAGACCTGACTTTTTCTATTAAGTGGTGTTCCTAGATCTACCAGGCAGCTATTATTTTGTGTTAGGGAGCTGCTATCTCGTTACATTTACTTTGTTCGGTTGTTAGGCTGGTAGGGGGAAAAGGAGGGGGTGTTATCACTCCAACTTGCAGTACAGCAGTAAAGAGTTACTGAAGTTTATCAGAGCACAAGTCACAAGACTTGGGGCAGCAGTGAAACTGACACTATGTCTAGCCCCATGTCCGATTTCAAAATTAAATATAAAAAAATCTGTTTGCTCTTTCAAGAAACAGTTTTCACTGCAGAATTCTGCTGGAACACCAATTTTAACCGAAGTGTTTTGAAAAAAAAATTCCCATGACAATATCCCTTTAACTAACATGGTGTAAATCTTAGACCAGTGCTGTTCACTGATACCTCTTTGGAAATGATGTTCTGGTAAATTGGTACCTTTAATAAATCCAAAAACAGATCACACTGCTGGGAATTCCCTAGTTTGATCTTCCATAAATCAACCCTACTATTTGAACGTAGTTAAATTATCATTCACAGTTGGTATGGAATTATACTGAAAGTTTGAGTACAGTTAATGACAAGTGTCTTGGACCTGCTGTTTTAAAGTGATAATTGCAAGTGGTTATATTGGAAGTATATGTATATATGTATATATATATATATATATATGTATGTATAAATATATATATATATAATATCCTATCAATATATATATATATATAATATCAAAACAGGGGGGGTTGTGGGAGCACTCTAAAGGCTTTAAAGTATATATATAAGTTATATAGGGGTTATTTTGTTATATAGGGGTTATTTTGTTACAAAGTTATGATCATAAAATTGATAAGCTACCATACCATGTCAAGGTAAACCCCGAATGGCAGTCCCTAACTTGTTTTATTTTTTATGTGCATTCTAGCATTACCTGTAATCAATGTCCATTAAACGCTGTTTTTTCACTGAGGGCTAAATCCTCCCCAGCCAGCAATCAGGCTTTTAAACGAGAGATATTCCCAAAACAAACGTCCAATTTTAAAAGCATAGGATCACCACTAGTTTAAAGGGGGGGTATGGAGTGCTACAACATCTGAAGATATGCCACAGCTTCCAGCTTTACATACAATATCAAAACAGGGGGTTGTGGGAGCACTCTAAAGGCTTTAAAGTATATATATATATATATATATATATATATATATATATATATATATATATATATAAGTATTATAAATGCTAATGCATATGCACCCAAAACAGGGGTTATTTTGTTACAAAGTTATGATCATAAAGGGGTTTAACCTTTACGTGGTATGGTGGCTTATCAATTTTATGATCATATCTTTGTAACAAAATATTAATGTTTAAATCATTTTCAGTAGACCAAAAAATATGATGTTGATTTAACTTAATATAACAGTTGGTTTAAATATAGATGATGTGGTAAACCAATCAGGTAGATAAAGTAAATTCTTGGACAAAACAATGATGACTAGAAAATGATATGAGGTTATAGGATTTATTTATAATGCTTATGCAAAGTGTACTTTTTGAATGCACTTTACCATCTTTTTCCGACAATACAGCATATTTTCCCAAAAATTACAACATTATTGCAGGTGCCCACTAAGTAGCATGCACTGGAACTTGTAGCATGTGATGTTAATATGGAATCCCAAAAGCGAAATTGCATGCAATTTATCAGCATAAGCAAAAATGCACAAATTAGCTTGTTTGAAGTTACCTGGGAGCATTTCTGGTTGATAGAACCCCTTTAAATAGCAGCAATCGTGCACTCAATTTTTGACTGAAATTTGCGTTTGCAGTTGCACTTGTGGTGTAATTAACTAATCATTGCCATAACTATTGGACATTTATTGCTTAATCAAACAGTTAAGAAAAAGCCTTTCATTTACATGTTTTCCAGTTTCTGGTAATGCTTAATTTTCACCCAAAGATTAATCAAGTCCTGAGAAATTTTTGTATTTTAGAAGATGAATAATTTATTACTTTTATATTATGATGTCCTCTCCTCAGAAGTAGGACCCTAACTTTAAATTGATAATTTTTTAGCCAAGGAGATACAACTGAAATCAGTGGTAAATAGTCACCCCATGGATGTTTTTATGAGTTACCGTTATAGACCATACAATTATAGTAAGTAAGACTTTTTCGAATTGAAAAGAGATCTCTGCAGAGTGATCTACAGTAATTACAATAAAAGACAAAATAACTAAGTGTACACTCTCTTGAAGTCAGTATTTAATAGGTGCACATACATATTAAGTAACTATGTGTGTGTCCATAGGTCTCTTTCAGTTTTGCACACCCGGCAATTTTTTGCCCATTCATTTTTACAAAAATGTCCTCTGTGCAAAGCATCCCAGTGTCTGCTGAGAGAAGCATTCCCACAGCATGATGCCATCACCATGCTTTAAGGTTGGAATGGTATGCTTCTGCAGAGTTTGGATTAAGTTGTATTTAATCTGTCCTTGGTCAGAAATCTCAGTTGTGATTTCTTCAGGCCATATAACCTACTCTCTGTGAGATATTACTTAATGCAGCAGATTTTGCTCAAAATTTGCCAAAATAAACATGTGCAATTACGTGTCTTGACAAATTGGATATACAGTAATTGCATCTGACATAGCACCTCCTCAAAGCTGCAATAACACTGGGATTATAGGGAACTGTATTCTTGGTGAAACATGGCAAAATGCATCCAAAACTTCAACCAAACACTACAATAGCATACGTAAATTACCCGTATAGTTTCTCCAATCTCAGCCACTGAAACTTGTAATTTCTTCAGTTGTCATAGGCCTGTTGGTGGCCTTGCTCACTAGTTATCTTCTTCTATGGCCACTCAAGTTCTTGGCAGATTTACAGCTGTAGCATACTCTCCATTTCTTTATGATTGAGTTTATTATGATTGAGACTGTACTCCAAGGCATATTCAGTAACTTTTCAGATACACGTGTATTTATACTAGAATCACTTGAAACTCCTTGACTGCACATAGGTGATGTCAATTTACTCTAAATCTGCTACAATAAGGTTTTTAAGGTACTTTCATAAACTGTAATTGTTTGCAAGTATTTAGGTTAAGAGTGCTATATGTTAACATGGCAACAAACAACAAGCAAGAGAACTTATAATTTATCTGTGGCAAACTTTTTCACCAAAACCTTGTTAATGCCTAAATAAACGGTTCCATGATTATTAAATAGGCTTGAATTTATTGTTGTAATATTCTGAATCTTCTGTGAATGGCATAATTATAGCTCAGAACTCTTAAAATGAGATTTAAGCTTTGGTTCTTCAAATGAAAAGCATTTACATGCAATCAAACTTTCAAACCCTGAATATAATTTAACTAATGCCAACTCAGTTTAATGACTATACTGTAGCGTATTAAATATTTTTTGCTTCCAATTTAATGTCACATGAATATTTAGTTTATTTGAAACCCTAAAGTACCAAGTGATTGATTTTGGAAAATGTAAAAATCATGAATAAAAAATGATCATGTTTATTGTATGTTTTCTTGGTATCTCTTCTGGAAATTCCATTTATAGATTTATGTCACTCATCATTAGTTCAGATACATTCACATTTAACACATTCCTCCAGGGATTTCACAGAGGAGAAGTGCTTTGACTAGTGTTGGACAGCTGTAATAATCAATAGGAAAACATCATGCAAAAGCCACTTTTGCAGAACAGTTATTAAACCAGAGTGAAGTGTAGTATGTAGCTTGACAATTCTAATGTGGCTGATGGCATATTACTATTGTTATTTTATTGTTTTAATTTGCTGCATAATAAATGTACAGTAATATAAGAAAATGTTAGTTTTCACATTATATATAAGGCTTGTTTTTCTACATGGGCTGAAAAGAAAACAATCATATCAATTTGAAACTGGTATAAAATGTACTGATAATACAGGCCTCTATTTTTAACTGGCATTACTTATTGATCTTGTTATATTTTGCCCTATGGCTTTCTTTTTTGCCTATGGAACTTTGCCACTGTACATAGTATGTGTTTGCTAGTCCCCCACATGATTTATTGATTATATTTGCACTGATTTGAAGCTCTGGTATAGTGAAGTATTATTTACTCATTAAACCTGTTTATATATTGTACCTTGAAGTGAGAACTGTTTTTGCTACTGCTTGCTTGTGTTACATATTGCCAGCTATTCTTGAGTCTGAGTAAAATGTATGTAAACTTTTGACTTTAATACAGTAGGTCACATGACACTTCATTAAAAATGACACAGTGCTGCAAAATATGTTGGCAATATATAAATAAATGTTAATAATGTTGATAAAAACCACAGGCAAAGAAAATAGGTCCTCTGCACGCAATCCATTATCAGTATTAAGGACATTGAGATATTTTCTGCATTAAGCTACTAAAAACGCCATCCCATTTATACAAAACATTTTTTTGTCCAAATATTGCAACATATTCAACTGTTGAATCATGTCTGAATTCAAACTGGTGATCTACTGTTTTCTTTGCACTCTACTTGCCTCTGCTCTATCTGCACAGGCAAACGGGCTCTTAGATTATGCTACAGTCAACTTTAGCTTCCAGGTTTATGCTATGGTCACCTTTAGTTTCTAGGTAGGCAAACTGAATTCACCTAAGGTTAATTTGGCCACAGGTCCTCAGAGTTTGCCATCAGCATGGCTATACATCCCCAGTGCTCATTTCATTGTTCATTGCAGGTCAAGCTCAATTGTTCCTCTGTGCTGATTTCTGTTTCCTGTTCCTGATTCCTGCTGCTTGTGTTAGTTTCTGGGTCTGACCCCAGTCTGTTCCTAACCTGGATTTTGTTTTACATCTCAAGTGGTTGCTTTTCTGGCTCTGACCCACAGTCAGTTCCTGACCTAGAGTTTATTTCATATCTCAAGTGGTTACTTTCTGGTACTGACCTGGACTGCCTGACTATGGTTATTCAGTCCCTGGCTCATTCCTTGCTTTAACATCTGGCTCGCCCCCTGGGGTTTGGGTTTGCCAAATGTGACACTAATTGCATCATTCCTGATCATCCTTGGTCTGGCCTGTCCCACACTCACTTTAATCCGATTTATTTTCACCTACACTGTCTAGGGGGTTATTTATTAAAATAAGAATAAGAATAAGAATCTTGAAGAATTTGAGTTTTTCTCACTCTAAAACTCATATTTTTAGAGGAAAAACCTTAAGGTTTTAAAAATTTATTACATCCCAATGCTGCAAAAATCCACCATCTCTGACCTGTCAAGGTCCCGTATAAGCCAGTGAGAAAGGCACTTATGTAAATGTTAAGTTTTGTGGTCTGCGCAGGGTTTAGCTTTAAAATTTTACTTTTTCGTGGTTTTTAAAAACTCTAAAAATTTGAAAAATTCTGAATAAAAAGTTTGGATTTGGGTTTTTGCTTGATTCTATAGAGTTTTTCATCGATCCAATTTAATTGAGTTGTTTTGTTAATAAATGAGCTAAAATCAAGCATGAGAGTTTGGTCATGTTTTATTAAAATAATATATTACATAAGTTAGGTTTTTTTTTTATAAAAAATAGATCTTCCAGTGGCAGGGCACTGATTATATACACAAAGAGTACTATCATAAAAATCAAAACTTGAATGCAATGATTTTTAATTATTTTAAAGGGCCTTCAATTTCAAAAATTCAAAAATCCTCAAATTGAAAAAAAAAAAAGACTTACATTTTGCCTAGGGAAACTGCTATTGACTTCTACATGAACTCTCAAGCTTTTAGATGCTGAAGTTTGACATCTAAGTATTTTATTATTATATTAACTTTTAAGTTTTGAAAATAATGGGTTTTAGAGCAATACAATTTGAACTGCCTTGAAAATTGTAATTCAAACAATAATTAATCAGCCGTTATGGCCTATTTATGAAAATATGCAATAAATTTAATGCCTAAAACAGAATAAAGTTTTATAACAAAGCACATCTACAGTATGTAAGTTGTGGTTTACTTAAAGCTATGTATTTGTAAGAAGCGCTGGGAGACCGGTGTTCGTTCTTACCTGCAGATGTGCCAGCTCCAGAGCTTTAGTGACTGAAATTGACCACGGAATCTAGCCTCCAGCCATTGACCTTTGCCTGAATTCAACTACACCTTTGCTTGATCCTCCTGATACCATGCTTGAACTACCTTGGCCGAGACTTGGATCCCTGCCTTCTCTCACAGCAGAAAGCCCAGGGTCCCAAAAGGGCGTCGGTGAACACCGGGGGCTGGTAGGGCTCTTCTACTCCACTTCAAGGTAGGCCCTGGTAGCATTATGGGCCCCTAATCCCTATAGGTCATAACAGATTAGCTTGGGCCAAGATGGAGCCCTTACAGGCTGCCACACCTGTCCCTTCTCTGGAGAACGTGTTAGAAGTGCTTCTTAAATGCCTTGAAATCCAAGAAGCTCAACAACACCATCTAGCCCAAACCCTTCAGCATTTTTAAACCCATTTGGATGCACTTCAAGGTGCTCAGGGGGGTCAACCACCTGCTCCTTCAACCCCAGCTGCAACTCCTCCTACAACTGGGACACCTTCCACGGAACGAAAGATTTTAGCACCAGTACGTTATTCTGGGGATCCCAAGGTGTGTCGGGGGTTTCTCAATCAGTGCCTCATTCACTTTGAGATTGCTCCACAGAGGTTCCCTACGGAAAAAGCTAAGGTGGCTTACATTATTTCCTTACTACAGGGGAAAGCTCTAGCATGGGCTTCTCCTTTATGGGAATGTTATGACCCAATTGTTTATTTCTACTTTTCCTGAAATCTTCGATGCTGAATATGCCATAGACTTTCGTACTGTGGCTGCTGAGGTCTCGTTGAACAATGACGCTTTGGTTGCAGCCTTCTGGCAAGGTCTAAATTAAAAGAACTTAAAAGATGAACTGGCTCTCAGAATCTTCCTTCTCTGTTCGAAGACTTAGTTTCCCTTGTGATACACGTTGACACCCGAATGAAAGAGAGGGTTGCACAGAAATTCAATCTCCCCTAGGCAAAGTGTTTTCATTCCCAGATAAACAATGTTCTAGAATTTTCATTCCTGAGTCCCTGTTCTACAGGAGGAGCTGTATCCCCAGCCAAGAACTTCTGGACTCCCACCATTATCAAAAAGTGTGCCTTTCCTTCTATGCTCCTAAAAACCCCTTTTTCTGCTCAAGCCGTGGATGGTCGTCAAGTCTCACCAGGACTCCTAACCTCCTCCACTGTACAGCTGCTCCTCTGAGTGGGATGGCTACACTCTGAAAGAATTTCCTTCCTAATCATTGACAGTCCCACCACCCATGTCATCCTAGGCCTCCCATGGCCTAGGCCTAGGCCTCCAATTAATTACAATTTAATCTAATTTGAATTAATATAACTGTGTCCAAGAAATTTATTGAAAATTATATTACTTTAACTGAATGGATAAGGAATGTCCTACAAATAGGAAATAAATGTAGAAGTATTTTTGTTCTATATTAATTAAATGTGTAGTTTAATTCAATTAATTGATTATTTACTAATCATATTTGAATAAAATACAATAAATGTATCCCACTCTTGACCGTGTCTTGAGTAGACAAATAACATA
Source organism: Xenopus borealis (assembly GCA_024363595.1). Classification (NCBI taxonomy): domain Eukaryota; kingdom Metazoa; phylum Chordata; class Amphibia; order Anura; family Pipidae; genus Xenopus; species Xenopus borealis. The sequence goes on along the minus strand of CM044435.1, from coordinate 74,902,471 downwards.
AGACAAAAAATAATTATTTATAATAAATTGATCCCTCTTAGAACATTTTTTATTAAGATTCTATACGAAATCACATAATAATAAATTTATGAAGGATCTCATACTAAAAAAAACTTTTCTTGATATTATTTTCCACTCTGATCGTTCTTATTTTGATTCATGCACAAGTAACATCATTTAATTGTTAAGTATTCACTATATGTAATAAGTATCTTAAGCACATAGAATTGAAACTATTTAACAAAGCAATTACATTGTATGAAGTTATACATTGTATTTTTTATGTATTTTTAAGTATTCTTACAAAGTACTTTTTACAACTGCAATTAATGTATTTCACATGCAATTGATTAACTAAAGATGTGCAGGTTATTTAAACTTTGAGCCGCATTGATTTGTACCACCAAGTGTGATTCAATAAAGCCGAGTTTTCACATTAACTACATGGCCCAGGATCACGGGACACACCAGGGCTCCCATGGCGTAGGCAACATAATACAACCATTAATTGGAAGTCTGGTCAACTTATTGCTTGGAGTTCCTTGTGCCATACTGAGTGTCTACCTGCTCCTCATAAATCTGTGCCCATCTCTTCCCTTGTGCAAGATTCTTCTCCTCTACCTAAATAATATGCGGAATTCTTTGATGTCTTCGAGGAAAAAAAACTGTGGTTCTTCCCCCACATCCTATCACTGCCCTTACTCGCAAGGAATCCAAGTCTTTCAGGTCTCCTGAGGCTCAGAAGGCTTTTGAGTCCCTAAAAAAGGCTTTCAGTACTGCTCCTGTTTTAATCCATCCCGACACATCTCGTCCATTTACCCTTGAGGTAGATGCCTCAGATTCTGGGGTAGGTGCTATTCTTTCACAACATACCAGTTTCCAAGATCTGTTCCATCCTCGTGCTTTCTTCTCCCGAAAACTTTCTTCTGCTGAAAGAAATTATGACATTAGTAATCAGGAGTTGTTAGTCATAAAAATGGCTCTAGAGGAGTGGCCTCGTCTCTTGGAAGGAGAAAAACTAGATGGGCATTGTTTTTCTCCAGATTTAATTTTATCATTTCCTATAGACCAGGTTTCAAGAATGTCAAGGCGGATGCTCTATCTAGGTCTTTGTCTCCTGAAGAGATATCCACAATCCCTCCCGACCCCATTATTGCCCCCGAACAAGTGGTGGCACCAGTATCCTTAGTTCAGCATGTTCATGAAGTTCCTCTTGAATGTCCTTCTGGCAACACTTTTGTGTCCCAGGATGCTATTCAGAAGGTTTTCTCATGGGAACATTCCTCTAAACTCGCAAGCCATCTGGGGGTCAAAAATCCTTGGATCTAATGTCGAGATATTTTTGGTGCCCATCTCTCTCCCAGGATGTCACTCTGTATGTTGGGGCACATGAAGTATACAAAGTACTTTGTTTAACTATTCAAGGGAACTCCTCTTTTTCATACAAACTAAGAACTTACAAATCCTGCTCTCACTTAGTCTATCTCTCCTTTCTATTGCTGGCAGCTGGGGACATTTCCCCAAAACCGGGCCCCTACCCCATCCCAGTTTTATCATGGCCACAGGCTCCTTCTCTTCGCTGCAAATTCCAACAGAACTCTTATTCCTATACCCAAAAACCCAGTTAATCTTTCCTGTGCTCTCTGGAATGCCAACAAACTCACCACTATACACGACCATTTCATTTCCAATTCCTTTAACCTACTCGCACTTACATAAACCTGGCTTTCTCCCACTGACACTGCCTCACCTGCTGCCCTGTGCTAAGGGGGCCTACACCTTACTCATACTCCCAGGCCTGGAAACAGACCTGGGGGTGGGGTAGGATTGCTTCTCTCTCCCACTGTACTTTTAAAGTTCTTCCACCTGTTCCTTCCCTATCATTCTCCTCATTTGAGGTTCACTGCATTAGGCTCTTTTCCCCCGTTTCATTCTGCATTTCTGTCATATATCGACCACCCGGACCAACTGCACAATTTTTGGACAACTTTGCTGCCTGGCTTCCTTACTTTCTTTCATCTAACACCCCATCGATACTACTAGGTGACTTTAATATACCTGTTAACAACATTAACAACCCTTCAGTCTCTAAACTTCTACCCTTTCACACCAATGGTAATGCTCTGGATCTAATATTTACCAGACTCTGTTCAACCACCAATCTTACTAACTCACTATTTCCCCTCTCTGATCACAATATGCTCACATTTCAAATCCCACTAACTCCCTCCTCACCCCCTGCTATTCCCCAAACACGTACCTACTGTGACCTCCATACTCTAGATGTGTCACATCTCTCGCCTTCCTTTGATTCTATTTACTCTGATATCTCCACCATCTCTTGTCCTAATGTGGCTACCTCTGTCTACTATAGCACTCTCACCACTGCCCTTAATGAGCTTGCTCCTACAAAAACTAAACGCGCTAGACCCAAACCACTTCAACCTTGGCATACTGCTCAAACAAAAGCTCCAAACACAATCATGTTCACTTGAGCGTCGCTGGCACAAATCTCACTCAGAATCAGACTTTTGGAGCTACAAATCTGCCCTGCGCTCCTATAACACCTGTCTCTCCCAAGCCAAACAAACATACTTTACTTCACTCATTAACTCCCTTTCTAAAAAAAGGCACAACTTTTCTCCACCTTTAACACTCTCCTTTCCCCATCTCCACCCCCTCCGTGCACATCTGTCTCTGCTCAAGATATTGCTGAGCACTTCAAAAACAAAATTGACACTATCAGAAGGGACATCACACTCAACCCCCCTATACTCACCACCACCCTCCCTCAACACTCCCTAGTCTCTCCTGTGCTCCTTCACCCCTGTCACTGATATGGAATTCTCAAAACTTTTCACCTCTTCCCACCTTACTACCTGCCCACTTGATCCAATTCCTTCAAAACTTCTCCGCAATAACAATCTATGTCTAATCAAAGCCTTAACTCATCTATTTAATCTCTTGCTCTCAACTGGAATGTTTCCTTCTCAACTAAAACATGCTATTGTCACCATCCTGAAAAAACCCTCTCTTGATTCCTCCAATCTTGACAACCTCCGACCTATCTCTCTGCTACCTTTCATCTCTAAACTACTTGAGTGCCTAGTCTACAACCAACTAACCTCATTCCTCTCTAACAATAATCTACTGGACCCCCCACAATCTGGTTTTAAGCCACAATACTCCACTGAAACTGCCCTGACCAGACTAACTAATAACCTTTTAACAGCTAAAGCCAACAATAATTTTTCACTACTAATACTACTTCAACTCTCAGCTGCTTTTGACACTGTAGATCACCCTCTCCTCCTCCAGTCCCTCCATTCGCCTTTGTGACAAGGCCTTGTCCTGGTTCTCTTCTAACCTCACTAATCGTTCCTTCAGTGTCTCCTACAATGGAGTAGCATCTTTTCCCCTACCACTTTCTGTTGAGATTCCTCAAGGCTCTGTTCTTATTATCCTCCCTCGGCAAATTAATCAACTCATATGGTTTCCACTACCACCTCTATGCTGACGATGCTCAGATTTATCTCTCATCTCCTGATCTCAACTCAACTCCTAACTCGCATCTCCTCCTGCCTGTCTATCTTAAATTAAAAGTCTCTAAAACAGAAATGGTTCTCTTTCCTCCAAATAACACCAGTAGTATCCATCATAGTTAGCAATTCCATTATTACCCCATCTCCCCCCTTATCCTAGATTCTGCCCTGTCATTTACTCCTCATATCGAGTCGCCTTGCCTCATGGCCGGAGCAGCCCTGCCTTTAACTACATTTAAATTTCTTCATGGCTCTACTATTCCATGCCTTCAAGAATACTCATATATGGTCAAGACCTAGGCACATGCATTTCCTGATGACTAAATCTCCATTCCACCTACAAAAATTACTCAGTTTCTGCTTACTATTTATCTTGTCCTGATTAAATCAGTAGACGCATCTCTCTTAATCAACTGACACATTTTGCTTCATTACACTAGATTGCATATGGAACTTTAAAGGAAGAGGCAAGCAATTGCTGGTGGAAACTTTTATGAGAGGTTCATGGTTTTTCCAGAAAAACTGGTTTAGAACTGTTTTTCATGGCAATAGATGGGTGGTTATCAGTGACCTACTACATCTTCTTTTACTTTTGCAAGTTTTTTATTTAGGAGAAATACATATAACTATTATACGTATACTTACATTCATATTTCACAACTTAACAAGTAACCAGTGCATGACATTGTTTTGTTCATGTGTTAACATGCAGTAATATGGTGGGCCTTTAGCCTTCAATTGCTTCATTTCAGCTTTCAGCCACAAACTTTCAATGTATTTGACAAGAATGTAGCAAATCTATGTCCCAATTCCAGTAAGTCATTAGCAATGTCCTTTGTCAAATTAATGAGAAAAGTGTGTTAAACAAGGATAGCCATTACAGGAAGATTAAATGTATTCTTAATTAAAGTATAATACAGTATTCACTTTCCCAGTTTGCATTAATTCTCAAGTTTAGATGACAAAAAGGTATATTGCTCTGTTCAATCTGCATAATAGACATAAATCTTGCAAACCTGACATTTAAAACAAGAAATACTGTTCCTTTATATTTACTGCTCAGAGATAAGGAAAATAATTGTATCTTGTGCCAACTTCTATCTTCAGCAATGTCCACAGCTCAGTAACCTTGTATCTATATGCATGACATATTAAATGTATATTTGCTTTTAATATTGCATGGCAGTGGATTTAATTTCAGGCTGTGCAGAATAAACACTGCTTTTAACTGACTGATATTCTGAATCATTAAGATAAGCATGACCCTTGCACACATTTCAAAATAATAGACTTTGGTAATTTTTCCTTCTTAATTAGTTAAATGTATTGAATGAGAGACTCTTATACTGTTTACTATTCAACTAATAATATTAATGGTTCTGACATGGTAATTATTGGTTTATTTCTGAACTGATTAGAATGATATACAGTATAGAAATTCCACAAAAGAATTCCATTTAAAATACAGTATGTATAGTTTCTGAAGAGAAATGCATACTCTGAAAGTTAATAATAATAAAAGACTATATTTTCCATTCCTGGTTTGGCAACATAACTCTGAATAACTGCTTTACATCTATTCTTGGTACTATATAACCACCCTAGTGTCTGCCAGAATAGAAACCAAGAACAAATCACAAAATATTTTCCAAGAAGTACAACCACAATGATCTCTAGTCTGTCTGATCACAGATTGCTGAGTGACACCACTGTAATGTAGAGAGTATCTGAGACAGGCATACCTGATTTTTTCTTGAGTGAAGGATATCTTTGACAGTTCTATGTCTCTTTCCCCCAAATATGAATTTCAGTATTGCTGTTTATGATGCAATTAAGACTTTGCTCCTTTGGTTAAAAAAAAGGTAACAATGTTGTCCATCTATACGCCAAACCTAGTCAGACTGCCACTTAGTAAGCATGAGTCATCATAATCATCATCATCAGATGATCAGTTTTCAGAGTCCAATGCCACTTACCTTTATGTCATTTCAATCAATACTTGCCATGACTGGTGAGTTAGATTAACCATTTTAGTAGTAATTGAGTTCGAAAACATGCATATGACCATCGTGTTTTTTTACAATAATCCGTAGCCATCTTCAAAGGATAAAAAAAATATATCCTTTTCTATCCTAGCAAATACATGTCTTCCTTGATTGTTACATGGGTACATAGTTAAATTGGGTTGAAAAAAGACAAAGTCCATCAATTTCAACCCCTACAAATTAAAACCCATCATACACACACACCCCTCCACTCTTTCACACAAACCATATATGCCCATAGCTATACTAACTGTAGAGTTTAGTATCAAAATAGCCTTTGATATTATGTCTGTCCAAAAAAATCATCCAAGCCACTTTTAAAAGCATCAACAGAATCAGCCATCACAACATCACCCGGCAGTGCATTCCGCAACCTCACTGTCCTCACTGTGAAGAACCACCTACGCTGCTTCAAATGAAAGTCCTTTTCTTCTAGTCTGAAGGGGTGGCCTCTGGTGCGGTGATCCTCTTTATGGGTAAAAAGATCCCCTGTTATTTGTCTATAATGTCCTCTAATGTACGTACTTGTAAAGTGTAATCATGTCCCCTCGCATCTTTTTTCCAGAGAAAACAACCCCAACCTGGACAGTCTACTCTCATAATTCAAGTCTTCCATCCCCCTAACCAGTTTAGTTGCACGTCCCTGCACTCTCTCCAGCTCATTTACAACCCTCCTAAGGACTGGGGTCCAAATCTGCACTGCATACTCCAGATGAGGTCTTACTAGGGATCTATAAATAAGTATAATTATGTTTTCATCCCTTGAGTTTATGCCATTTTTTATGCAGGACAGAACCCAATTTGCTTTAGTAGCTACAGAATGACACTGCCCAGACCTGAAGAGTTGCAGTGTGCCATTGTGATTGGATTGTTGGAAGAGTCTATTTGCCGAGAACTCCCCTACACCAGTCAGTTGAACTGAAGAAGCTGCTTGGATGAGCAGTGAAATGTCTTCTTTAAAATATCTCAGCAAGTCCAGTTGCTTTGAGTTACTTTTTATATATATAGACACTGCCCAGAATTAGACAACTTGTTATCTATAAAAACCCCAAGATCTTCTCACTTAAGGAAACTCCCAACACACTGCCATTTAGTGTATAACTTGCATTTATATCATTTTTGGCAAAGTGCATAACCTTGCATTTATCAACATTGAACCTCATTTTCCAGTTTGCTGCTTAGTTTCCCAACTTAGACAAATCACTCTGCAAAGTGGCAGCATCCTGCATGGAACCTATAGTTCTACACAATTTAGTATCATCTGCAAAAATAGAGACCATACTTTCAATGCCCACATCCAGGTCATTAATAAACAAGTTGAAAAGCAAGGGACCCAGTACAGAGCCCTGCGGTACCCCACTAACAACACTGGTCCAATTAGAAAATGTTCCATTTACCACCACTCTTTTAGCCAGTTCTCTATTCAGTTACAAATACTATGTTCCAGGCTAACATTCCTTAATTTAACCAGTAACCTTCTGTGTGGCACTGTATCAAATGCTTTAGCGAAGTCTAAGTAAATCACATCCACAACTATCCCAGAATCGAGGTCCCTGCTTACCTTCTCATAAAAAGAATTTAAGTTAGTCTGGCAAGATATATTAAAACCATGCTGGCACAAACCTATAGCATTGTTATTTGCTATGTAGTCCAGTATCCTATCCTTTATTAATCCTTCGAAAAGCTTTCCTACCACCGACGTCAGACTAACTGGCTTATAGTTTTGAGGTAGAGAGTGGGATCCCTTTTGAATAGCGGCACCGAATTAGCAATTCGCCAGTCTCTTGGCACCATGCCAGACCTCAAGGAATCCTTAAAAATTAAGTAGAGAGGTTTGGCAATCACAGAGCTAAGCTCGTTAAGTACCCTGGGATGAATCCCATCTTGCCCTGGACCTTTTTTATCTTAACATGTTCTGTTTTGAATTTCCTCATGTGTGAACCATGCATCATAAAATGTATTATTAGAATCGGGACTATTGATAAGGAAACCTTCATTAGCTGGTTCCTCATTTGTGTAGACAGATGAAAAATATGCATTCAGAATCTGAGCTTTTTGCATGTTCTCATCAACCAGCTGACCCCCCTCTGAAAATAAAGGTCCTACCCCTTTGTGTTTAATTTTTTTACTATTAATATATTTAAAAATAATTTTGGATTATTTTACTGTCTACTGCTATACCCTTTTCCATATCGATTTTATCTTGCCTGATCGCTTTTTTGCATGATTTACTGGCCTCCTTGTACCTTATAAATGATTCAGCTGTCCCAGCTAACTTGAAAGCCTTAAAAGCACGTCTTTTCTTACCCACCTCAACACCAACACTTCTATTGAACCAAAAAGGAATATACTGACATGTATATTTATTAAGAAGCATTTTAAAGACTTCCCATTTCCCAACCCTGTGAAAAGCATTCCCCACTTAATATGCTGCAGATTTGGCCTTATACTGTCAACATTTGCACGCCTGAAATTCAATGTTTTAGTTACTCCCTTATAGAGTTGCTTCTGCAACAGAATCTTAAAGGAGACCATGTTATGATCACTATTCCTTAAATGCTCACCCACACAAATGCTAGAGATGAGTTCAGTATTATTAGTTATTACAAGATCCAAAAGAGAGTTATTCCTAGTAGGTTCTTGAACGAGCTGGGATAAAAATTTATCATTTAGCATATTTACAAACCTACTAGCTTTATCTGTCTTGGCAACCCCATTTCCCCAGTCAATGCCTGGATAATAATTCGGCGCTATCTTTTAATTTAGATAAGCAGGGTTCTCGGCAGTTTTCAGGCTAGCACACGCTGAGTCGTTCTCACGGAGGGTGGTGACTCCTCGAGTGGGGTGGTGGGTTGCAAGGTTCACCGCAAGATACGTCGTGGTCAATTGTGCCTGAGGCACATTAGCATAAGGGCGCTTTCATATAATAGTGAGGTGGAGGGATTAATTAACTGCAGTACTGTGTTTTGTGCCCGAGGCACTCGCTAGAAAGTAACTGTGCCTGAGGCACTTTTTAGACTAACTTTCGTTGGTGTGCTGGCTCTGTTCATTATCGCACTTAGCGGGGGTTCACTTGCGAAACACTAAGCCAGCAAGTCTCAGTGCCCGAGGCAACAAGTCAGTTGAATTTACCCACCACCACCTCTACGACAAAGACGTAACATATAATACAAAAGTTGGAAGGGTTGTCTGCTCATTAAGGCTGCCGAACGATTCCTCATGTAGGTCTGTGCTTGTGGCACATTATTCTAAGAGGCGCCATACTCACAACCCGGATTATGCTGTTTAGCCAATTTCCCTGCCTTTCTATAAATTTTAATTATTTGTGTATATGTCTTCACAAATATCTTCTAATTGAATACAATACATTTCAGAGAAATTTGAAGCAAGTTCAAAATTCAGTCTCTCTACTTTCATCTCTCTAAGTAAGGAAGCCAATAGCTAGGACTGTTTGGGTACCCTCAAAATGGACTTTGGACAGGTAAAGCATGATATAAAGTGAAAGGGAGGAGACAGGGATTAACTGAACACATCTGCTTTATAGCAAAATACACTAAGGCATCTGAAAATTTCAGATGGCAGCTGATTGTATTCTTACAAATGCAAGTAATAGTAAACAATTATATTTGATAATGTCTGCCTTTTACAAGAGAAAAAAAACAATAAACAGATCAGTAAGAAAAGTCTCAAGGTAGGCAGTAAGAGCAATAGTGGGTATTTTTCTTCTGGAGGTTTGCATAATAAATGTATGTACCATATAGTTTGAGATTCAGCAGTCAATAAAGCATTGAACAGTAACAGATAGGAATATTGTGCATATCCACTTATTCAGGGCCGATTTTAAGCACATTGGACCAATTTGGCCCAATTGGGCCCCGATCTTATGGGGGCCCCGCTCCAGTGCGAGCTGTGATTCCTATTCCCTTAATTCCCCAGTTGCCCAGCCTACCCCCATCCCCAACTGGCAGCCATCACTTGGACAGAGGGGAAAGCAGCCACTATTTGCCCATCCAGCTCTGGGACCCTGCGACAGACAGCAAAGTTCCTTCTAGGGGGCCCCACCAAAATGGTTCCAATTGGGCCCCGCACTTGGTACGGCCGGCCCTGCACTTATTTCTTGCAGAGAGAGAGAGTCAGTTGCTGCTTAGATAGTGGTGTGCAGCAGAAAAGTTGGACACAGGAGTGCTACTGTAGGTACACAGCAATCGGGAGTGGGTGAAAAAGGTATGCCCTGCCCCCATTATAAGCCACACCTACAATTGTAATAAACCTCACCCACAAATACTTTCTAATTTTACCCACTTTAAAACAAAGCCATTTTTGTATTTCCATATTTATTATGAACACAACAATTCATTCCAATGGCAATCAACAGTCTGCATTAAGACCAATTTGTAACTCAGGAATAGTGTTATTTTTACTTAAATCTCTGGTTGGTATAAATGTGATCTACTGATTGATGGTGGACTGTGTTTGATTTGCTAGTGTAGCCTTTTGCCTCTGAAATACTAGTCATTATGCTAGCAGGCACTGTAGAAAATTAATAATCAGTATTAAACCCCAGAAATGATAGTAGCCACAGTAGAAAATGGATTATTTCTTAACCCATGAAATGCCAATAATTACCATAGAAAATGGATCGACAGCATTAACCCCAAGCATACCGGAAACACATGAAACACATTAGGTAATGGAAAACCAAGAAAATTGTGCATATTAAGATACAGAGGGTACTGGTTCTATATACATAAGATATATATATATATATATATATATATATATATATACCATTTCAACAGCTGGAGCACTCTCAATCCTTAAGGCAATTGCCTGGGTGCAGGTTATAATAGTAGTAGATACAATGGACAAAAAAGAACCGCACACACAGGACTTTTCAAGTGAAAAAATGAAAAAGATTTCTTTTATTGCAACGTTTCGGCTCCTGTACTCGAGCCTTCCTGAGCAATAAAAGAAATCTTTTAAATTTTTTCACTTGAAAAGTCCTGTGTGTGCGGTTCTTTTTTGTCCATTATATATATATATATATATATATATATATATAAAACATACATTGTAGCCAAAAGAACCAAGATGCAAGAATTTATACAGTGGCTGCTATTTAACCAGGATAGGAAAACCTGTACTATGACTGCAACCATAAGACAACACATACAAACAGCTGACACTATAATGAATATCCATCTTGAAGTTCTATCAAGGCAATGCTGTCAACTTATTAGGAAAGTAAGGTGCAGTTCCACCAAAATTTTATTTATTTTGCTATACATATATGTCTTGCTCCTCTGCTATCTAACTGTCTTCATTCTTTTTTCAGCATTTTTTGTCTGCATAAATATTGTTTTTGCTCCTCCTCCTGTTCTTCAGTTAGCAGCAACCGTCTTTTCTTTGTAACTTTCATTTTCCCCGTCATAGAAAGTTTTTTCTATAAGGCTTAACCTGTTCATCTTGACATTTGCATTTATCCTCTTTAAACAACTAACTAACCAAGAAATATATCTGTATTCTTCTTTTCTGCCATAAATGCCAAAGGAAACAAAAATATTTTCACATAGATCAATCTGATTTTCTCCTTTCTCAGCTCTGTGTACTAGCTCTTGGCTTGCAAACTCTTAGGGGCAGATTTACTAAATTCACATGAAGGATTCGAAGTTCGATCGAATTTCAAAAGGATTCGAATTATAATTTTCAAATATGTAAATGAGGCAACTTCAACCATCAAATTATCAATATTCGACTGATTTGAATAATTCGAATAATCAAATTTAATTGTATTCGAATATTCGACTATTTGATGGCCAAAGTACTTCACCTTTAAAAAAAAATTCGATAGGTCAGTTCGCCAGATTGAATCTACTGAATTGCTTTAAAACCCTATAGGATGCTCCCATGGGTGTTTTAAATTTTTTTTGATCGAATAGGAAACATTCGATCAAAGGGTTAAAATCGTTTTAATCGTTCGATCGAATATTTAATCGAACTATCCAATTTTTCCTATTCGATCGTTCAAATATTCGAATAGTGGTAAAATCATTCGAATTCGATATTCGAAGGATTTTACTTCCCTCACTATTCACATGGTCGAATTTCGATTTTTTTTCAATTCGAAAATCGACCAATAGTAAATCTGCCCCTAAATGTTAGCCAATACAAGTGTGCAGCGTGTGGGAAAATTGGCCTGAACACGCACCTGAAGTTCTTGTCTCAGGAATGTGCTGTATTTGGAGAAGTTTACCCTCTTACCAGCTGCTGTTTAAAGATATTTCAGGGAGCTTACATTTTGTAAAATGTAGGGAATTCAAGCTTTGTGGGTTTCCCCTTTCTTTCAGGTATACATAATATAATTTTCATCAATGACTCTCTAATCTAGAATTAATTTAAAAGGAATACTTTAAATTAAATGTTGACAGGCTGTGCAATGCAAATCTAGTCTTATCTGTGTGTTATTGCTCTTGCCAGTCATAATCTTACTGTTAAGATAAAGCACATTACCCTGCTGTGTTAAGCCATTGATTGAAAGCCTGAAACTAGCATTTTGATTTTTCACTATGACTGTAATATTGCTAACTTTTCTGAAGATGGATTAGTGTAATGGAAATTGATGTTTTGGATATAAATTGTAAACTGAAGCTATAAAATGTTATAAAATGATTTTATGCTTCTCAGACTTACATTTTTAAAAGTATTTCTTCTGGTGGTATTTTATAAATATTTTTTCTCTGAAGTTTTTAGTACTTTATGACTCTGCGTGACTCATTTAATGTTTCTACTATGTCAATTAAAGCTTTAATTTCTTTGTTCTTAAAAAATGGGGTCATTCTAGATGCATGTACTCATTGTGATTCTCTCTTTGCAATCATATGATCAGTCATTAGTTAACACTATCCATAGGAGAGGTTCTAGTGAGTGATGCGTGAAATTGCTGTGTTTCAGTACAAGTTGAAACTGTGGAAAGTTGAAAGACAGCAAATTTCAATTAAATACATTGAGCCAATGGGAAAGTTTACATTGCAGTTAAAGCATTTTGAGCTGAGCAATAGCATATACCTTGTAGGAGAAGCTCCTTTCCACCATGTCCTATAAAAAATAATAATAAAAATAAACGTACAGTCTCCCTGGTAGTCTAGTGGCTCACCTCCGTGCACGCAGGAGCGCCTGCTATGTCTTCAGCGGGGATGCTCACCGCATGCATCCTGCCTCCTTCAGTGTCTTCCTATGGCGCGCGCGCCGGCGCACTTCCAGGTTTATGCACCGGCGTGATGACGTCACGCGCAATGGCGCGAAATTCAAATAGTATTTAAAGGGATCTTTTAGTGCAGATGATTGCCCGTTGTTAGGTTCTATTTGTTAGTTCCTGGGTGTGTTTCCTGATTGATTCCTGACTGATCTACTGGTGTTTGACCCTTGCTTGCCTGACTATTCCTGTTATTCTCCAATCCTGACCTTTGGCTTGTCTGATTACTCTGTTATCTCATATCCTGACCTTCTGCCTGTCCTCTGACTATTCTACTCTCTCTAATCCTGATCCTGGCCTGTCTGACTATTCTACGCAGCTTGTGCTGTTCCGGCCTGCCTACTCCGCTTGGTGGTATGCTTCAATCCAATTCCTTGGGGAAACGATCGTGCCCCTATGCTAGCCAGAACTTTTGCTTTTTGCTTTACACCTCTCGTTAAGTCCAGGTGGCATCTGAGTAAGCTGAGGGCTCCTCCCAAGGCCAAAGGTGGTCACTTAACTGGTGAAGCCGAGCTGAGACAAAGGTGTTTGGCAACTGTTTTGGTATTGGGTGCCGTTCGTGACAGTACAACGGGCCCATGAAAAAGAAGAATATGCTGCCGCTGCTATTCCGCAACCCTCTGAACTCCTGTACTCAACCATCCTCCTGCGCCTCGATGAACAAGATGGGAAACAGAACTATATCATTGAAGGTCTGCAGTCTCTCTCCCAGAGGTTGGATGCAGCTCAGCAGTCCTCCGCTGTGGTTCCTGAGGGGTCTGCTACTCTGGGTAATAGAGTTTCTTCCCATGATCCCAAAATCCCCTTCCCAGACAAGTTTAGTGGGGATAGGAGTAAATTTTTTGTTTTTCAAGAAGCATGTAAGCTTTATCTTAGTTTTTTCCCTCACAACTTCCCTACTGGTGAGGATGAAGTAAGGTTCGTTATCACCTTACTACAAAGTGACCCACAAGTCTGGGCACTAAGATTACCCCCTTTTGATCCTGCCCGTTTATCCCTAGAGGCATTTTTCGCTACTATGGCCATGCTTTACGATGACCCGGATCGCGCTAACACTGCCGATTCCACAATACGTAAACTGCGCCAAGGGAGGAGAATAGCAGAAGAGTACTGTACTGAATTTTGCCGCTGGACTGTTGAGACTGGGTGGAATGATGCAGCTCTTCGTAGCCAATTCCGGGTAGGGCTTTCTCGCTCTGTCAAAGACAGCCTGGTCAATTACCCTCCTTCTTCCACTTTGGATGACCTTATGAAGTTAGCCATCCAAATTGACAGGAGGCTAAGAGAAAGAAGGGCTGAGGGGGATACTGATTACCCTAATATATGTAATGACGTGTCTCCTACTCCCTCGTTCCCTAACCCTCAGGGGGAACCTATGCAACTGGGAGCTACACGTTTGTCCCCTGAGGAAAGGGCCCGAAGGCAATCCCTGGGTCTATGCATACATTGGGGATAAGGGGCATTTCCTTAAAAATTGTCCCAAGAGATCAGAAAGTCCTCAGTATCTCGGTGGAGAAGGGAAGCTCCATTTGGATAGAGAGAGTACTTCCCAAGTCACCCCAAAGAATTTAGTACCTGTATTATTGTCCTGGCCTGGGGGTTCCGTTAAAGTATCTGCTCTGGTGGATTCCGGGGCTGGGGGGAATTTCTTGGATGCTGCCTTCGCAGAAAGGTTTAATATTCCCCTTATTCCTCTCACATCTCCCATGAGGATTTCTGCTATTGATAGAAGCCCTCTAGGTTCAGGTTTGGTAACCCAAAAGTCCAAGGCATTGCCCATGTGCGTGAATGAAACATACAGTGGAAAATTAGCTTTTCACATCCTTGAGGATTCCTCGTCCCCATTGGTTTTGGGGTTACCTTGGTTACAGGTACACAATCCCCATATTGATTGGGTAACTGGGGAGGTTATCCAGTGGGGTTCCTATTGTAAAAAATTCCTGTCTGGCCTCCACAATGGTGGCGGTTACTTCCCTAGAGAATCTCCCTTCTGTTGAGCATTGCTCTAAGTCTTGTTCTGGGGTGCGTTGTTCCCCATCGGCTACTACGTCTGCTCGGAGTAGAGCAGCCGAGAAGCCCTGTAGGGAAGTGCCCAGATATCAGGTTGGGGATTTGGTTTGGGTTTCCACAAGGAATATCAGGCTTAAGGTTCCATTTCTTAAGCAGGGGCCTAGATTTATTGGTTCATACCCTGTACTGGAGGTTGTTACCCCATACTCTGTCTGCCTTGAGTTACCTGATATATTTTTGTTATCTAATTTGTTTCATGTTTCTGTTTTGAAGCCTACTATTCAGGTCTACCGACGTTCCTGTCCAACTCCAGTGTTGAGGTCTCCGGTTGCTTCTGATGTCGAAGTTGGCCATGTTAGGAGACTTAAGTCTCCTGGTGAGCTTGAGGGTCCGGTGGCCCCTCCTAGAGGAGGGGGTAATGTAACGTACAGTCTCCCTGGTGGTCTAGTGGCTCACCTCTGTGCACGCGGGAGCGCCCGCTATGTCTTCAGCGGGGGCGCTCACCGTGTGCATCCTGCCTCCTTCAGTGCCGGTCTTCCTATGGTGCGCGCGCCGGCGCACTTCTGGGTTCATGCGCCGGCATGATGACTCTGTTATCTCGTATCCTGACCTTCTGCCTGTCCTCTGACTATTCTACTCTCTCTAATCCTGATCCTGGCCTGTCTGACTATTCTACGCAGCTTGTGCTGTTCCGGCCTGCCTACTCCGCATGGTGGTATTCTTCAATACAATTCCTTGGGGAAACAATCGTGCCCCTATGCTAGCCAGAACTTTTGCTTTACACCTCTCGTTTAGTCCAGGTGGCATCTGAGTAAGCTGAGGGCTCCTCCCGAGGCCAAAGGTGGCCACTTAACTGGTGAAGCCGAGCTGAGACAAAGGTGTTTGGCAACTGTTCTGGTATTGGGTGCCGTTCATGACAAAAAGACTCCTATGCTGCTAATTATTTCCATGGCATCTGGATATTTCCTTAGATATAGTTGGGAGGGCTTGGTAGGGCTCTGGTTCCATTAGTTGATGTGGAAGGCCAGAACTGGATAATAATTATTTACGTGTTTTCTCCCCTTGGAAAATAGACTGCAGTTCAAAGCAGACCACATAACTAAATTCTAATCAGGATTAAAAAAAAATGCCTTGAACAAAACTGCTACATTTGCTGAAAACTGCACCAGGTGAAAAATATGCTTATCCCTATTGACAACAATTTATCATTTCATTTTAGATGGACTGTATTAGAACCCACTAAGTCAAGATTATGTTAGAATTTACATGAAAATACTATTTTAATTATTAAAGGCAATTTTAATTTAGCTTTTCATTCCTTCAGATGGATTTTTTGTAGCAAAATGGAGTTGGTTACACATATACACATATTGTGCTGTGGTATATACAGCACAATATGTTTATAGCCAGGCAGCTAACTGAAGCCATACCATTACCTTGTTAATGAACTGTAATTGTAAATTGAATACCTCCATGTTGGTTAAGTTTAAATGAACCCATGAACAACAGACTTTTTCCAGTTGCTCTCCTTAATTGGCATTACATTGCTTGGCTGCAGTGGCTAGATGGTGCCATTGTCATTTTGCTACTTTTTTTGCAGTTTTACAAACTTTTTGACCAGGAAAAACGGCCCAGTTCCATCATCAATAGTGACCTGTGTGGGCTGTTTTTGAAATATGAGTAGTAGTGATGTAGCAGGTTAACTTTAAAACCGCGGGTTTGAGATGAAATTTGGTTGACCTTTGATAGTTTATGTTGGGTGCATGTGAGACTTTGAAAGAACACTCTCCTCTGCTTCTGAAGATTTCCACTTCTGAAACCAGAGGAGCAACTACAAGTAGCATATGGAGTGTAAAGAGACTGTTATGGGTAGAGTGCAGGTTTTACAATGGCAGCATTTTGCAGGTTAGGGCCTGGTGAGAAGGCGCAAAGGCGAAATAAAGCAAGATGTTTTAAACGACACTGTGTGAAAGTTTGCGGTGGATTCCAGACACAATACAAGCTGTTAGATGTTAACCACGTTGCCGAGTGGTGAGTGTCGGGAGGCCTGCAGAGAGCAGAAGGCGTTGAGCTCCTCGACTCAAGTTTGTTTGCGATTTTAGGGCCTGGTGCGGGTTAAGCTTTTATAGGTTTGGGTCTGTTGCAGAACGAGTTTTTCCTGACCCACATGTGTAGTGTTACTCAAAAGCCGCTTTGCAAAAGTGCTGCTGCTAAACTCTGATTTTGATATGGAATCTATTGTGATTGTTGAACTCGAAGTACTGCTTGGTAGTGATGGGCGAAACGGCCGCGTTTCGCTTCGCCGAAAAATTAGCGAATTTCCAGAGAATTTTTCGCCGATTCGCGAAACGAGTCGCGCGTCGTTTTTGACGCGTGTCGCGTCGTTTTCGCCGCGCCGTTTTCGGCGCGTCGCGTCAAAAACGACGCGCGACTCGTTTTTGCTCGGCAAATTTTTTTTTGCAGTTTCGCGAATTTATTCGCCAGCAGCGAATCGTGGGAATTCGCCGCAAATTCGCCCCTGGCGAATAAATTCGCCCATCACTACTGCTTGGTTTTTCACTGCAATGTATATGTTGCACAGTCATTCCAGTTAATTCAGAGAACTAATCCTTGAGTCCTGTGATCTTCCTGGGATAAGATTTAAATGATCAATTAAATACCAAAAATGTGTTCCATAAACAATTCAAAACACATCTTACAAAAACACTCAATACTTGCTTTTTAAATATGAAATAATTTATAATCAGGGCTACAAAATACATGTTATTAATAATAATAATTTATAATCGATACTGATCAATAAAGGCATTAAATATAAACAGCTCATAGTCTTGACAATATGTTGATTCCTACATATTATACTGTGAAATATATATTTCAACACACGTTTTAGTTTAACAACAAGTTATATTTGTTATTTCAATCAGCACTAGTTATTTTTTGCAGCAAACTCTCTTGATTGCTCTGTAATTAACAGTTAGGACATGAGGGCCATGCTTTATGTGATGGATTTTTTTTATATATCATGTGCTGAATACATTAACATTTCTTTATCAACTGCTTCTCCAAAGTAAACTAAAGTACCACATTTGCAGCAATCTTATTTGTTGACTACTAACTGTACCTAGAGGATATTAGTCAAAAACAAGAATATTATAAGTTATAAGTTTACTATTTCATACATCACGCTGTGGTTTTGTGATCTATTATCATTATCTCAAATACATATAAATACAATACAACATAAATTCATTCGGGAGGATAACTGGTTTTTATAAGTTTAAATACAGCTCTATTGAATAAATGAATAAATGCATTTTTCTCTTCAATCTGCAAGATCTGATTAAGCCATATATAATACATTATTCATCAGTATTAAGTACCCATTTATTTATAAAATCAAAGAAAGGCAATCATTCTTGTCAGAAAAATGATATTCTTTTTAGTTGCTTTGTAACAATACATTTATTTTACCATCATATAAGTACAAACACAATTCATAATCTGGAGTGCAATCGTGCAGCCTTAATAAAATATAATAATCACTTTAATAAGCAAATCTTCAATAAAGAACTGAGAAGTGAAACAGTAACAAACAAATATTGCATTTTAGATTTGAATCATAAGATAATTGTTAGCAAGCAGACTAATTAAATAAAGTACAAACCAATAAATAAAGACATATTGTGACCATGGGTTTTCTGGATAAGGGATTCTTCTGTAAAACACCATTTTACTAAAATGATTTTGCTGTCAACAAGAATTTCTGCTATCTCAGTTGTCATCAAGTACCAGGTACTGTAGAATAAGCTTTTTAAAGGGACTGCATGGAAAACGGTATTTCATTGTTTCACTGTTTTCTGCATATTGTATTTGTGGATAACCGATAACCCACCCTATGCTAATGATTTTATCATAGTGTTTACCACATGGATGAATAAAATAAATAAAAAACTATCACCAAACTTAGACCAAGGTGGATATATAATAATAACAACAGTTTCTGGTTCAACACAGTGCTCTCCTTTGCCTGAATAATGACCTTGCTTGTTTAGTGGTGTTGTCTGTGCAATATTGTCAGTTGCATCTTTAAACATATACAAGGGGTAACACAAAGAGGTAGGACGAGAAAGAGGAACTTGAGGATGAATTGGCTTATACTCTGTATTTCAACTGAGAAATGCAGCCTTAGAATATCAAGTGACCTGACCCAGTAATGTTATTGCTCATTTTTCACTTTATCCATTTTTTTACACAAACATACTTGAAACATATTTTTTTAATGTTCAGTTAATAGCACTCCTAGGGCAAACCTGTACTGAAATCCATTTTCTAAACAATGTATATTACCTTGCCATATTACCATTCACCATTTGTCACTGAAGATGCTTTCCATATAAGATTTTCAGGAGTTGTAATAGGGCATTTTAACATACCCTATGTGCCACAGCACATCAAATAGATTCTACCTAACACTGCTAGTGCATGTGGCTATCAAAATGCTGTATTGTGCGTTTGTGGAACTTGCTGTGTCAGGCAATATAAATTATACTACTGTATAGGAAGTGTAACCGGTGGGTTCAGGTGTATCAATGCTCTGATGCTCAACCCATATTCCCTATCAATAGAATAGTTATCTTTTCACAAAGTGATCACCGGTGTAAAAAACAGCAACAGATATTCTAATAATTCCCTATTTTTAAAAGCCATTGCAGGCATGGCCTCATGTGTTGACTAGCCTTCTCAATTTGAATATTGGGGAGTTCTTCCCCAGTGAAAAAACACAAACGTTTGACAAACTGATTAGCTTATCTTCAATGTGATGAGCAAAATACCTGCAGCTTGCTTTTGTCTGTGAACAGGTCATAGACAGAAGGCAATTGACTAATAATTAACAATGAAGTAATGCTATTAAATCACTTTTTATTCACAAATGGTTTACTGCCCATGCTTTTTCCTGAACGCTAATATATTGCACTGATCTGCCTGTCTTTCCAGTTTTTGTGAATTCGCATTGTGAATATATTTTCACAAATGGCTTGCAAATGCCTTCATTGTGCAAGGTTGTTGTGCACAGAAATAGCATTGACAGTAACTGTTTTGTGAATATTTTCTAGACCACCAAAGTTGTGGCATAACTCAAACACCATTTGCATTTTTGACATATTTAAAAAGCTCTTACAGACATTTGCATTACGAAAAAAAAATTAGCAATTCTGTTGGCGCACTCTTATTCAGCTGTATTGAAATATATTCACTGTGCAAACTAATCTTCCCTGTGTGAAGTTTATAAATGAGCCCCACTATGTATTAGTCACAGGTTGCATTTAATTATCAGTGATATTTTAAAAGATGTAAAGACTGATATACCAGTAAAGACTGATATACCAATGTCAGGATAGCCTGACATTATTATTAAATTCCTTAGGACTGCAATTTGCATTGTGACCCATCCAATATTCAAATAAATATAGAACTCATAATGCAATTCAGCATCTGTACGTATGCATTCTTAACAAATTAATATGCTGTATTCTTTTAAATAACTTCATATATTGCTTTAATATAATTGTTTGAAACAAGTTTGAGATGTCACCATCAATTTTTTTGTCTCTAAAATATAATACTAATAAGGCAATAGCAACTGCAACTTTCTTTGCAAAATCATGTTGGGTCTTTACAATCTCATGATAAATAGAAACTGTTTCTCATGACACATGGGTGAAATGGATATTAGAAAAACCTCATTTATCCTCTGCTTTATTTCATGATAGAGGTCCTTGTCACTATGGCTATTATGTGACCAGCACAGCAAAGGCCATCTCATTAGTTTTTACTTATCAAGATTGCATAGCCCACCCTCCTCCCTGTGGAATATCACTTACAGTTTAAATTAAATTAGAAAACAGCATTTTTTTTTCATGTTGTTGATCTTTAAGATACATGTTTGACTCTATAAAGACAATATGAATCATGCTGCTATAGCAGCTTCATGCAAACTAGGATGAAATACATAAATGAGGCTTGATTGGTCTGATGCTGCTCTATAGATACACATACAATTGCAGGTATTTAAAAACAAACGCTCATATATACACACAAGTACATATGATAAAAAATCAACCTTGGCTGTGTAGTACAGGTATGGAATTTGTTATTCAGAAACCTAATATCCAGAAAGCTCAAAATTACAGGATGGTCAACTCCTGTACACTAAATTTTTATTAATTCATTTTTTGTAATAGTAAAACAGTACCTTGTTAATTAATTATATTGATTATGAATCAAAAAGTAGAGAATAAATTAGTAGGGGACTTTGAAAAACGATCTGGGAAAACTCCTTATCCAAAAAACCTCAAGCCCCATGCATTCCAGATAATAGATCCTATACAATACTTGATGATTGCAGCACAGAACTGTATAGATTCCAAACATTCTCATTTCTGCATCATTTAAATACTTTTAAGTTGAAACATTAGCAAAAGCTTTTGGCTCGTTTTACTGGAAACTGCAGCATACTTGCGTTCTCTTCTAAAGTGTGTATGGACATCACAGTGCCTTAGTAGGTAGCGCTTTTGCATTGCAATGCTGGGATCTTAAGTTTGATTGTGACTTGGGCCCTAGCTGCAAATAGTTTTTATGTTCTCTTTATGGGGTAAATTTACTAAAGGGCAAAAATTCCCCAGCAATGACTTCACAGCCATCGCAAAACTTTGCCAGGTGAAAATTCTATAAGGCAATGCAAATTTACTATGCCCCAGGTAACGAATGTTGGCAAATTTTCACTAGCATTACTCTGGCGATACGATCAAATCAAAGCAAAATACAATAGTGTTCAATTCTGCCAACAGCAACTTCGTTAAAGTCTTGCACTCAGGCCAATTTGCATACAGCAAGAAATTTAAAGTTGAATCCACCTATCTATGTTACATGGTGCATCTAATACATTACATTTACACTGATACCTAGATATGCCAAGGGAACCTTAATAAAGTTATTAGAGTTGTTTTAATGCCCTACACATGAGCCCGCTATACATACTTCCAATGTTATAAAAATGTATGGAGGAAATAGTGAATTTGCAGAGTAACGTCCATTCGACAGAGTGAAAAGTTGCCTGGCGTTAGAGTTCGAATGCCCGCTTGCGTCTTCTTCACTAGCAAAGTGACGCCTGCACCCATTAGTAAATTGGCAAAGTGACTGAGAGCGGTTATACCGGCGAATTGCGACCAGTGTTAGTCACTTTGCTCTTTAGTAAATCTGCCCCTATGTCTATGTGGGTTTTCCCCTGGGTACTCTGGTTTCTTCCTATATTAAAAAAACATACAGGCAGGTTAATTGGCTGCTGTGTGTGAATGGTATAGGTACCTTAGATTATAAGCGCAGTTGGGGCAGTGAATGATGTATAATATTTATAAAGTGTTGTGTTAATGCGTATTCAAAAGACACTTCTTGTCAGTGAAGTGAAAAAAAGATTAAATGCCCATTTTGTATACCATACTAGAGTAAAATCAAATGTTCTGAGTTACTGTAGTGTTTCAACCTCCTCTGATCACAAAACACCCCATTGCCCACATAAATAAAGATATTGATGCCTTTCACTATAGCTAAGGTCACACTTTGTTTTGGACCAACTCCTCAGGGAGGTCCCATGTCAGTTAGCAGTTTTGTGGATGAATCACGGTGGCATTCTATTTCATTAGCTCAAGAGTATTCTCATCATTTTCTTTAAATTATTACTAAAGTAGCTGCTGAGTGCATTATGCTATGGTTATCAGGATACTCACCTGAAGCTCCTGTTCCGATCGTCTGGCAATGTCGAATTCACGCATTCTTTTTAGCACACTGATGTGCGGCTTCGTGCAGCATTGTTGGACTTGGGTTGCCTATTTAAGGAAGCTGAAAGATCTTGCTCATTGCCTGATTATTTGGGTTGTTTCCTGAGACCTAGTCTCAGTTAATCCTGTTGCTTGCCTATTGACATCATTAACCTTCCCTTATTCTTCTCGCCCAACTCCGACTACAAAACTCTGCTGCCTGCCTCTGACCTCTGCTTTGTTGACTACGTTTCCACCTGACCCCTTGGTACCTCGCTCAAGTTAGTTTCACTGGCTACTCTCCACTTCACGGCCCCCTATCCACATTTCAGGTGGGTTTGTGTTGTGTGAGGAGATTGTGTTGTGTGCTTTTGAGATTTCTGCTCCTTCCATGCTGAATTCCACTGGTCAGCCTGACAATGTGTTTATTTGTTGTGTTGATTTGACATACTGAAGATCAGACATTGGGTAACAGTCATTATATTCATGATGTCAAATGTCTTTAGTTTGGACATAAAATAATTATTGTTTCTGGGTACTAGGGATTAATTAAATTATTTATGGATCCCAAACACCCTGGACACCCTATGAGTTTATTTATTTTTATTTTACTTTGTTTGTTTTACTTTGTATTCTTTATCTTCTGTTTTTTTTTTAAATTATATTTACAGGAAGTTTACAGTTAGCATTTCAGTTGATTAGGAACACTACGCTGCTGAAAAATGCTGGATTATATACTTATCTCTTTAGATTACAATCATTACTTCTGTATAAAGAGGGATATTAATCCTGTTTAGTACAGTGCTTTTCACTTATCCATTATTGTTTTACACTGTATTATTATTGAAGCCTAATTGTAAACATACTAACTGAGATAAAAACTATGCATGTACAAACTGGGGCAATGCTAATGAAAAATGCATGCATACAGGTGTCTGAAACCTAGGAACACATTTCTATACATTCTGAAATTTTACAGCTTTATATTTGAATAGAAGATACAGTATAATACAAGTTCCAATCCCCCAAATTATCATTGTATGTGTATAATGCAAATTCATGATAAATGATGTTCTCTATTATTATACCATTACTTTTTATGGTTTTATTCTAAGATGGATGCACAAAAGAACATTATTTATTTTGTAAGTTTTAATTGTTGGAGCATAAAACGACCTTTAGTACCATGCCAGGACTATTGATCATAAGAACAGGAGAGAGTTCCAGCAGTTTGTTATGGGATTGTGGTTTTAGAAAAAGTTCTTCTGTGTATACTGGTGATAAAAATTGTTTTGGGGGAAGTGAAGGCATGCTTACAAATGTAATTTCCATCAAAATCCACATGCTATAAAGCAGGGATCCCCAACCTTTTGAACCTGTGAGCAACATTCAGGAGTACAAGGAGTTGGGGAGCAGCACAAGCATGAAACATGTTCTTGGGGTGCCAAGTAAGTGCTGTTATTGGCCATTTGGTAGCTCCTATGTGGATTGCCCACCTACATTGAGGCTCTGTTTGGCAGGACACCTGGTTTTTAAACAATCAACCAAAACTTGCCTCAAAGCCTGAAACCCAAAAATAAGCTCCTGCTTTGAGGCCACTGGGAGCAACATCCAAGGGGTTGGAGAGCAACATGTTGCTCACGAGCTACTGGTTGGGATCACTTCTATAAAGAGTTAAATGTTATGCTCAATACCACTCCTCTCCCTGATGTGTTATAAATTCTAATGATGTGGATGTCACAAATTAAATATTTAAAAAATTACAGCTGGTTAGAGAATGGTCAGTTACAAACTGAGGTTTTCTGAAAACAGAAATAGTAGTACACAAGCCTATACTATACTTACAGTATATCTATAAAAAAAACAATAGTTGTGCCATCCCTAGAATCCCTAGTTATAAATCAAGTAATACAGATTGTTTGTTCTTTCTACTTGTACTGACTACTTACTACTGACTTATTTTTATTTTATTTGAGCAATATACAATGTATTTTTACTTTTATAACTTTTCTATAATTTTACTCTCTTTTATAATCTGATGGAAGCTGAAGGTCATGGATATTTATTCCCATACTGTATATACATGCACACTTACAGGCTGGACGGCAGGCACTTCAGTGTAGGGTAAAGAAGAGTGCCTGATCAAGGTATTTCACATCAGCCATGAAAGAACTGCTTTAGATATGATCATGAAGAGTGTCATATAGAATGTAAAAGCTCAAACAGCACAAGAGGTGATTTAATGAATACATTAGCTGACACATGTCAGACTTATTCTCATCTAAATGACATTAAAGAAAGTGAAAATAATATTGGAAGAAGAAAATGACAGATTTTAAAAGACAAAGATTTCAAAGACTTTAATTATTGGAATTCAATGATTGACACATTATGGCTGTCTGGAATATGAATATGCTGTGAATAAATCCTTTACAACAGTTTATTGAGAAAATATCCCTAGAACTTGGCATATATTTTTTCAACATCTACCATTTTAGTATGTGTTGTATGGTTTTGCATTAAAAGGTTGGTAAGTTTGCTGTCAACTGTTTGGTGTCAACGGTCTTCTGAATAAAACCAGCACAATTGCAAAATTCAGTTCTGGGTCTTTGCAAGCTCTGGCTTGTTATTAGGATATACAAAAGTTTAAGGAGGGAATGTAAGTACAAGTCACAGGTGTTATTAAAAATTGTATCTCTGCAAATGTTTAGCACTGCTCACAATGTTTGCTGGTGAATTGCTGGTAAATATTACATTGGGCATTTTCACTAATCAAAAGTTTAGTTTTAACACCTGCTCTGGAGCTTAATTAAATATTTTGACACGAAAAAAGTTTTGTGATTGCAAAATATTCTTACAGTTATGGGAACTGTTATCCAGAATGCTTGGGACCTGGGGCTTTCCGGATAACAAATCTTTCTGTAATTTGGATCTTCACACCTTAGGTCTACTAGAAAATTATGTAAACATTAAATAAATCCAATAGGCTAGTTTTACTTCCAATAAGGATTAATTATATCTTAGTTGGGATCAAGCACAAGGTATTGTTTTATTATCACAGAGAAAAAGGAAATCGTTTTTAAAAATATGCATTATTTGATTATAATGGAGTCTATGGGAGACAGCCTTTCCATAATTTAGAACTCTCTGGATAATGGGTTTCCAGATAACAGATCCCATACCTGCCGAAAACGATGCGACACGCGTCGAAAACGATGCGACGCACATCAAAAATGTGCCGTGACTCGTTTCGCGATTTTTTTCTGCCAATTTGTGAATTTCGCTTGAAATTCGCACATTTTTCGGCAAAGCGAAATGATTTGCCCATCACTACTAGCTATTATCAAATGAAGGACACCATTTCTGCCCAACCATACTTCTTAAACCATTATTAGATATAGTGGCCATATTTACATAAATGAATTATGACGCTCTCTCTGCTAACATCCCTTATGTACCATACTGTATAGAGATACTCAGTACAAGCATTATTAGTAATTTGCTCTTATACAATGTTTCATAATAAGTGCCCTAAAATGGAATAACATCCCTTATGTACCATACTGTATAGAGATACTCAGTACAAGCATTATTAGTAATTTGCTCTTATACAATGTTTCATAATAAGTGCCCTAAAATGGAATAACATCCCTTATGTACCATACTGTATAGAGATACTCAGTACAAGCATTAATAGTAATTTGCTCTTATACAATGTTTCATAATAAGTGCCCTAAAATGGAATATTACATATGTCTCCCCTAAATAACAATTATCTATATATTATGAAAGCTGAATGTATTTTTGTAATAACTGTGTTTCACAAGGCAGCAGGCACTAATTGCTTTGCATACCATAGCTAGTTTTTGTTTAAGGATTAAGATTAAGCTAAACAAATTACAAATAGGAAAAGCAATAGGTGACTCGGTGGGGCATAATATTCTTGTCCTGAAAATCAAATATTACAAAACAGAAAAAAATAACATCAACAATGGCAGTTTGTATGAGACCACTCAGAATTTTTCAGCTGGGTCAATCAGGTTCCTTTTATGCTTTTATATGTTTTGTTAGGCCCAGCTGGTGAAGGCATTTTGTGAATAATAAGTGATTTCCTTAATTGTCTGTCAAAAGCATACACCTTCTTGTGCATAGTGGGCATGCTAAACTGACAAATAGCAAAGAAGCAATATCCAACCAGCTTTGTAAATGGTTTTAAAACTATACTAAATAATATCTTACCTACAGGGATTTTTTCATTTAGAAGGGCTAAAAATAAGTAATACATTTAGTTTTGTAAAGATTTTCTGAAATCTCATGAAAAGCATTTACATATATGTGTGTGTTCTTGTATTTGCTGCTAATTATTTAATTGTGCTTCATCCCATTGCAGTTTTTCCTTGTAACTTTATGTCCAGGTTTACCTGCTTTGAATATATTTATAAGCAGCTTTAATTAGCTTTATTAATTCATTTAATTAATAAAATGTAAATCATATTTTCCAAATTGTTTAGACATCTGAAATACTTGGGAATATGTTTGCTAAAAGATAGAAGCTAAACAACATCAGAGCAATGACACTTTTTAATTTTCAGTTTATTTTTTTAAAATGTATTGACCTATGTCTTTAAGTGTGATTTATTTGAACTGATGTAAATAGTGTCACAATAATTATAGTGTTTAATTACACTTGAAACATAAATTACTCATGCATTTATTGCCCAACCTAGTCTTATAGTCTTAAATGCAATATTATGTCAGGGTTAAACATACAATGCATGTTGTACTGCCATGAGACGATCAATACAAAATAATAATGAATCATTCCAACACCAGATTCAGGCAATATTCCCAAAGCTGTGTGGCCTACAAGCTTGACATTTTGACTGCTATTAACTTTTAGAAAATGTAAAATTAATCTCTTCATGGATATGCATCACTTGTAAACCTGTCTCCAAACAGTGCCTGATCTTAATGAGTTCTTGGCTTTCATTTGTCTCCCTGAGTACCTTTGTTTTATGGGGGACAAACCAATCACAGTCATAACTCTGCACTGAATGTGAGATGCATCTTTAATACACTAATGCAACAGCTTCACTAATTGGAAATAGTTCAGAAACTGTTGCTTGTATATATTTTTTTGAAATAATTGTGATTCTCTTGAAATGTACACATCACATGAACACAATTATATAAGTAAAACTTAAGTATGAAGAAGTAAGCAAATAAAGTGATATCACAGACAGGTGTATGAATTGTTGATACTATTGTATCAATTGTATGAATTGCTTTTTAAGTCATTTCAGGTCTCCTTCAGATGTGCTTTATCCCACACCTGCTTTCATTGTGCAGCTTTTTTTGGGTGAGGATTTTGTCTAAACAAGATGACAACTAAGTTGGCACAAAGGACAAAACAGTTATACTTTTTTATATTTAAATTCCAGGATACCCCAAATCTCAAGCCTCCAGATTATCACACCGGTACCTGTGTCAAAGGATACCTTATCGATTATTACTATTTATTACATTTTGCCTTTTCCATTAACATGTTTACATTTTTCTATAAACACGTAAAAATGTATTTTATACAGTGGTGTAACTATTGCCGACCATACCTGCCTGATAAAGATCCTGCCTACTGACTAAAAAATGACTTCATCATTTGGCACTGTTATACCTTCAGCCTCCATCTATTGGTTCACTTTTTCTGGGGAATTGAAAACTACTAACTGTGACAGCAGATTAAGTCATCTATTATACAGGGTATGTTGATGGGGAACCTGCACTCTATTGTAAGTGTTCAGGGGAAAACTATGTCTTACTTGGCACAACAGTTATACAGTACATTAATGTTATTTTCAGCAACAATTTGCTAGATGGCAAGTTCTGCCATTTATTATATGTTGTGCAGGAGATAAAAGCTGTGTGATTCAATAAAATGGATGATGGGGACAGCTGAAGAGGAGAAATCTGTGTCTCTGGGAAATAATTATGCACAGTTGAGTGATCCCCTTTAGGGAGACAAGCAATGTACAAGGAGTTGCCACAGCAACAGAGGGAAAAGAATGGATGACGACAAGCAAAAGGTGGCATTATATAATGAATAAACTACCCCTATTGAAATTATAAGGATATTATGTTACCAAGGAGTTCCACGATAATATAAAAACAGAAGGCCTTTGGCCATGGAACCCCAAGATGACTTCTGATATCCTGTAATGTGACAGAAATAACACTAAGCTCTGATTATAACTGATGGCATCACTAAGCACGTTTTATAAGGATATAATTTATAGGATATTCATGACTCATGTAGTATATAAAAATAATCATATAATTTGTTGTGGTCTCAGTTTTGAATGGTGGTTTTGTATAGCAGGAGTGTAACACCCGCCACTGGTTTTGAGCCCCGGCGCATAAGCGCAGGCGCACATCAACTTAAGTGCCGGCGTCGAAACGCCCGCACACGTCATATTAGACACTCGCACCAAAATACTTAGGTGCACTGACCTCTAATTTGGGCACCTAGCTTCCTATTGGTCCCTGATTTGTCTGTCTTCCTCAGCCTGCTCCTGATTGGTTCCTGTTCCCTTAAATACCTTCCTCTTCCTCCTCAGTTTGCCCAAGCTGGCTTCGGTTCCTACTGTTCCTGCTAAAGCCCTGTTTGTCCGAGTTTTCTGGTTTTGACCCTCTGCCTGTGACTTCCGAACCTTCGCTGCCTGAAACCGACCTCTGCCTGCATTTGAGTACACCTTAGCCTGACCCCTTGGTACTTCACTTCTCTGTAACCCGTCTTCTGGAACCGACCTTTGCCTGCACTTGACTACGCCTTGCCTGATTCCTTGATAACTCGCTCCTGGTAACTCGCCTGACTTCTCTACTACCTCCGCAGCAGAAAGCCCGGGGCCCCAAAAGGGTGTCAGTGAATACCGGAGCCGTAGAAAGGTTCCTGTTAACATCAGTTCTCCTGGATCAGCTACCTTCCTTTGGGATCCGAGGTAAACAGATTGTTACAAGGAGTTTCCTACACTGTAAAATGAATACTATTTAATATATTTTAATGAAAACCAATGCAAATCATAAATGTATGACTTGCAGTGGTGCATAATGAAATGCATACTTTCGTGTCATGTTGTGTTTGAAAACACATGAATGTTGCACCTCAAGCATAATACTGTACTGAGATCATGTTATCAGCACAGTTGTACTCGT
Source organism: Xenopus borealis (assembly GCA_024363595.1). Lineage (NCBI taxonomy): Eukaryota > Metazoa > Chordata > Amphibia > Anura > Pipidae > Xenopus > Xenopus borealis. The sequence goes on along the minus strand of CM044435.1, from coordinate 74,872,596 downwards.
ACCACTACAAGGTAGTTTCCCCAATTTATTATTATTAACATGTATTTCTATAACGCCAACTTGTTTCGTAGTGCTAATTTCTATCAGTATTACGTAATGTGCTTAAATAAGCTGAATTCTTACTTTACATTGTTCTGCAAATTAAAGGTCTCTCCCCCATCAGGTATGTATGTATATACTGTAAGTACGTTTGTATGTGTAGGGATTTGAAAATTAGACACCCTCACATATTTCTAACAGGCACATTCCCAGTAATATGGATGCCTAATGGGGACCTTGTGCTTATGTAATCCCCTGTAGTTCTCACAGTGTACACTAGATGGCACTGTGTCAAAATATAAAGGTATTGGGAACCATGTGGTCAGTGTTCATTGCTTTAGCCCAAGCTTGCAGGCTGGAAGGGAACGGGCATGATCCCTAGGCTCAAAGGCCCTAGTAAAGTACAGCTATACTCTGTCATAGATAACTCTAGGAGTGATAGAAAGGTAGCTAGTTGAGTATTTTACGCTCCAACATGAGAAATAGAGGGTTTAAGATCCCGGGTACAAATAACCCAGAAGTAGGGACTAAGTGTACAGACCTTGGGATAGGGTTTCCCCTCAGGTTCCACTTAGGGCAAAGGCTGAAACCTGGTGTGTACCTTTTCTGCATTCAAAGCTCAACTACTGCTGACATGACCCCTTGCCTGAAGGGATCCAGCCCATGTGTGGTGCTGTGAGTATATGTTCCTTTATGCTGTGTTTTTTCTACTTATGCTCTACAACTGTATAAGTATGCTCTGTACTGATATGTGGTGATTGTTCTATTGTTCTGCTGTTCAATAAATACTATTTTTGTTAAGAATACAGAATCACTGGCGCCCAACTTATTGTGCACTTGCACCTGGTTACAGTTCTACTATATCCTTCCTCCACCCCGCTGCGAGGTCTCATACCTGAGAAAGAGAGATTACTTTGTGGTGTAATACTATTTGAAAGTAGCTAAAACTGATTCCTGTCACAGCAGTTTACTATAGTGCTACATATGTATATTTTTATTTGTATAGAGCTTCTTAAGGGCAAATCACTGTACAACAAAACACACAATAAATGAGTAGTAACAAACAAGGGGTCATTGAAATAAAAAGTAACAATAAGTGCATTATTAGAAATACAATTCACATAAATATCAAATATAATTACAATACAGATTAAGTGCTCAGTGTCAAGGAAACAAGAGGCTGGAGGACCTTCCCCCTGTAGGGCCTACAGTCTAAATGGGAGAGTAACATACAGATACAATTCAGAGGGGTATTAAGGTGCTGTAGGCTATAATTTGTTTTGCTTTTATATAAGTGCCAGTTCCCAGTTCAGGTGTTATCCAGGTGCTCCCAGAGGTAGTTTTGAGTTTTGTTTTAAAAACACTGAAGAAGGATTCTCTCCTTAGAGATTCAGGAATGGCATTCCAAATATAAGGAGTTGCAAGGTTTGAAACAGGAAACAGCAGTAGTAGTAAGGGGTACAACCAAGTGGTTGCTCTGAGAGGAGCGGAGGTTTCGGCCAGGAACATATAGAGAAACAAGAGATGAGATGTAGTTAGGTGCAGAGGAATGAAGGGCTTTGAATGCTATGAGGAGGAGTTTATAAGTAATTCTTTGTTTTATAGGAAGCCATGATAAGGACTTCAGCAGCGGAGGGGCCTGTACCCTTTTGGATGCGAGGAGGATAATTCTGGCAGTAGTGTTTAATACAGACTGTAGAGGGGAGAGATGGGAGTTAGGGAGGCCAGTTAGTAGAAGGTTACAGTAATCTAGTCGGAATAGGAAGAAGGCATGCATGAGCATCTTGGCCGTAGCAGGTGAAAGTAATATTGCGTATTGTATATTGCAGGTTTTGACAGTGGTATTGATATGATCAGAGAAGGAGAGAGAGGAGTCAAAGATTACCCCCAGACAGAATGTTGAGTTGACAGGATTAATGAGCATGCCATCAACAGAGATAGTAAATAGGGGAGTAGGACCAGGCTTAGGTGGAAAGATGATGAATTCAGTTTTTGTTTGGTTGAGTTTGAGGTGGTGCTGGTTCATCAAATTTGAGATAGCTAGGAGGCAGTAAGAGATTTGAGCATCTGTTACAGCTGTTAATGAAGGGGTGGATAAATATATTTGGGTATCATCAGCATACAGATAATAATTAAAGGCAAATGATCGGATGAAATCTCCCAAAGACAGAGTAGACTGCGAGAACAACAGCGGACCAAATACTGAGCCTTGCGGCACCCCCACATTAAGTGGAACTGGAGATGAGGTTTTGTTATCATAGGAGACAGTGAATGATCAGGTCATGTTATCAGAGCACATATAAATACACTTCTCCAGCACCATGTCTCTCTGATGATACCACTGCTCTGTTGTGGGCTAAAAGCATGTGCTGGTGGAGAAACGCATCTGTATTTTAGTGGAGAAATATCCAAAACTGCCCATGGTGCCTTCCATTCACATTAAAAAACTACAGAACATGGAGATTTGACGATGCTGTCTGAAGCAAAACCAATGCAACCAAAAGAGCCCTGTTACCACTATTACCTTTAGCTTGTATAGTTCAGTAAAGCTTGTAAAGCGGTATATACTCACCTGACTCTTCCAAAAAGAAGGTTACTTGAAAGTTGCAGTTAAGGTGGCTACATACAAGATTATATCATTCTTGATTGCAATATAGTTACATAGTTACATAGTTAAATTGGGTTGAAAAAAGACCGAGTCCATCAAGTTCAACCCCTCCAAATTAAAAACCCAGCATACATACACACACACACACACACACAAATCTCCACTCTTTCATAACCATTCAACATTCCATCCATGGGAAACAACCATGTAAAAATATCATCATTTAAATGGCAGTAGGTACTAGCAATGCACCAAATCCAATATTTTGGATATTGGTCTAATCCCAAAACTTTTTCCAAATTTGCAAATGGAAATTAAGGTATGAAAGTGGGGGATTAATCTGCCCCTTTTGCAATTTCATTAGACATGTGACCATGTTATTTTTTGAGTTCAGCTTCAGTTTGACCAGTTACTTGGAATACCAAACGGAATCAAAAATTCTATCATTCTGAGGAAGTGCCACCTACAAGAAACAGGAAATAAATTTTTTTCACATGAGTTATTTTAGCATTTATAGATAAAGCCACTTGTGGATTGTCTGTTTGACACAGCATAACATAACTCAGACATCCCATTTATCCCACTTAGCACAGAATATTGTGTCACAGCATCCCATCCAATTAAAGAGTTCACCACTGAAAACAATGGTGCTTTGGTATGCTAATGAAAAGGTTAAATGCATTAAATGAGTTAAGATACCTTTAGATAACACAGTTTCTTCAATTAACCCTGAGTCACGACGCATTTAACTTACAAATCCAAGTGGCTGCATCTGTACATGATCAGCAATGGGCATTCTTGCTTTTGTTTCCTATTACTTGGTTTTTAAGTACAAAACAAGAGCTTCACTTTCTATCATTTTAATAGAGAAGAAACAAAAGAGATGTGTCAGGCTTACCTAACCCAAAATACTATGTAATGGGAGAAACAGATGATTGGTGCCCTCCCCTATACCTCCTACTGCATACCTGGGGGCTCTTACTCTATGAACATTTTCAGCTCCCAATAGGCAAGACATATAGAGACTCTCATGTTATTCGTTTTATAATTTTGAATATTTTGGATATCAATTTTTATCATTCCGAATCGCAAACTGCACCCTTTTTTTAACTATGATATTTAGATGCTATATATCGCGTATATCTTCACTTTAACTCTCTCTTCACTAACTTATCTTAGATTTAAGCAAGGGAAATTGAGTTAGGGAGAGGTATTGATGAGACACAATGGTGTCAGAAACCAAACCAAAGAACAAAAAAACATACCCAGTACATAGCATTCACAGCATTTTTATTTTTATCAAAAGCATCCTCAATCTTTATTAATGTTTAGTGAATTGGCTTCTCCATAAACATAAAAATCACACTATCACATAATAAAAATGTGTTTCAGCTGCAAGACCTGCAAAGGTGATCCCCTTAACTCATGTAAAGATATGCACTATTAGTGACAAATATAGCAGTGAGATGTAAGTGCCGAAATTGATAAAAATTTGGTCAGACCTTAGTCTTATGGATCAAAACCATTATTGTGAACCAATCATTGAAACAAAGTTTACAGCAGTTTTTGCATGAACTGACAAGTAGAACTGAGAGAGTGGAAAAATCCATAAACTATGGCATAGTCTCTGCAGTGCTGTGACTAACACCTAGGGGCAGATTTATTAAACCTTGTGTGAATTTTTACTTAGACTTAGAACTTCAAATCAAATTTTCAAATAATGTTACTTCAACAGTGAGAGTTATAGAATTCGATAATCAAAGTGGGAAAATTCAAACATCGAAGGGTTTTTCCATTCGATTATACGATTCTTCTATTCAACTTCAACTATTTAACCTCGCTATTGAAGAATTCAAAGTTTAAAGAGATTCTGACACCTGAAATTAAACTCTTTTTTGCATCTATTATAATATTGGCTTTGAAAGCTACTTGTAACTTTGCCATAACGTATTTGCATGATGCTTTTACATGACCTGTCTGATCCCCCATGTTCCTGTATGAGGGTGCTGCCATATTTGTGCAGCAAGCATCTTATCATTAGAAACTGTAACTAAACTGTTTGGTTGGCAAAGTCAGAGTGTCAGAGTGTCAGAGTGTCAGAGAGTCAGGCTTAGAAGTTACATCTAACAGTTATATAAAAACAAACCTTTCAGCAAAAAATGATCAACATGAACTATAGGTAACAATTAATGTACATTCATATGTTAAAATGTATTTTGTAGTGTCAGTATCACTTTAACAATATTCACTTGAAGTTTTTTTTTAAAGTTATTTATTCCCCAACTTTGACTTGCTGAGCTCATCTCCCAAGACGATAATTTGAATATTCAAAGTATTAAAATTTGAATATTCAATTGAGACTATCTAACCTTAGGCTTCAGTAAATGGTTAAAGGCTCTATGGAATGTTGGGAATGTTGTCATTTGCTTACCCTTTGCACCTATTAGTCCTCCATTGAAATAATGTTTACTAATCAATGTAATGATAATCAGGTAGAGTCTTGCCAGGAGCCTTCATCTGTATTAACTCAATAAGGACAATGCACAAATGCCTAGGTATGTTGTTGCCCTTAATATGTTGGTCTTGTCATGGGGGTTATATGTCAGTTAATGAGGCTTTTGGTCCTATTTAACCCCCTTCTTCTGTTGTCTGACTTGGAACTGAAGTCTTAACTGTGCACAAAAGGGGGTTTGGTATATAGCCAAAAAAATGTTTCAAATGATATTATCCATGTTTGTTGCATTTTTGGAAACCACATTAGCAAAAGTAGAAAAAGAAAGAGACACAGTTTTTGGTTTTGGAGGTTTACTAACAAAATCTTGTTCAAAATCTCAAACATTTTTACAAGAAGAAAAGGACAATATAGATTTGTGACAAAAGACTGTTTGTTTCCTGAACACCACATAAACACTTTTACAGCCAATTAAACAAGGACCCTAGCTGTAACACACAGGAGGAATGCAGTCTCGACATTCATTTCCATATATAGCAGCCCCCATTGACCACTAAAGGATAGAGCTTTACAAAGGGTTTGGTGGGTTACGGGCAACCATTTCTTGCATGCGATTCATAATGCACCTGTGTCAATGCTGGGCAAGTTAACATAAATTAAAGAAGACAAAACTAGTGATGGGCGAATTCGCGGCGAATTCCCGCGATTCGCCGCTGGCGAATAAATTTGCGAAACGACCCGAAAAATTTGCCGCCAAAAATTCGCCGCGTCAAAACGAGTCGCGCGTCGTTTTTGTCGCGACGCGCGTCGGAATCGACGCGACGCGCGTCTAAAACGACGCGATGCGCATCAAAAGCGACGCGCGTCAAAAACGACGCGCGACTCGTTTCGCCAAATGGCGAAAAATTTGCGAATTTCTCTGGAAATTCGCAAATTTTTCGGCGAAGCGAAACGCGGCCGTTTCGCCCATCACTAGACAAAACAAATATGGCATTGAGAGGCCCTGTGTACAAACCAAGAATATAACAATCAATATGAAATACAAATGACACTCGTCAAAATATGGCAATATGGGCTGCTTTAAATTATCAACACATACAAGGTGCAAAGTAAAAACCAACGCTATGTACCTTTTAGGCATACTATCTTCCTGGGACTTGCTATTTAAGTACCACCGGTGGAGGAGGAGGTAGTAGTACTAGACATTAGCACATATTACGAGTGCTGGGTAGCCAAAGAAGGCTATAGGTAGCCAACAATACTTTATAGTACACAGTAAGAACCAACACTTTGTGCCTTTAAGACAGAGGTTTTGAAAAGGTAGATTGGGATCTACTAGTAGAATTTTAGCTGGTGAGCAGTTGATCTCAAGACTCTGCTTGTCTAAATCACCCTCCTGTTTCATGTTTTCAGTTAGATATTTATTATGGTAAGTTTAAATAAGAAATATATTTGTTTATTAAATATAACAATATATGTTTTCTCATAAATCAATATTTAAGTAATATTTTCATTAGAACAGAATGCTAGCAATGCTTTTATGGATGTAGATCATAATGGGACAACATCACTAAAAGTAGCCCTTGTTTTATTAAAGTATGCGGACTCCTGCATTAAGGCACAGTATATTCCTGGGACTTGCTATTTAAGTACCACAGGTGGAGGAGGAGCTACTGTAGTAAGCATTAGCACATATTACAAGTGCTGGGTAGCCAGAGTAGGCCATAGGTAGCCACAATACTTTATAGTGCAAAGTAAGAATCAATGCTTTGTCACACACAATAACATCACATGTGTAGTCTTACAGAGACTTTCTTTCTAGACCCACATTTTAATTCTGGAAAGAGTCAGAAGCAGAAACAAAATAATTTTAAAAATATACACAAAAAATTATGAAGAACAGGAGCAGTATTTTACCAGAAAAGTGAAATTCTAAAGGGGAAATTAGACATCTATCCAAATGATGGGGATGTGGAAAAACGGAGTTAGATATATTTTTATCTAAAAGTGTACTTCTCCATCCTTAAGGGATCACATCTAACAAAATGGCATGGATGATGGTGAACAAAGGAAACATTTTTTTTATTAGTAACTAAAAATATATCAATTACAGCTTCTGTCAAATTCTGAAACCAGATAAGGATCAAATGGTGTTTTCTCAAAAAACTCTGTAATTGAAATAAAGATTTTAAATTATAGACTATCCCAAGCCAGAAGGGTGGTGGAGAATATTTTTGGCATGCGGGCAAATTAGTTTTGCATTTTCCATACCTTCATAAATCTCTTGTTTTGGCCTGCTGTATGCTATCCAACGTTCTACTGTATCATGCATGAGTAGCACTTCCTACATGCCAACAAATATGTTGGACAAAGAGGAAAGAGAGGACATATCAGCTGAGCCTCAGTGTGAGCCAAATGGACTACTGGAACTTTAAGCAGCTGTTTTGTGAAATGCTACTACAAATGCCAAATTGAACTGACATATAGCATGCATTATTGGTGTCGGCACAGTAGATTAGAAATTGGCTATGGTTTAAATAGCTGTCAACATTTTGCTTTTTGAAAATGTATGGCTAAACATGCTACAAATCTGTAATAAAACATCTGAATACCTTCAATGTGTATACTTTGATTTTTTTCATTATTAAAAATAAATATAACTTTTTACATGAGACAAAGATACTGTCCTCCTCTACTTCATGCCGTGGCTCTACAACAACTGCTTTCGATATTGTATTCCACAGCAAAAAGACACATTTGAACGTTATTGTCTGTTGTAAATAGTAATACATCAAAATAAAATTTTAAAAATATTATTCTGTATTTTGGCTGCCAGAATTCTATAAAGTTCTTTCTTGAGCACAGTGCTAACATCGGCAATATTGTGCTTCACAGCTGACTAAAAAGCAGATACTGTAATTTTTCACAATTGTTTGTTTTAATTTTGTTCATGAAATCCCTACATTAACCTTTCATAGGCAATGATGATGAGACAAAAATAGTGTTCAATAAATTCTTTCAGGATTTCAGGGCTCTTAAGCTTCTCTGACAGCATCACAATATTATACAATTGGAAAAAAATAAAGAAATTATTACTATTCACTTTTTCATTCTTACAGATAAATAAGATAAGATTTGTTCCACCATGGTAACAATGTAGGCCAACAAAAATATGTTATCAAATTTACTCCATGCAAATCTGGATTCATTTGCTATATGCAGTCTGCACAGAATGGATAAAGCCATGGAGTATGACTGTGCAGGGTGCAAGGCTACTCCTATATTTAAAAAGGAGATGATCTGCATGGTGTCAGTCTAGAAAGAAAAAATGGCTGCACAAGACCTGTTGTGTGATGTACTGCATGGGACTATTACATTATTTGTTACCAGCATATGAAACATGAAAAAGTTTGGGAACCCCTCTCAGTCTGCATAATAATTTACTCCACTCAACAAAAAGATAACAGTGGCATGTCTTTCATTTCCCAGGAACATCAATGAGGTGTTTTCTGAACAAAGATTTTAAGTGTAGCAGTACTCAGTATGAAATGAAATCAAATTTGAAAAACTAGCTGCGCAAAAATGCTAATTTGAATGCATGTAACTGCTCAATAGGTTGGATTAGCTTTGTGAAGCCTTGAACTTCATAGGCAGGTGTGTCCAATCATGAGAAAGCGTATTTACGGTGGCCAATTACAAGTTGTGCTTCTGTTTGACTCTTCTCTGTGACAGCATGGGATCCTCAAAGCAACTCAAAAGATCTGAAACAAAGATTGTTCTGTATCATGGTTTGGAGGAAGGCTTCATAAAGCTATCGCGAAGGTTTAAACTGTCAGTTTCAGCTGTAAGGAATGTAATCAGGAAAAGGTCACAGGCACAGTTGCTGCAAAAACCAAGGTATGGCAGGCCAAGAAAAATACAGGAGCAGCATATGGGAAGGATTGTGATAATGGTTACAGACAACCCAAAGATCACCACCAAAGACCTGCAAGAACATCTTGCTGCAGATGGTGTAGCTGTAAATTGTTCTACAATTTAGAGCAATTTGCACAAAGAACATCTATATGGCAGGGTAATAAGAAAGAATCCCTTTCCTGCACTCACACCGCTAACAGAGTTGCTTGTTGTATGCAAAATCTAATTTAGACAAGCCACAGTCGTTTTGGAACAAAGTGCTTTGGACTGATGAGACAAAAATTAGTTATTTGGTCATAACAAAAAGATATTTACATGGCAGAAGAAGAGCACCTCATTCCAAGAAAAATACCTGCTATGGGGCTGTGTGGATAGTTCAGGGACTGGGGCCCTTGTTAAAGTCAAGAGTCGAATGAATTTACCCAATATCAAGAAATTCTTTAGGATAATGTTCAAGCATCAGTCACAAAGTTGAAATTATGCAGTGGGTGGATATCCCAACAAGACAATGACCCTAAACGCACTTCAAAATCTACAGAGGCATTTATCAAGAGGGAGAAGTACAATAGGCTTCTAGAGGCTGTTACATTTGCAAAAGGATTGATATAATATCTCTGTTGGGGTGCCCAAATGTATGCATCTGTCTAATTTTGTTATGGTGCATATTGCATATTTTCTGTTAATCTATAGAAATAAGTCAAATCAACTGTACTTGCTGTTTTTTTTTCCTTGAAGATGATTCACCAGTCATCCCACTGTCTTTCTCAATTCAGAATAACTTGTAAATCTTCCTTCGAGAGTATATCCTCTGGAACGTTACTCAAATCAAAATAATCTGTTTATCATAATCCACAATGATGTAATTAAATTAGGTGTTGATTGTATTAGCAAGATTTAAGCTTTGATGTGTTATTAAACCTTCCAGGGAGAGGTGCCAAAAAGCATATTATGTGGCAGACTATAGATGTCACACTCCCCACCTCTATTCAAACTTGGTTTTTCAGTTTTTTCATATATGGCTTCTTTAACACCTCTTTTGAACCAGTCACTATCCCAGTTTAAATCTGGACTTGGCAGTCTTCAAACAAGTGTCTTTTTTTCTTTTGGATGTAAGTACATGGTTGAGTCCTGACCAGAAGAGCTAGCGCTCCTGTGCTGTGCCATACACTGGTGTAACTGTTAGTTGTTTTCCCCCACATACAAATCAGAGCACTCCTCACTGCGCTGCATACACAATGTTACTCTTTTTGTGCTTTGAAGTTGGGTCTTTTGGGTGAACTAGTTCCTGTGTGTTGATGGGTTTAAAGCAAATAGGGATGTGGTGTTTATTAAAAATCCTTCTAAGTTTTTCGGACACCCCAGCTACAAATGGGAGGAACAAGTTCTTTCTCCTGTCTTTTTTTCCACCTTCACCGGTAATCTTGGTGTTATTGCTTCTTTTTCTACCAGTTTTCACAAAGGCCCAATCTGAATAGCCACATGTCTTCAGAGCCCCTCTGAGATGTTTCCATCTTTTAACTTAGCCTCTCTGCTGGTGGTGATCTTATCTGTTCTGTGATGTAGAGTATTGATGACCCCCAGTTTGTGATCTAGTGGATTGTGGGAGTCAAACAGCATGTATTGGTCTGTGTGGGTAGGTTTTATGTAGACCTCTATTTCCAGCTTTCAACCATCTCTGACTCTTACCAAACAGTCCAAAAATGCTAGTGTGTTATCTAGCACATCTTCTTATGTAAACCTGATGTTGTGGTCCATTGTGTTGATGTGTTCAGTGAACATCTGTACCTCTTGTGTGTGTATTTTAACCCATGTGTCATACACATAACAGAGCCAATGACTGGGAGGGATTGCATTGAAGTTACCCAGGGTCATTCTTTCCACTTCCTCCATGTACAGGTTTGCCAGGATGGGCAAAACTGGCAGTCCCATGGCACAGACATGCTTCTGCCTGTAGAACTTGTACTTGAAATAGGTGGTACTTAGGCATGGGTCCAGTAAGGAACATACTTGCTCTGTGTTATGTTTCCTCCTGTCGTCAAGGGTGTTGTCTTTTAGCAACCATTTTCTCACTGTTTGAACTGCCTCTGTTAGGGGAATGCACATTAAAAGTGAAGTAACATCATATGATACCAGCCCTTGGATTTTGTTAGTAAAAACCTAGGAGTTCTGTATCTGATGCTCCGTATTTCAAACCAAACTTGTATATGGGCTGGGTGCAACATCGATTGTCTGCCACAATAGATGCCATTTTGGCACTTGTCCCTGGAAGGTTTAATAACACATAACACATCAAAGATCCAATCTTGCTAATACAATCAACACCTAACTAAATGACATCATTGTGGATTATGATAAAAAGATTATGCAGATATGGGTAATTTTCGAGAGGATTTATTCTTGAAGAAAGATTTACAAGTTATTCAGAATTGAGAAAGGCAGTGGGGTTACTATTGAAATGTCTTCAAGGAAAAAACACAGCAAGTCCAGTTGATTTGACTTACTATATTTCTGTAGATATACCATGACCTGGATGAATGAGAATCTTCACAAACATAGTTTCTGTTAATCCAATAAATTTTATGTCACTGCTGAAATACTACTGTTTTCATAAGGCATGTTATATATTAAAAGGAAGTTGCTACTTTGAAAGCTCAGCCAATTATAAACAAAACTAATGAATTGAGGGGTTCCCAAATTTTTTCTTGTGACTGTATATGTGTGTGTGTATTCCTAAGACCCATTAAATTCACTTGTAGCACCAGAAGATGGAAGTAATACTGCTGATCACCATAGAGATGTGACGCAACAAGCATTGTGTCTTGTCAGGAGTAGGGAGGTTGCATCAAAATAGAGACACAATTCAACCACTGCAATGTCACCATAGCCACAGGGACACCTGTAATATGGCAGAACAGGTTTTTTTCCAACACAACAACATTGGTCTCACACAAATTGTAGCCGCTACTCCCTTTTTATAAAGGGATGATCTGATTACATGAAGTGCTAGCAAGGACAAACCTACATTGGCCAAAGCCAGGGGGGTATATGATCTAAGGCTATATATTTAAAAGTGGGAAGTCTATGTTCCATCTCCAGAAAATGTTTTGCCACAGGTTTAAGTGTCGTACCATCTATAAAGACTTGCTAACTGCAGACAGATGTACATCCATCTTTAGCCAAAATGTCTAGTCTATCTTCCCTACATATGAAAGACCACATGGGCAGGTCACAATTGTAGTGTCACCTTCTGATAACACTTTATAGGATTATTCTTAACCAAAATGTCTTTTAAAATGGTGCCCCTTCTAAAATTTAGGTATCTCCGAACCTATACTAGTATCAGTCTTTATGATGTTCCATTTTTTGGTAATGCTTGTACAGACACCTCTGAAGGAGTCATTATACACAGTACTAACAATCTTGAGGGTTCTCACATTCCCACTCACTCTCACCCTTGCCAACTTAAGGGCCCAATGTAGTATCCTATAAGGGTATCCTCCCTCTTTAAATTGTGACCATGTCTATACCACTACTTTTAGAATTATTTCTTAACACTCTACAGAATTGGGAAATAGGCAATAATCTTTTAGCAGCCCAAGGATTTTACAATAGGGTGTATCTCAAACATTGATTGTTCCTAAAAATCGCCAGAAAATCTCAATAAATTTCACAACCTCCTTGTGTGCACTGAATGTAAACTTCACCGAGGTAGGTAAAGATTAATTCTTCAGAATGGTCTGAATTACAGAATTACAGAAAGTCCATCTCTATTAGTATCCATTTTAACCAAATAATTTATATTTCCAAAAACTGTCATGGGAAAACATGTTTTTTTTTTGTTTTTTTTTTTAAACACATCAGTTAATAGTGCTGCTCCAGTAGACTTCTGCACTGAAATCCATTTCTCAAAAGAGCAAACAGATTTTTTTATATTCAGTTTTGAAATCTGACATGGGGCTAGCCATTTTGTCAATTTCCCAGCTACCCCATGTCATGTGACTTGTACCAGCACTTTAGGAGGGAGCTGCTTTCTGGCAGGCTGTTGTTTTTCCTTCTCAATGTAACTGAATAGAATGCAGTGGGACATGGGTTTACTATTGAGTGCTATTCTTAGATCTACCAGGCAGCTATTATCTTGTGTTAGGGAGCTGTTATCTGGTTACCTTCTCATTGTTCTTTTGTTAGGCTGCTGGGTGGGGGAAAGGGAGGGGGTGATATAACTTCAACATGCAGTACAGCAGTAAAGAGTGATTGAAGTTTATCAGAGCACAAGTCACATGACTTGGGACAGCTGGGAAATTGACAAAATATCTAGCCCCATGTCAGATTTCAAAATGAAATATAAAAAAATCAGTTTGCTCTTTTAAGAAATGGATTTCAATGCAGAATTCTTCTGGAACAGCACTATTAACTGATGCATTTTGAAAAAAATTTTTTTATCCCATGACAGGATCCCTAAGCTAGATAAATCCATATTGGTGGCAAGAAATCCTATATGGCTTATTTAAGTTTTAAATTATTTTTTGGTAGACAAAGTATGGAGATCCAAAGTACAGAAAGATTCCTTATCTGGAAAGCCCAGGTCTTGAGCATTCTGGATAATAGGTCCCATATCTGAAGTAAATTCACTAGGATTCTTTACCTACCTGCTTCCAGTTAACACTGCCTTTAATATAGCAAGTTACATTTTCCATAAAAATAAAAAATGTATGTAAAATATTTTATGACGTTTCACTGTACCCATCTATCATAATTTTTTCCCACTGACTAGATTTACTTTAGAACATATGTTTATGTACTACATAGTAAGACATTTCCTGCTTCAGCTCATATTGATTTCTAGTAGATTTAAATACTGACACTTTTAGTCCATTGAATTCAATTAAGCAAAGTTAATGTTCATTATAAGAATTTACATTATCTTAGTACTGGTTACTTAACCTTTAATTAACCTGATTTATAGGACTTACACATGTGCTCAAAGCACTGCCTGAAAAATCGTTCTTTTTTAGATTTATTTATTTTTTCACACATGTTGAACAGTTTAACAAGTCTAAAATTAACTTATACCTATAACTGAATATTACATGGATGCCTGTTTAGCCACAGTGAATGGAAATACATCCTTAATACTGGGCTGCTTGTACAGTTATTTATAAAATATATTCTTTGGTGTAATTCCAATAAATACTTTTAAATACAGTACATTAGAGGAGAACAAAATATTTTTAACAACACGTGACCACCAGGTCATTTTCATCATAATTATTTTTTATTAGTTTACCTTAAGTAACATATCACATTTCCATAGACATATCAGTAAATATTGGCCTTTTACATCTTTTACCTAAAGCTACCATTTTGTGATGTTCAGTTTCTCAATTGACCTCAATTGACCATTTACTTAGTCATCCCACTGAACCCCATTGTTACATACTTTAAAGGGATACTGTCATGGGAAAAAATTTTTCAAAATGCATCTGCTCCAACAGAATTCTGCATTGAAATCCATTTCTCAAAAGAGCAAAAATATTTTTTCATATTTCATTTTGAAATCTGACATTGGGTTAGACATTTTCAATTTCTCAGTTGCCCCAAGTCATGTGACTTGTGCTCTGATAAACTTCAGTCACTCTTTACTGCTGTACTGCAAGTTGGAGTGATATCACTCCTCCCTCCCCCCCAGCAGCCTAACAACAGAACAAAGGGAAGGCAACCAGATAACAGCTCACAAGATAACTATATTCTAAAGCCAGAATTCCATTAGAGATTGCTATCATGCTTTTCCATTCTTCACTTGAGATAAGCACTATGTCATTTATTCACCATTTAGTATTAGGCTGCCTCTACCTACAGAGAGTATGGCCCCAAACCTGCTACCAGCAGGAGCTGCATCTCCAACCATGAGAGCAGTTCAGTTAATGGCCCTGAATCTGCAGTGTCTTGATGATATGAAATCCAAGCAGGCTTTCAACTAGCACAAGCATTAGTAGTGTCTGTTTCAATCAACCCACTGTGCAGTCACAGGAAAGAACCTCCTTTCTCCCGCTTCTCAAATGTCCTGTGCAGTACTCTGGCAAGGTCCTACCACCACAACAAGCCCAACTGAAAACCTTCAGTTGGGATCATCGCCACCATAACTTTATAACTATTAGTTAATTAAACATATAAAAAGAATAAAAATATCCAAAGCATTTCCACTGTATGACACACTCTGTACCACAGGATGAAATAAAATTGCACATTAGCCTTATGGAATTTATATACAGTATACCCTTCCATTTCCAAAATCATTGTTAGTAGTATTGTAAGCATTATCATATTCCCAACAGAAATCAGGTGCATGGCCATTTTGCAGAAGTGTGGTGGGATTGTGTTAGCATAGCTTAAAGGGAACCTGTCACCCTGAGAAATAATTCCCTCTTCTATCAGGTTAGTTAAGCAGGTGCAAATTTATATATTATATATGGTATTGGAGCAAGTTTAGTATCAACACAAAAACTTGAGAATGCACCAGAATGGGGGACCTAATGCCTATGCCTATGCATTAAAAACAGTTAGGATGAAGGAGGAAAGTGAGAGTAGTAATATTTAGGTTCTGAATGGAAAGTAAAAGTGATTGTCTGCAAGCAATATTTGATTTAGAGCTAAAATTTGTAAATGCATTTCTAACAGGCAAGGATGTTTTCATTAAAACAATGTTTTTCATGTTTAATTTGCAATGTCTTTTTTTTTTTTTGTTACTTATATTTTTTTTATTATTTTTCATATGTAAATAACAAAACATATTTAGCCTTTTTCATTTCTTTTCATACATCTTAATTTTGCATTTTACAAGATCTTAAAGATATACAGTATATGGTTAAGCTTGATATTCAGCGTAGTTAAACTATGATATTGTTTTGCAATGTCTTTTTAATATAAAGTTTTGTAAGAGTTGGTGGCAGCTATCCCTTAAACATTCTGTTAAGCCCTTCAAAAACTAATTCAGACCCTAATGTTTGGAGCATTAGAACACTACCTCCTAATTCTTATGATCTATGGCAAATCTTTGTGCACTTTGCCCTCCTTTTTTGTGACTATGTTATTTACCCACTTAGAATGTGCAAAGTAAGCTCTGTTGGGTAGAAACTTCATACTTCATACTAAGGGGCAGATTTACTAAGCTCGGGTGAAGGATTCAAATGCAAAAAATTAGATTTTTCGAATGCATCATTCAATAGAATTGAATGATTTGAATAATTCGTACGATTCAAATAAGAAAATCGTTCAACCATTCGACCATTCGATGGTCGAAGTACTTGCCCTTTAAAAATGTTTTCAATTGCCTACTTCGCCCGATTAAACCTACCGAGTTTCTATGTTTGCCTACGGGAAGCACGCATAGGTTCTTTATCTCTGTGTGTTTTTTACTGGTTCTTTATCTCTGTGTGTTTATACTTTTGTATTATAATGTCTTCCCTGTGCAATAAACAAATAAATGTTTCTATATTGTATATTGTACTGTACTGTGTATCCTAGTAGCACTCTGCAGAAATACACGCAGCCATTGCTTTTTACAGCTGTGGTCCTTGGTTTATGTGCATACAAGGCATTATTTTTATGGAATTGTATGCTCTCCCTTGGTTTTGCCACTGTACAAAACATACACGAAGGTTAATTGCCTTCCAATGAACCTGACCTAAGAGCATTTGTGTGCTAGTTGTAGAAAACTAAAGCACCAAGGCCTGGTGTTAAAGATGAACATTCTCTGTGTACTGTGTAATATGTCAACAATAAATACAAAAATTGAGGATAAGAACTGGGACACATTAATGGACTTGTGTGCTGAATTTTCATAAAACATTTACAACCTTTTATGACTAAATTCATATGAACAAAAATAGTGTTAGAAATAGGTCACATTATTACACCTTTTATACCACAGAAACCATGGGTGTTTTTTTATGTATTATTTTATATGATATGAATAGATTTTCTCCTGCTGCTAAAAAAAATAAATATGCGTGTGTGGGTAGTGGCTCAATAATATCTACTAAAAATGTTCTGGCTTCCCACTCTAACTTATTACTGTGTGCCTTTTGCTACAATACATAACCCCTGCTAGCAGATTATTCCAAAGAAACAATACCATATGGATCAGGTGAGAAAAATAAATTCATTGTTCAATTAGATATTTAGCTGTCAAGTAAAAAAGGTATAGAACAACTAAATATATATGATCGCTTAAAAATGTATATATACATTTATTTGTTTATTGTATTGTCTATATGACTTGTTTTAAAGGTGTATGCTTAGGAAATATTTTAAAAGCAAAATGCAGATGGCAAATTTAAAAATGAGTGCAGAAAAATTCAGAAACTCTGTCTCTGATAATAATACGGTTAGTAGCTCTCATAGGGCACTTTCAGGGACTGTACACCAGGAAGGCATAATTATAGTGATTCCATTTGATTTCCTGTTACCCCAGGCTGGTGCTTCACTTTAAAAAATGCACCAGGCTCTACTTTTTAGTTATGGAGGGTAGATGAACATTACATCATTGTTTTTAGTGGTTGCTTCATTGCACATGCACACAGAATTTCCAGAAGGTGCTTAGGAGAAGAAAGAAGACAGTGACAAGGTGCCCCTTCCCCTCACTGGGACCTCTCCAGTCTTTAATGAATAATGTTGCTGGGCTTAGACACCTCAGCAACCACTTATCCTCTATGGTTTCACCAAAAATGATTTCCCTTAACATCACCAATTTACTTAAATGATAATACGGCAAGTTTTGAAGATTTAACTTTGCATTCGTGAAAATTCTCTTTGCATTTGGTGTAAATTTACTTCTCTTCTCTAGTTGAACTTTCTCCAGTGAAAATTCTCCAATTCACTCTATAGCGTATTATCACCAAAATAAATTTCTCCAGGTTCAGGCTGGCGAACTACCATTATAAAGATAGAGCAGCCACTTTTCAATCTCCATCAACATTGCCCTTTCCATGCTAATTTTGTTTATGTCAAAAATTCTCTAAAGAAAATTCCCCACTACTATTGTATGGTGAAATATACTGGGGAGTTTTCACGAAGAATTTACACCAGGAGAAAATTCACATTTCTATTGAAAAGGTGAACTTATGATTTTTTAGTAAATATGAGATGGGTTGTGTAAATACACCAAGTATACAAGTGAAATTTGGTGAAGTTAGATGAAGAGAAATGAAATTGCATACATATGTGTTTATTATTATTATTATTATTAATTATTATTATTAATAATAATAATCACGTCCACCAACTCCAATGCATTTTTGGTGCAAGAAAAACTATTGACTGCATCTGCGAGTAAAAAACATCCACTGACCATGAAAAAGTGACAGAAAAAAGGCTGAACTTTGCAATTTTGAGAGATTCCTGATTCACATGTACTTGCTCCTCAACTTCTTCAAAGTTTAATTTCCTTGGGGTGTTGCCTTACTGGGCTCATGCCCAGGATTCCAACAGAAATACACCTTCCTCAGCATGTGGCAGCCAGAGAAAGAGCACATGCTGCATCTCCTAAATAAATACTAAAGGGGACATAGGGTAAATGAACCTTATGGACCTCTACACTTAGAAACATTGCATTATGCTAATTATTAGTTGGTCTTGTAGCTCGCAGAGACAGAGGCCCATTTATAAACATTCTTATTTTAGTGGTTATTGCATTTTTTAAAACTATGATTGAACTCTATTTTTTTTTTTAAATCATGAACGGCATGAAATTTTTTACAAGATATGAATTTAAAAAGCACAAACTAAAAAATAAAATCCAAACGATTTACAAAAAAATACAAATACCCTGAATACCTCTAAAAATTCTAAAAGTCTGAATGACTAAAAATTGACCAACATGATCAATGTAGCTCCCTTAGGGGTATATTTATCAAAGAATGAAGTTAAGAGTGAAGTTCCGCCACTAGAGGGAAATTCTGCAGCTCTCTATTAATTTCTATGGGATTTTTGAAGGCGTATTTATCAAAGGGTGAAACTTCAGTTCACCCATTGATAAATACGCCTTTCAAAATCCCATAGAAATTAATTGAGAGTTGCGGAATTTCAATCTAGTGGCGGAACTTCACTCTTTTGTTTTTAATTTTTTCCATTCTTAGAAAAAATTAGATTTGTGAATAGAAATTTGAATGTTAATAAATAGGCTTCTTAAAGTTTATATCTGGTGATCCAGCACCTACAAATAAACTATGTCTTGGTAATAAATGTGCTACTTTGTAGGAGAGTGGTATTTATTATAAAGCTCTGTATAGTAGTTTTTTTAAGTAGCCCACAATGCTTATAATTACTTTAAAATTTTTTCTTTTGTGTTACTGTTCCTTTAAATTGCAGCCACTTTAGGCTTCCTTTAGGATAGAGTTCAACATTTTGCTTTAGGATTTCTATTGGCTTTTATTTATGTTTCATTAAATATTAAAATAAGAATGAGAGGCAACAGCTTTTAGTATTGTCAAAGTGAAATAATACTTCAGGACTTTGGATTCACATACCAAATTAGTTTTATTGCATTGTTCTGTCACTACTATCCATGTTAAATATTTATTTGAATAACCCTTTTAGCCACAAGCAATTTCTTCTGAATCAAAAAAAAAAACAAATTGGAAATGTAATAAATTTTAAATATACAGCCAATTGCATGCATTGTATGGAGCCCAAAGTTAATTTGTAAGGCTGTACATTTACATTCCAATTGATCAAGCATTTGTATTCATCATTTTAAACTACAATAGGCCAGTTGAAGTTAGCAGCTAATTTTTATCTGTTGGTTACTATTCAGTTGAAAACTTTACTGTTGTTACTGTATAACCCCTGACATGATTTATCAATTGGATCATTGCATAGGTGGCAGTAAACTGTTTTCATATCATGAAAAGAATCAGCAATGATATACATTTACATTGGTCCAGATTTAATCTGACATGGTTTCAGTTATTTACTCTAAGGGGTAGTGATGGGCGAATTTATTCGCATGGGGCGAATTCGCGGCGAATTCCTGCGATTCGCCGCTGGCGAATAAATTCGCGAAACATCAGGAAAAATTAGCTGAAAAAAATTCGCCGCCAAAAACGACGCAATGCGCCGAAAACGACGCAACGCGCGCCGAAAACGACGCGCGTCAAAAATGAAATTCGCGCATTTTTCGGCGAAGCGAAATGCGCCCGTTTCGCCCATCACTACTAAGGGGCAGATTTACTAAGGGTCGAATATCAAATGCCAAAAAAAATTCGAAATTCGACCAGGGAATAGTGGGTAGAATAGTGGGGAATTAAAAAAATTCGAATTCGATCGATCGAATGATCAAATAGGGAAATTCGATCGAATTCGATTCGAATTGAATTTTCGAACGATTTTTAAACGATCGTTCGAATTTTCCTTATTCGATCTTAGGGAATGATCCCCATTTCGGTAGGTTTAATCTGGTGAAGTAGTTGATCGAATTTATATTTAAAGGGGAAGTATTCGACCATTGAATTTTCGAATATTCGAATAAAATTAAATTCGAAAATTCGAATATTCGATGGTCGAATTTGGTCGAATTTGCCTAATTTGCATATTCGAAATTCGATTTCGAATCTTTTTGAAAATTCAATCGAATATTCGAATCCCTCATGTGAATATATGTGAATTTTAGTAAATCTGCCCATAAGTCCTAACTTAATGCTCAGCTGAATAACCCTTTTTGCAATGCAGAGTGAAATTAGTGCTTAGATAATCATAGGAAAAAGCTAGCACACTGTTCATTGAGCAGCTGCTTCAATAGACCACTCACTCATCTTCTTTACAGTCAATACAAGCAGCGCTCATCTACCTTATGTGTCAAACAACCTTTGCTGCACATACCTGCTCTAGCTACCAAAACATTCTTGTATCAACTTTTAACTTACTCACATAACATTCTTTTAACAGTGTTATCCCTTCCATTTCAAGTCTTATCTCCAAGTCAATTAGTTATTTACACAAGAGACTTTCCTCCTCATGAGGGAGTCCAGAAGCAGAGACGAAGAAGGTGGAAACCAAAGACAAAGAACCAATACTTTCCAATCACTATCTTAATGTATAACAGGAAGTGGTCACTAACTCTATGGGCCAATAACAAAGATACATAAGTAATATAACTTAGAAACAAAGGTGTATGCCTACCAACTAGGGGAATAGCACTTGTAGGAGTTAACTATCTCTATGGACCCCTCCAATTCATAAAACATTAATATTTCTCCAACAAAAACTTTTTTCTTAAAACTACATATTTTTATACTTTGTGTTTCATTTATCCCCACCAGGATCACTGTAAGCTCTTGCAGGGAGAGTATGCATTATCTGCTGGTTCTGTGGAGCTTTATAAATATCTTCCTTTCTTTACACGGGTTACAATGCAGAGGGTGATCATTTAAAGAATTTGTTCAATGATATCCTATTATTATGGCTTTTAAGCTACAGGCATCTGTTACACAGCTCCCACAAGCATGTGCAGTGAACCTTTGCTTGTCCCTTGAAGCACATTTAAACATGCAGATTATATCTGGCTTCTCCAGTCAAGTTACAGAAGCCCTGCAAAGTGCCTATAGCTTGAATATCACCCACAAAAACATTGATCACAGACCAAGGATCCTTTCATACATAGTTGCTATCCTTTTAAAAGGCAACAACCAATCATCATCATATTTTAAGTATCTTGCAATGAAGACAGGCCATTGTGGGAGCCCTGGTCACAGATGAAAGGATGAAGAGTAAGAGTCAAAGTTTTCATTAAAAGCTGCTGCTTGTAGAACTCCATGCTGTTGTATTTGATTAGGATATCAAATTTTAAAAATTGCAAAGTTTTGGAGGTAGGCTGGGAGGGAGGAGGGCCTACGGGGGAGTGGGGGGGGAGGGGGTTAGAGTGGGAGCTGTTGAATTCCCTTTAAGAAGACAAATTATGGCAGGAACCCCAAGATTTTTAACTATATATATATTTATATATATATATATATATATTCATTTATTAGATCTAAATACATTTTTTCATTTTCATTCAAGTCCCTTGAGTGCAACAGCATTGTTTTTTCTATATGTGTATATATATATATATATATATATATATGGGTTCAGTGTTATTTCTTATTTCACCCATTTATGTTCAACTCATTTCATCCATCTATGTAAAAGAGAATATCCCCTTTATTTTATATTGTTGACTTTAATTACCTAGATTAAGTTAAATGGCACCAATCTGGAGAATGATAATTACAGTAAGGGCAAGAAATGATAAATTAAGTGACCTTTTCTCCTATTCTGAGTATTGTGCTTTATTAAAGACTAGCAGTCATGTTTTCATTTATTAAAATCTTTTATGGAACAATGGCCACATACACTTATTACCAGAGCATTAGCTTTCTCCATGTGATTTACTATAACAAAATGTTTAGTAGAATAATGTTTATTTATTTTGATTTTTTTTTC
Source organism: Xenopus borealis (assembly GCA_024363595.1). Classification (NCBI taxonomy): domain Eukaryota; kingdom Metazoa; phylum Chordata; class Amphibia; order Anura; family Pipidae; genus Xenopus; species Xenopus borealis. The sequence goes on along the minus strand of CM044435.1, from coordinate 74,850,109 downwards.
TTTCATGACCTACTTTGAGAACATACTAAACCTATATTTTTATTAGATTTTATTCATTTGACTGCATGCTAAATGCACCTTTTGAGAAATCTGTGCAGTGAATTTATTAGGCGTTGTAAAGTCTATCAAGCAGCATTCAGTAAAGCACATTTCAATAAATGGTAAACCAAATACTCCAGATTAATTCTGTTTATAACTGTTCTGTTCTGTTCTGAAATGAAGGAATACAAGATGTTCAAACACAGAGAATCCATTTTTATGTGTACAAAGTTTTATGTGTACTTGCGTATTCCAAACAGCTAGAATTTATGCCAAGGAAATATTTTAAACTTTCTCAGTAAAAATGCAAAAAAGGTGCAAAGGTTATAAAACAATATTTTTTTAAATGCATGTACAGGTATATGATCTGTTATCCAGAAACCCATTATCCAGAAAGTTCCGAATTACAGAATGAACATCTCCTACAGACTCCATTGTAATCAAATAATCCAAATATTTAAAAATGATTTCCTTTTTCTCTACAGTGATACAGTGATTCATTCTATAATGCCCTTCTCTGTGAGGTCACTAATGGTCTGTATTGGGACTCCTTTAGTCAAAGCCAAAGATTAAGGCTGACGCACTGGACGCTAAGATGCAAGTCCTTTATAAGTTTCTCTCAGCACATGTGAAATTATTCTCAGCATGTGTTACACTAATCGGCGCTACCTAGTATTACAGACAAGGTGTTTGGAGCTAAATAATTTGTTCCAGAGATGTGGATCTGCATGACACTGCACATAGAATCACTTACATAATGGCACTGGAACGGGAGCAGCCTCTACCATGTGAGTTGAAAACTTTAAATTGGCAATGTTCGGTGAGCCCTGACAAGACAGGCGGACTGGGGCTTGGTTATCCATGGATTGAGGGTCCCCTTCATTTGATATTCATTGTCTGTGTTTATTGTTTAACTATAACCCACTACCTTTATTGGGAAGTAGATTGTGGCATGACTGTGAACCACACAGGGGCTTGTTTATTACATTGCAGGCCATGAAAGATAAGTAATCACTGCTCAATCTGCTAAAGCGTAATGTTTTAATTTCTGCGCTGCATGAAGCAAGTTAAAGAAATCCAGTTCCTGTGCATTTTAATGCAAGTCACCTGCCTTAGCTGCTCAAATTACTATATCTATGTATATTTGATCTGGTTATTTGAGCTAAGTGATACATTTAACATGACTTGGAGTCCTACCCTACACCAACAGTGACTTTGTGATGATTATTTTTAATTTTTTTATATTTTTTTTTTCCTGAGGTTTTTGAAATTCTCTATACACATTTTATAATTGTCTAATGTATGATTATCTTAATTTTTGATGTATTGATCTATATATACACTTCCTAAATCTTCTTAGGTTCTTCACATATTTTTATTAACACCTGGGAGTATGAAGTGGTTGTCACACACAGGGTTAACACTTTGACTACAAGTGGTCATATTATTGCGTATTTAGTCACATCACAGATACACATTATGTGCACATTCCGTGTGGTGGTTTAGGACTCTTAAAGTGGTGGCTTTTGACCTATAGGTTAACAACAATAGTTTAAAGACATGGATGAGGGAGATAGTGCCTAATTAGTCAGCATACACCAGGGACACCTGATCAGTTCTGAGGATCACATATACTATGTTAATAGCCCCAATTCTAATACATCCAATGATGTATGGTTCACACATGAGGAAATTCAAAAGAGACTAGATAATGTTAAGATAAACAAAGGTCCAGGCCCAGATGGGATTCACCCCAGGGTACTTAGCGAACTTAGCTCTGTGATTGCCAAACCTCTATACTAAATTTTTCAGGATTCTTTGAGGTCTGGCATGGTGCAGAGAGACTGGCGAATTGCTAATGTGGTGCCGCTATTCAAAAAGGGATCCCATTCTCAGCCTCAAAACTATAGGCCAGTTAGTCTGACGTTGGTGGTAGGAAAGCTTTTTGAAGGATTAATTAAGGATAGGATACTGGACTTCATAGCAAATAACAATACTATGAGTTTGTGCCAGCATGGTTTTATGCGTAATAGATCTTGCCAGACTAACTTAATTTCTTTTTATGAGAAGGTAAGCAGGGACCTCGATTCTGGGATGGCAGTGGATGTGATTTACTTAGACTTTGCTAAAGCATTTGATACAGTGCCACACAGAAGGTTATTGGTTAAATTAAGGAATGTTGGCCTTGAACATAGCATTTGCACCTGGATAGAGAACTGGCTAAAAGATAGACTACAAAGAGTGGTGGTAAATGGAACATTTTCTAATTGGACCAGTGTTGTTAGTGGGGTACCGCAGGGCTCTATACTGGGTCCCTTGCTTTTCAACTTGTTTATTAATGACCTGGATGTGGGCATTGAAAGTACGGTTTCTATTTTTGCAGATGATACTAAATTGTGCAGAGCTATAGGTTCCTTGCAGGATGCTGCCACTTTGCAGAGTGATTTGTCTAAGTTGGGAAACTGGGCAGCAATCTGGAAAATGAGGTTTAATGTTGATAAATGCAAGGTTATGCACTTTGGCAAAAATAATATAAATGCAAGTTATACACTAAATGACAGTGTGTTGGGAGTTTCCTTAAGTGAGAAGGATCTTGGGGTTTTTATAGATAACAAGTTGTCTAATTCTGGGCAGTGTCATTCTGTAGCTACTAAATCAAATAAAGTTCTGTCTTGCATAAAAAAGGGCATAAACTCAAGGGATGAAAACATAATTATACCTCTTTATAGATCCCTAGTAAGGCCTCATCTGGAGTATGCAGTGCAGTTTTGGACTCCAGTACTTAGGAGGGATGTAAATGAGCTGGAGAGAGTGCAGAGACGTGCAGCTAAACTGGTTAGAGGGATGGAAGACTTAAATTATGAGGGGAGACTGTCCAGGTTGGGGTTGTTTTCTCTGGAAAAAAGGCGCTTGCGAGGGGACATGATTACACTTTACAAATATATTCGAGGACATTATAGACAAATATCAGGGGACCTTTTTACCCATAAAGAGGATTACCGCACCAGAGGCCACCCTTCAGACTAGAAGAAAAGGATTTTCATTTGAAGCAGCGTAGGTGGTTCTTCACAGTCAGGATGGTGAGGTTGTGGAATGCACTGCCGGGTGATGTTGTGATGGCTCATTCTGTTGATGCTTTTAAGAGGGGTTTGGATGATTTTTTGGACAGAAATAATATCAAAGGCTATTTTGATACTAAACTTTACAGTTAGTATAGCTATGGGCATATATGGTTTGTGTTTGAAAGAGTGGAGATGTGTGTGTGTGTGTATGTATGCTGGGTTTTTAATTTGGAGGGGTTGAACTTGATTGACTCGGTCTTTTTTCAACCCAATTTAACTATGTAACTTAACTATGTAACTATATTTTATTATAATACAGTTTTATGTGTGGTTGTTGTTATTGAGGGACTTTTAGTACAGACCTTACAGCTACGCTCAAGTTTATTTGTGTGTTTATTTTTGTAACATATCAACTATAGTCAATGATTGCTCTATGTAAAATAGGTAGTGGCTAACAGGATAAGTAACTGTTACTTGGTAGGTTTTTATTTCCTTATTTAGTTTTACTGGGGTGGTTGTATAGAAATTTAGCTACTTTTAGTGTTTTTTTTGTTTTATAGTACTATATGTTTCGTATATGTGAAATTTAAATACTTGCTGCATGGTGATGATGATGACATGCCAGCCAATGAACTTTCCAGACATCATGTGTATTTATTGCATTCTCTGTGTGCTTTTCTGCTTTTAAAAAAGGCCTTGGAGAGGTTGAAATGTTAGTCCTTTAGTTAATAAACATTTTTATTTAAGACCTGAGAGTGTGGACCTTTTTTGTGGATAGATATTCTAAAATTTTGGACGCTGCACCCAGGCATTTTTTGAACCTTGTGACGAGAGTGCAGACTCCTCCACAGGAGGATGTATTGAAAGTACTGTACACCTGTATAATGTTTGAAAAACTAGATATTGTTGTCCAACACCTAGCGGCAGATTTATCAAATTCACATGAAGGATTCAAAGTTCAATCGAATTTTCAAAAAGATTCGAATTCAAATTGTTGAATGTTTTTGAAGACCACTTCAGCCAGTAAATTTTGCAAATTCAATTGAAGTGAATGATTCGAATAATTTAAATAAAAATCTATTCCAATATTCGAATATTCTACAGTCGAATAACTTCCCCTTTAAATTTTTATTCGACTGCCTAGTTCGCCAGTTTCAATCTACCAAATTGGCTTTCATTATATTAGATTGAACAAAAAAATTTGATCGAATGGATAAAATCATTGGAATTGTTCGATTCGAATGATTTTATCGTTCAATCGAATTTTCGCTCCAATCGTTTGACCAATCGAATAGCAGAAAAATCCTTGAAATTTGATATTCGAATCCGTAGGATTTTTATTCCCACACTATTCCCATGGTCGAATTCAATGGTTTTTTAACCGTTGAATTCGACCCTTAGTAAATCTGCCCCTTAGAAAAAGTACTGAAAAGATGAACCAGTACAAATATAGCTATAGTCATGTACTATAAATACTAACAAAATAATTATGTACATAATATATACAGTGGTGTGAAAA
>CM044435.1:74779607-74845479 GCA_024363595.1 Xenopus borealis | reverse complement strand
AGTTTTTCACACCACTGTAATATGTAAAATTAATTAATTGTTGATATTCAGATACAGTATATCTACATATTCCTAATACAGCTGATTTGGATGGTATAATCTATTGTACTTCTCTGTTGCCTAATTGCTTAAAAAATTGTATTTTGAATTTGTTCAGGTGGAGCAAGAGGTGCAACAAATTTTACCCGTTTTGTTCACCTCCACCAGTCGCTAGAAACTGTATTTTAAAATGATCCAATTTCTTTTTTGACTTCTCAGATGCCAATATAAAAGGCCAATTAAGTTGTGTTTCACAAGCATCATAAGTTTGCCTTCATCCCCCATCTGCTCCTATTTGGTAGAATAGGTTAAGTGCAGGCATGCCCTTCTGCACGTTTCTTCTTTTCAGTTTCCTATTTTTGATACTATTGGCTAAATCGTGCCAGCCAATTGTATAAAAGATATGAAAATAAAGCTGAATGGAAGGGGTTGGTGACACCTTCCTGAGGGGGGGGGCATGAGAAAAAACATTAGCAATGTGATGGTTAAATTGCAATTATCTTGACATCAGATTATTTTAGAAAATTAATACCAATTGACAGAATGTTACTAATGTTAATATTCAGATACATCTAATGTATTTGTATTCCTATTCTTTCTAGCAGGTAGCATGTTATTTAAAAAGGAATTACCCAGGGAACCAAAAGAAAAGGTTGTCTTTAACATTGAATTTTTATTGATCTTGTTACTTCTATATATATAGAGATTCTCTAAAATTTATCCTGCAAAGTACCATGTCAATGCATGGTTGCTAGGGTAACTAGAACCATCACAACTAGGTAGCTATAGTAATTCTAAATGCTATAAAAATACGATTCAGTTAAAATATGTGTGTAAGCTGCTTCCCTCCTGTACCAGTCTGTTCCTTAATTTATCATTAGAATAGAAATTGTCCCTTTTTGTAAATAGATTTATTATTTATAAAAATTAAGATATATACGATTAAAACGTATAGAAATGGAATACCAAGTATACTGTGTAAAGGGAAGGAATAAATTATAGCCTGAAAGCAACAGCTGTTACAATTGATGCAGGAGTCACAAGAAGGTCAGCCATGCAAGAAACTTACATATACAAAATGATGATGAAAAGAAAAAGAGGTGAGAAGAAGCAGCATACCGATATGAAACACTAGACAAGATACACGTACAGAAGGAAGGTGGCAGTAAGGGCAGTGTGTAGTAGGTTATGACAGCAGGAATTGTAAAAAAGAGAGAAAGGTGATGGAATATGGGTGGACGATATGCAACAAAGAGGAAAACTATTTACAGATGAAGTCAAGATAAATTTTATGTAAAATAATGGATCTAAGAAAACAATTTAAGAAAAGAAAACAGTTTGTATACTCATTCCTATGAACGCATTTTTCTTCAAATGATTACTTCTTTTCCTGTTTTGGTCTAACCACTTGCCAGGAAGAACTTCTCTTCTCAACACTGAGCAATTACAGGGGTGCACTTATAAGCACCTTTGATTAATTCATTAAAAAAAAAATCCTTTGTAAAGGCTAATGGTAAATCGGTTTGATTTGACTGAACTCACCCCCCCCCCCTTTCTGGCCCTGTGCACAGATAATTTTTCCCAGGGGTGACGAAGAGCTCTGAATAAAAAAAAACCTCCCTTCTCTAAGCTGTTGCACCTCATTATTCTGAGGATGTATCTCTGGTTATTTTTTTAACAGGTCCTCATTATCTTGGTAGAAAAGGAAATAGTATTTATTTGAAAAAGAAAGTTAAAATAAAGAACAGCAACATATTTCTTAATCAAAAGAAGACGCAAAAATCTAATTGTAAAAAATGAATAAACCATCCCATAAAGTTTTTCATTCCAGAAAAAAACGTATTCCTCCAACTTTGCTATCACTGAAGTAAATATTCCTTTTATGCATTCATTCCAAGGAAATGTATTAATATAAATAGGAAATGGATTTACTAATGTTTTGCAGCTATCAAAAAGAGCATGTTATATTGTATACTAGTTTTGATGTTCAAAAACCTTAAAAATTTGTTTTACTACACAAAAATTATTTCTGTTAACATAAATGTTGCAAAATGAGTTCATAATAATTACATTATAAACTGTTACAAAAACAAGGTGATTATTACATTACATTAAATCAAAAGGAATTAGACAGACAAAATCATATTTACACATTTCATAAGTTTTCTCAGATGTACATGTTTACTGATATAATGTAGAAATAAAATACAAAATCAAAATAACATTATTTATACATTAGCACTCAGTTAACTGATGCACCCCTCTTGAATTATGGGTTTGTGTGACTATATAGAGGCAAGAACAGAAATTAAAAGCATTTATAAATACTTTCTAAAGGCCTGTTGTTTGTTGAATGCCATTATTAAGTTAATTCACAACCTCTATAAAAAAAACAATTACTTGTATTTTTATAATGATAATGTGTAATATTAATGTATTTAATTTGCTATGTATTTAAAAGTAAATTATAAGATTATTAGGGCAAACCCGGTATTATGAGAATACATTTCTTACAAATATCACGGAGTTAAAAGTTTGTGGCTGAACAAAATGCAACAATGGCCATTGTAACTAACAGGGAAAAAAAAGGCATACAGCAGGCATATAATTACAAAACATATAATTTTGCTTGAGTGCATCTTTCCAAAGTGACAATGCTCACAGCAGTTTTCCAGCAGTGTAATGTAGTGATAATTGGTGTAGCTAAATTTGGCATGAACATAATTCAAGATGAAAAATATGGTTTATTGCAGATACCTAAACATAATAATGGCATGTGCCACTGATACATTTTCAGAATGTGATTAAAGATTGCAATACAGTATTTTTACCCAGGTCTACATTTATGCTTCGGAAATAAAATTTATAGTTAGTGTCGCATCCTTATATGCAGAGCTTTAATTTTGTGCTCAGTCTGTAACTAGCATTTAAAATGAATGCACATTTATTTTGTGTGTGTGCACATATCGGAAAATGTGTGCAATACAACTGGAAAAGCCATTCTGGAACTAAATGTCAGTGGTCAAGAATTGATTACACTGGACTAAGCATATTATTCCATTACATAGCCTGTATTTTCATTTTCTGTTGTTTGGCTTTATTCTTATGTCTTTCAAGCACCTTAACAGTAGTTTTAACGGATTCTGTCATGATTTTATGGTGTAGCTTTTATTTCTAAATTACAATGTTTACACTGTAAAATTTAATTCCTAACACAAGTGTATTTTTTTATTGTAATATTGGTGTATAGATAGAAATCTCTGGTAATTTTGCCTGGTCATGTGCTTTCAGAAAGAGACAACACTTGATCATGGAACTGTTTTCAGGCAGGCTATTGTTTCTCCTACTTATTGTAACTGAAGGTGTCACAATGGGGCATGGATTTTAACTATTGTGTACTGTTCTTATAACTATAAGGGAGCTGTTATCTGGTTACCTTTAGTGATGGGCGAATTTGCGGCGAATTCCCGCGATTCGCCGCTGGCGAATAAATTCGCGAATCACCAGCGAAATTTCGCTGGAAAAACGAGTCGCGCGTCGTTTTTGACGCGACGCGCGTCGGAAACGACGTGACTCAACGAAAATGACGCCAAAGTTGACGCGACGCGCGTCAAAAGCATCTCGCGACTCGTTTCGTGAATTTTTCGCCGATTCGCGAATTTCTCTAGAAATTCGCTAATTTTTCGGCGAAGCAAATCACAGGAGATTCGCCCATCATTAGTTACCTTTCCATTGCTCTGCTGATGGGCTGGGGAAGGGAGGGGAGATGATTCCACTCCAACTTCCAGTACAGCAGTAAAGAGTGACCAAAGTTTATCAGAGCACAAGTCACATGACTTGTACGGTATGTTAGTACTTTTGATTATGCCTGTAAAATGATGTGTGAGATAAACAAATGTGGTGTATAGGATATAGGATAGGTAAGTTATGTTGAGCCATGATTTGTTTCTTCCTTTTTCTTTCATTATTAATAACATCATCTTGAAGACCATGGGGCAAATTTACTAAAAATTCCCTTAAAGGGATATTGTCATGGGATTTTTTTTTTTTTTTTCAAAATGCATCAGTTAATAGTGCTGTTCCAGGAGAATTCTGCACTGAAATCCATTTCTCAAAAGAGCAAACAGATTTTTTTATATTTTATTTTGAAATCTGACATGGGGCTAGACATTTTGTCAATTTCCCAGCTGCCCCAAGTCATGTGACTTGTGCTCTGATAAACTTCAATCACTCTTTACTATTGTACTGCAAGTTGGAGTGATATCACCCCCTCCCTTTCCCCCACCCAGCAGCCTAACAAAAGAACAGTGAGAAGTTAACCAGATAGCAGCTCCCTAACACAAGGTAACAGCTGCCTGGTAGATCTAAGAACAGCACTCAATAGTAAAACCCATGTCCCACTGTGTACTATTCAGTTACATTAAGAAAGAAAAACAACAGCCTGCCAGAAAGCAGTTCCCTCCTAATGTGATGGCACAAGTCACATGACCAGGGGCAGCTGGGAAATTCACAAAATGGCTAGCCCCATGTCAGATTTCAAAACTGAATATAAAAAAATCTGTTTGCTCTTTTGAGAAATGGATTTAAGTGCAGAAGTCTAATGGAGAAGCACTTTTAACTGATGCATTTTAAAAAAAAACATGTTTTCCCATGACAGTTTCCCTGTCATGAAGTTTTGTATGCACAGCTATTTCCTCTCTGCACAGGTTAAAGTGATACTGACACTAAAAAATAATTTTAACATATGAATGTACATTAAGGGGCAGCTTTACTAAATTCATGTGAATTTGCATTAGATTCGAAACATTCAAATATGCAAATTAGGCAAATTCGACCATTGAATATTCAAATTCAAAAAGTGTTTTGAATAACCCCAAATTTCGGATTGTGACTTAAAAATATCCTTGAACACTCAAATTTTTAGGGTTCGATACAACTTGACCTTTAATAAATTTTTCTTATAATGCTTATTAATTTCATTTATCGTCAAAAAATCTAAATCATTAAGGACAATCCTCAATGGTTGCTCAAATGTTTCTTGCTTTCCAATGACTCTTTTCATTTCATTAACCACAAAAGAAGACTGCTTATTAATTATCCCATAAGCTCTTTTGCCTTAATAATTTAAATACAAAATCACCCAATCACTGTACCACAAAACCTGTAAACCTGAAACACTTTACAAGCAAGAAAGAAATGTTCTCCACTTAACGTGACCATGAATTCTTACTACTAGATGTAATAGATGTATTCTTAGAACTAATCATTTCCCAAGAAAATATTACTTTGTCAAGAATTTTACCACTCAATCCTTTAAGTGTTTCAAAACATAATATACTATCTTGCCAGTACAGCTGTAGAGGTAGCAAAAAATTCCTTACACCTTCTCTCCCATAACTGCTTCTAAAAAATATCTAACTTTTCATGATTTGTAAAAGTCTGATACATCTAAATAATTTCCCATGTAACTGGTTATCATTGTAGCCTTGTCTAGCTTTGACACACACACAATGTCATAACGTGTACAAGAAAACCTCTTGATGACTTGTGATTGAGTACAAATGTGTCCTTCAAGACAACCTTCTGCAATGTCCAAAATAAATAAAAACTGTCAAAACTAAATTTGTCTCAAAAGATAATGCATCAAAGCATTTACTACTCATAGTAATCAGTGGTAAGTCTAAAAGGAGAACTAACACTAAATAAATAGACTAGAAATGTTGTACATTATGTTTTGGACTTCTATACCACCCCAAGGCAACCACTGATCTTTATCAGTGAAGATCTGATGCCCCAGTGGCTCCCCATCTTCTTTTATGCTGATTTTCTGCACATGCTCTGTGCTGCTGCTAGTTACTGAGTTATTGACCAAATTAAAATATACAGTACAAATAGAATATAAATATCCCAATATAAGGCTGATTAGTTATTAATACAGATCATAACTTCATGTCAACAGAGAAACCAAAGCATCTAGAATTCAATAATCAGCCTTGTAGCATCTATATTACAGGCCAACCTCATTTTCTGTTTGATAATTTATGATGACCCCTAAACTTCTCAACAGCTTCTCAGAGCATTCTGGGCTTCCGGACATGTGAGTGTTGAAGACACTTTCCTAGATGGTCACCCCCTGTGACAAATTTGAAGCCCTGTATCATTGCTGCTATTGACAAGCTTAAATGGTAGGCTGATGCAATAAGTTAGTACAAAATATGGCAATATGGTTAGTTCTCCTTTAAGCCAGTTACTTTTTCTAATTTTATTACTGCCAAAATTACTCATAGGCTACTAAAACGCTTACATTTGTTTTGCTTTACATTTTGCCTATTTATTGTGAAGACATTAAAGAGGTGCCTGCTGGGTATGCTCACTGCAAAATTGAATAAAATACTCTTCGAATGTTCACAAAAGCTATTTGGTCACAAACTTTGCGATGAAGTTGTTGAAGTCTTTAATCAGTCAAAAAGAACCCATGGATCAAACGAATAGATGCAATACAGGTAATCATACACACTGCAACTGCCTTTCTATTTTTCCATTTCTTTGGACCAAATTGAGCTGTAGTGCATGTATGGTTAGTTTTCTACACTGTACCTTTCTAATACTGTTCATGCACCATTTACTGAAATTTTATTTAATTTAATTTTAACTTAATTCAGCTTTACTCAGTGCTACAAAACAAGTTGGCGCTATAGAAATACATGTTATTAATAATAATAATAATAATACTGCCATTTCAGTTTTACATGCCTGCAATAGAGAATACTTCAGCATTCCAATTTAATTATCAACCCTAGAAAATGTTAATTGATTCCTAATTTCATCCTAATAAACATTAAAATACAAGTTGTTTTGTTCATTTAATAGTGTCATTCATTGCTTTTATAATTAAATATATACTGTATACTGCCTAAAGTACAATATTTTATTTTCCAATAACTTTATATTTTTTAAGATCCAAATTAAACAGATTTGAGGAATGAGTAGCTGTGCAGATTTTGACCCTGAGTTCTGACAACTCATTTCAGATTTCTGGTAAACGTGTTCATATTAACTACACACCATATGACTGCATTTCCCACCATCTGATGTGTTGGAAGTCTAACGATGTAACAAAACAAAGACGTCAATTTGATTGAAGTATGACAGCGAATCTGTCATTTTGTTCTGAATTATTCAGTTCTATTATGCATCCAATATGTTTCAAAAATTAAAGCCAAAAGATTTTTTTTTTTATTTTGTAGGGGCGCAAGAAATATGATAATTTTAAATTCATTTTAAATTATATTTTGTCCTTAGTATGCACAAGAATGAGCAAATTGTACAGTCTATATTCATTTATTGCAAATTGCCTCTGAGTATTAATTGTGTGATAGTAATGTATTTCTTTTTAATATCACTTACTGATATTTGCAGATAAGTACAACACATGGTGTGACTTTAAACAAAAGTACAAAGTCAAAATGACTCCCTTCCTCAAAGGACACTTACCACTCACTGCTAGTACTTGCTTATAGTTTCTCTACCGTTTGATCTTGTATTAATTTGTTTTACTTTGACATGGGCCTGTTGCCTGCCCTAATGTGAAACTGTCTAACTTTGATTTTGTCTAACCCCCGGTACTAGTGATGGGCGAATCTCCCGAGATTCGCTTCGCCGAATTTTTCGCGAATTTCTAGAGAAATTCGCGAAACGGCGAAAAATTCGCGAAACAAGTCGCAGGACGATTTTGTCGCGCGTCGCGTCAATTTTGTCGCGCGTCTGTCGCGTCGCGTCATTTTCGGCGCGCGTCGCGTCGTTTTCGGCGCGCGTCGACTCGTTTTCCGCGAATTTTCGCCAAGCGAAATTTCGCTGGTGATTCGCGAATTTATTCGCCAGCGGCGAATCGCGGGAATTCGCCGCGAATTCGACCTAGGCGAATAAATTCGCCCATCACTACCCGGTACCCTACTTTGGCTCTCCCTTCACTCTCTGCTTTCCTGTTTCTTAAGCAATCCTCCAGCTAGCCTGAGACATTTGTGGGCCTTTAATTTTTGATAACCAGTGGCTTAACAGAAATCCTTTTACATAATTATGGTCAGTAGATATCACAGTTTCACAGAAGTCTATGGGTGAGCCTTAACATTTACTTTTAATAAGCCTAATTTGAATAAAGTAAATATTTACATAAGGCTCAAAATAGAACAGAGCGACTAATGTCAGTATATTTTACCACATCCAATCTCAAAGTTTGCAGGCTGTGCCAATGTCTCGGCTGCAGTGAAGAGATATAGTAGTGTTGTCCAAAGTGCCCTAAACTATACAGCAAACTGAAACTAACTATAAAAGAACCTGAATGATACACTGTATTTCAAATATCAGTCATGAAAAAATACCATGTTACTTTCAGTACAGAGAATGCATGAGAGGTTAAATTAAATTTTATACTGGGACAAAAGCATCCAGAGAGTTGTCCCTACCCATTTTGGGCAATTAGAAACCCTTACAGCGGTACAGAAAGGTCACTTTTCCACTATACATGTGTTAAAGGGGTTGTTCACCCTTGAGTTCACCTTTAGTATGATGTAGGGAGTGATATTCTGAGACAACTTGCAACTGGTTTTCATTTTTTATTATTTGTGGTTTTTGAGTTATTTACCTTTTCATTCAGTAGCTCTCCAGTTTGCAGTGTCAGCAATCTGGTTGCTAGGGTCTAAATTACCCTAGCAACCATGCATTGATTTGAATGAGATGAGTAATAAATAGTAGTGATAACAATACATATGTAGCTTTAGAGAGGATTTGTTTTTAGAGGGGGTCAGTGACTCCCTTTTGAAAGCTAGAAAGAGTCAATTTAATAAACTATAAAAAATAAAGAATGAAGACCAGTTGAAAAGTTGCTTAGAATTGGCCATTCTGTAACCTACTAAAAGTTAACTTGGTGAACCACCCCTTTAATGCACATAAAAGCCACATATTTGTGAAAGTCAGGAACTTTGCCTAAAGCAAATTGTCGAGGACCAGAGGATTCGTTTCCCTGTTTTTCTGCCTGTGACTTCATCCAGTCCTGTTACAGGCTGGAGAGCAATCGGTTGTCTCTCCAGCCTGTTACAGTTGGCTGGGTACCCCAGTGTATCATTGGTAGAGAGGGTGTCTCCAACAGAGCTTATCAGGGCCAGCACCAGCTGCTGTAAGACTGTCAAGTGCAGATAAGCTGCTGAATCTCAAAAAGTAAAGAGAGAGCCCATCCTGTTCTCTGCCAAGCTGTTAGAGACACCCAGGAGCTGCAGCTGCAGACCTGCCTGTAATCTCCAGTGTGGCTGCTAAGTTCCAAAGGGAGAGGTGCTTTTGGAAAAGGTAAAGCTACCTGGGGTATAAGAGCTCTGGGGAAGGGACAGTCCATTTCATCTCAATTGTGTGGTTATTAACCCCTTCCAGAGCATTGTGGGACTTTTATAATAACAAGGACTGTGTTGGAGAAACCATCAGGTACCTAATAGTGATTTAGGTAGGTTCCACGTGTCCCCAGTGCAGGAGTGAATTGTGTATTAGATTGCCCAAGTTATTTTATTACTGTTTATATAAAGTTTATATTTGTTTCATTTGCAAACTGTGTGTATTATTTTTCCTAGTGGAACCCCTAGAGGTATGCTTAAAGTTCCCAGTACTTTTCATATGCAAAATGAACTCAGGGCCCCTGGATTGCCAAGGGTTTATTGCTATTTAAAGAGACAATACCCAAATTAGAGTTATACAAGCATAACTGTGAAATATCTTTCATAATAGTGAGATGACCCACACATTGCCTTCAAAATAGTTTCCATTTTTCTTAGGAGTAAGCATATTAAGATCTGATAACTGAAGTGTGCCGCTTAAGAGGACGAAACAAAGCAGTGTTTATTCCCAGAAATCCAGTGTAATTGCAAGTAAATTGCATGTGTTTTATTGTGTAATTTCCAGTGTAATTTTGTTTGTGTCATCAAAGTTCTTTTAGAACTTTTATAAGAAAATTGTTTGACGTTTTTGCATGTCACATTTTTGGGTCAATATCCACACACTGATTGCAGATTGACGCAACTAAGGGAAACAGCAGAAGGCAGATGCAGTGTCTTGTAAACAATAGAACTTGTTTATCTCCTGACAGTCTTTTGTTCCTTCTAAAACAGGCAGAATACATTTGGCAACATTTACTAAGGGGCAGATTTATTAAATTCACATGAATAATTCAAGGTTCGATCGAATTTTAATTAAATTTGAATTTGAATCTTTGAATATGCAAATTAGGTGAATTCGACCATCGAATATTCGAATAGTTTGAATATTCGAATAAAATTTTATTTGAATATTCGACTATTCGATGGTCGAATTACTTCCCTTTTAAATTTTTATCCGACCACCTACTTGATTGATCGATCGAATTTTTTTATTCGATCGATCGAATTGCGGTAAAATCATTTGAATTCGATAGTCGAATTCGAAGGATTTTACTTCCCTTTATTCATATGGTCGAATTTCTATTTTTTTTAATTCGACGTTTGACCAATGATAAATCTGCCCCTAAATATCCAATATCGATTTTTAACTTTACATTTTGTATCTGCTCTGCTATGAGAAATGTACAGCCTAGACTCACTGGGGGTCATTTATAAACTTTGCGCAGGGCAGATTGGTTCGCAGAGTGAATATATTTGCCCTGCACCGGGTTATATTTATAAAGCTGAATAAGAGTGTGCAGATTTGCAAATTTGTTTTTCACATTGCGAATTTCTATAGGAGCTTTTTAATATGGCAAAAATCACAAATTGCGAACACTCTGCGCCACAACTTTGGTGGCGGAGAAAATATTTGCAAAACTGATTTGCAAATTGCGAATTTAAGTTACTTTTAACGCTATTTTCGCACAAAACAACCTTGCAAAGTGCCTGTTCTCACTCAAAGACCCATCTTGTTTGCGAGTTGTTTGTGAAAATTAATTCACAATGCGAATTCACAAAAACAGGAAAGACGGGCCCAGTAGTGCAATATTGTAGCGTTCAGGAAAAAGCATGGGCAAAACTACCATTTGTGAACAATTATGCGCTGCGCGAACTTTATAAATGACCCCCACTGCTTGCAAACTACTACTTCTTTATGACTAGTGCTCCCTGACAATTAGGAGCTCATAAAACAATCGGGAGGGAAGTGACAAAGAAGGTTTCTGGCCATCCAGAGAAGAGACAAAACTAAAAGCGATAGAATATGTTAAATTGGCTAGCGAATTGGCACCTGCACCTGTTAGTTGGCGATGTCCCTTTGGTTGGCAATGCTGGAAAAAAGTCGCTGGTGTTAGCCACTTTGCCCCTTTGTGAATCTGCCCCATAGTCTTGTTCTTTCTCACTATCATATTTTTTTATGTATAGATTGCAGATATTCCCTTTTTTGTTTTTCAAAAAATTAATAGCTTGTCAGGTTTTAAGTGGCATTCCTCTTTTTTCTAACGCATTCGTGAAAAAAATGGCGATTTTAACATTAATATACCCCATATTCTTCTTTGATTCTGTAAAAATCAGGCCAGCATTTATAGCAGTGAGAAGAAAATAGTTCTATTCAAATATTTATACTCCCATCAATGAAATAAAGGCAAATTAAATTGAATTGAAATAAATTGCCAATTTTAATACATTTGGATGTAAGTTTTTTGGCCTATATATTAAGAGCTAGACACAGGTGCAGGAACAGGTCAACTATTATGACAAAGCCATCCTTGTGCAGTGTACTCTGCTTCATGCAATCATTGCAGGGTTCTGTAGTTCCTCTTGCTCTTCATTCCTTCTGGATTACCTATTTTGAATGATGTGCAAGGTAGTATGTGAGGGGTTGCACATGTCCTGCCCATGTTCTGTCCCTCCTTAATATTTAGAAAAGTACTCTACTCTACCATAAGGTATCCATTTTATGACTTTTCTGAAGCATGAGATTATTATATGTTAAAGCGGTAACATAATGATGAATTTATTTGGGCATTTGTTTATGTTTCTCTCATTACACTGGATATATAATGTTATAATGTATGTCATACATTTTTTACTTTTGGTGTTTCATATAATAGGACTGCCTGGTGTAAGGCAATTATGTTTTGTCTTGAAATGTTGTTGCTATGGTAACATTAGCATCCTAAGACAACGATCTTGTCTGCCTTTACAATTTGACTCAGCACTTAAAAAAAGCTGATATTTTCTTTCATTTATCTGTAGTTAAATATATAAAAGCATGCTTCACTATGATTTTTTTTAATAATGAAATTTTTAATAACAAACTTCACAGTCAGAAAAGCTGATCTTACTGTAAGTCTCCTTTTAACATACATAAACCTTTTGAAAATATGTCTTGGATGAACTCTTAATTCCTTAGTCTTGTCAATAATGATAAGCAAAATTATATTATTTATAAAAGTCAGTAATAAAATTTTCTTGTTACTTATCTCATTTCACTGAAATTATGTGAACAGAAGACATCAAAGAATTGATTTACTGAGCATTACTTATAATTTTAATAGTTAATTGACAAAGTTATTTTCATGTAACAGGTGGCATAATTTGAATTATGGCCAGGTATTGTGTTTTCAGATGTAGATCATCTGAAAGAAACTACATGTGTAATTGAATAAAAGTCTGACTGAATCTCGAACATCTTGCAAGGAAGTATAAATAATGTTTGCCTGTGTGAATAACAGTTTTTATCAGAGACTCAGTGGGATCATAATGTATTCTTTCAATCTGCTCCAAAGGTAATAGCAGGAAGCTATTTTATAGATTTCTTAGTAATCTGAGCTGATGTTATACCTGTTACAGAACATTTCCAATAAAATAGAAACACAGCAGGATAAAAAAGATACAAATGGGGTTTTTATACCAGTCAATAAAAGCATGACTCTGCAGTAATGGAACATTTGTTCACACATTGTGGTATAGTGGTACAGTAACTGCTAACCTCATGAAATCCTAAAAATGATAACAACAGTTGATAGAAAATACACAATCATTTACATTTTTGTTGATCTTATCAGTTTGTGCATGCTATTTAATAAAGCTACTTTGTCATCATTTAAAATTTATTGGCCAAAAACTAATTTATTCACAAGGTGTAAAATTAGCTTTTAGACATTAAGAAAATCATATAAAAATAATATCAAAAAATCCCAGAAGTTTGATTTTTACATATATAAATTCTAGATTAATTTTTTGAGTGGATTTATTAAAGGGATGAAGACAATAGGATTCATTCACTTACCATGATGCAGTGAGCAAATTGCAGTTATGGATGCAATTGCCATGCTCTTTTCACACAATGCACTGTTTTTTCACACAATTCTTGCATAATTGTTAGTGTAGTGCGGGAATCATGGGACAGCTGCTCTTTGCTGTAAATCAGATGCAATTGCACCAAATACTTTCAAAGGTTGCCTGATGTTTTGCATGTGACATATATGCCCAATTCTTTATGTGCACCTACTCAATAGAGATTCACACAGGGCACTAAGAGAAACCCTGGAGCTACCACTTGGTCAGGAGGTGATGGTAGCTTTAGGGTTCGCACAATGCCCTGCATTAAAAGGTGCAGCAGGCTTAATTTTGAATGGAAGGCAAGAAGAACTGATTGCCACTGAGTGCAACTATACTGAAATGTGCAGAGCGCATTTGAAACTAAGGGGCAAATTTACTATTATTCCCCAAAATTAGCTTGATCAAATTCGAAATTCGATAAGCATTCGACCATCGAATGCTTATTGAATTGTTTTAAGTTATAATTTTGCTCTATATTCGATTTCTCGATGAATCAATCAAGGTAAATTCAAATTAAATAAAAAATTATAAATAATGAATAATTTATCAATTTGTGCAGATATCGCTAATAATTAATGGTAGAATAAGCACATGAGGAAAACAGAAAAATATATACATCGCTACTGCAATAATCATACAAACTGTATTCAATTCTGATACATTTAAGAAAAATGCTGAGACATTGTTAAAAAGAGATGCTGATACATTGTAAAAAAAAGAGATGAAATGCTGATACACTGCAAAAGGAAACAGATATATGCAGAAAATAATATAGAATTAAGCTCAGCGCTGCAGGAAAAACTTCTTTATAAAGCAGCACCACAATGAAATGTGGACCCACTAGTCCACTGTATTGTTTAATAAATCAGCATAAAGGGTTCGCTGGCATGTATTTATTTTCTGCTTTCCCGATTTCCTAAAAAAGGGGGAGAAAGCGCTATATAGAGTAGTACGCTCAGTATGTTTAAGGTTATAGCAATGTAAATCCTACTCACATATGCATCTCTTGGTAGAGGGTGTATATTACACCTTCATACAGGATGTGTCAGCGCTAGAATAGAAAATGCTTCAATGGTGTAGTATTTTAACGCAAAGAACATAAGACCCTGCGGGGTTAATTGCACTCACCGAACTTATAAGAAGGGAGGGCATGTAGCGGTTATCCTCAGCGATCTCGGCGTTCCACGTGTGTGGGGAGAACGAGTCGCATCAGGCAGCTGATGGCGGCTGATTCAGCGGCATTCGGCTTTTCTCCGCTGCGTTCCTTCCTGTCTGTGCGGCTGGCATTTAACCGGTGCTGTAGCCGTTCTTAGTAGTGATTTGGCAGATTTTTTAGGGGAAGCTTTTGAATAATTACTGCTGTTTGTGAAGTTTTAGAAATTTATTCAAGCCTCTCAAGCCCACATAGTAGCGGTTTGGCAGATTTTTTAGGGGGAAACTTTCGAATAATTACTGCATTACCTGATATATGCAGGTAATGCAAGTAGAAAGATACAGAATACACCAAAATGAACTAAACGATCAGGATATCAACTTAGCTCCCAATCTCTATTCAGTCCATTCAGTGTGACCGTGTTAAGCTTATAGATCCAAAAAGCTTCTTTCCTGCAGAGAATTACAGATGCAGCCACTTGAATTTGTGAGTTAAATGCGCCATGACTCAGGGTTAATTGAAGAAACTGTGTTATCTAAAGTTATCTTAACTCATTTAATGCATTTAACATTTTCATTAGCATACCAAAGCACCATTGTTTTCAATGGTGAACTCTTTAATTGGATGGGATACTGTGACACAATATTCTGTGCTAAGTGGGATAAATGGGATAGATGAGTTAAGTTTTTCTGTGTCAAATGCACAATCCAAAGTGGCTTCATCTGTATATCTACATCACCCTTCTGTAAAACTGTTATAACTCTATTATAAATAAATAATTTTTTTAAATAATTATTTTTATAATTATTTGGGTGGTGATACACAATTTACTGTCATGGCATTCTATCAAGTGTTTTGCCACTGCTGAGCTCAAATCCTGTCATGTGACACAACCCAACAGTTTCGGAAAAGCATTTCCTAAAAGATCTAATGTTTTTGCCAACGTATTGTAAACCGCACTCTAATGTAATTAAATAGATAATTTTACTGGTGCCACAGTTTGCATAAAAATTAATGTTGTAATTCCTTTGATTAGAACTTCCCTTGACGCACTTAGATGGTCGCGTATACAACAGGTACCAAAATGAGTAACTCCACACTGGTAAGAACATTTGTTGGTAAGCCAATGTGTAGGTCTATGAATATCGGATTCTGTGGAGGTAGGCTAGGAGGTAATATGGATCCAAGACTAGGACCTCACCTAAAGGCAAAAAAAAGTTGTGAAGTGAAAAGACCTTTTAGTTTGGGATCTTGGCCTAAAATATTCCAGTATTTTGACACTATCTTGTGAAGATGACTGCTGTTATGGGAATAGGTGGTAATAATTCTAGGACATACACAACTTTTTTGACTACGCATGTCAGAATTCCTATTGACTAGTGATGGGCGAAACGGCCGCGTTTCGATTCGCCGGAAAATTAGATTCGCGAAACGAGTCGCGCGTCGTTTTTGACGCGTGTCGCGTCTTTTTTGACGCGCGTCGCGTCGTTTCCGACGCGTTGCGTCATTTTCGCCGCGCGGCGCGTCTCGTCAAAAATGACGCGCGACTCGTTTTTGGCAGTTTCGCGAATTTTTCGCCAGCGGCGAATCGCGGGAATTCGCCGTGAATTCACCCCTGGCGAATAAATTCGCCCATCACTACTATTGACTCGATATTAACAATGTGTATTATCATCGTTGGGGATCAAAAGATCATGCCGACTAGTGCCAACTGCTCTATCATAAGCACTTTCAACATCCCAAAAACTATAACCATGTTGTATAGTTAAAAGTGTCCCAAGTTGTACAAATCCTAAGCAAACACAGGGACACCCCGTATAACATTAGTGGGATGGCAGCTGGTGGCATGCATGGTGGCAAGGGTATTACGTGTTATTGGTTTGTGACAATCTTATTATAAATCTTATTATCCTTTATCGTAAACTTGATGTCTAGAAATGACATAGAAGTTGGACCACATTTACTAGTGAAAGATCTGCTCCACTTGGTGTTATTACAATACTCAACAAAATCACCAACCAAAGTTACATCACCTTTCCAAATGAAGATCAGATCATCAATGTATTTATAAAAAGAGATAATATGGGCACGAATTGGATTCTGATCCCCATAGAGGAAGAGGCGTTCCCATAATGTCATAAACAAATTTGCATACGAGGGGGCGAAAATAGAAAGTACCATTGAACATAAAATAATTGGATCTAAGAAGGTATTGTAATGCCTGTCTCAACAAATCATTCTGTACCTCAGAGTACAATTTGGTATGTTACAGCCAAAACTTAACAGCCAATGTACCAAGAGTATGTTCAATAGAGGAATATAGAGATGCTACATCCATTGTAACCCATATATAGGAAGGATCCCATGTTATTTGTTGAATTTTGTTAATACAATCCATACTATCTCAAAGAAAACTAGGCATATCCAATACAATAGGAAGAAGTAGGGTATCAACATATTCTGACAAATGCTCATTTAATGAGGGACCTCTCTTTTTTGTACTTATTGGATATATACATTTCCTACAAGTAATGTATGGTGCTCATTTGAGTGGATTACTGCTTATGAGCGCATAATCTGTTTGAGGAGTATTCATGCTGATTAAAATCTTTGAAGAATAAGAAAAGTTGGTTGATACATTATACATAGTCCAACATAGTTACCTGCAGTGTTACCCTAGCTCCAATAATTTGCCTGCTAAGGATAATTTGTCAATGTGTGCTAACATTTGTTTCTCAAAATATAAGAGGTACAACATAAATTGCCTCATACTCATATTAACAATAATTAGTTAACATTAAGGGGCAGTTTTTTAAATTAGAATTTTGAGTTTATTTTAGTGTAATTTGAAACAGTCCAAATTCAATTTGAATTAAAAAAAATCAAATTCAAATTTTGAAATGTATTATGTACTGTCCCTTTGAGAATTCAGATTTGACTATTCACCATCTAAAACCTGCTGAATTGGTGTTAATGGGGGAGCTCCTACAATCAATTTGGACTTTTGAAAAAAAAAATTCTTCTTTTGTGAAAAAATTCAAATCAAATTTGATTTGAATTTGCAGGTAGATTCTATTCACTCAAATTTTAAATATTTTAATAGTATATACCACTATTAGCACAATAATAATACATGCCTCTGTCAGCTAATATCTACCTGAATATTCTAGTGGACCCAATGTGATTGGATGTTGGTTACCCACATTTTAATTGAAGAATCTGCTTGAATGAGTGGTGATATTTAAATCACTACTAGACAAGGTCAGACTGGGCCGGCCCAGACCTGCACTTCCTCCTTACCTCCTGGACCCCGGTCATGCATGCAAAAGGTATTCACACGTGCAGGCGTGGTGGTGGGGAGATGGTTTTGCTGCTTGGGGGCCCAGGGGATGGTGTGGGGAGACTCTGAAGCTGTTGCCCAGTGGGCCCAGGGACCCTCAGTCCAGCACTGCTACTAGATACTATGTAACAGTATCAGTTACACCGACATGCCAGTCTAAGGTTAGGTAGAGGGATATTGTAGTTGAATTGAGTGATGCCTAATAACCTATTAATATTTTTCATATAGAATGATAATGCATTGAGTGCATACCTAATCAGTTTTAGATGTCAACTTATTTTTTCTTTTCTGTCTCTTTTTAAGTAATCCATTTAAAGGATTTAATTTACTATGGATAAATAAATAGCTTGCAATACAACCTGAAAGTTTATTGACTGGCTGATCAACAGTCATGTCATCTCACATGGATTTTTTGATATTACATTTTAGTTCATTGACTATATGATACACACATGTTAACCCAAGAATTTCTAGTCACCTGCATTCTAGTTAATACTGAAGATGCCACATCTAGAATGGTAATAAGAGTTTGCACATGCACCATTTGTATTTAACAATATATACTATATTATTATAAATGGTTAAATATAAACACATTTTATAAATCATGATTAATGGAAGACATATATCAGGCATAAGTTCTTGCTGTAAAACAAGGTCTGCGTATACTGTATATAGCTCAAATGCAAAAAAAGCATCAATAAGCATCAATATTTAATTTGTTTTTGAATCTAGATAACTGAGGTATCTGTAGCTTGTAGTTGATTACATAACACACAAACATCTTGCTCTGTGATAATCAAAATAACAGATAAATCCATGAATTTCTCTAAGGTCCGGAAAAGTACCATATGATTTGTCATCAAAGACAGCGGTAAGCAAAAAAATTATATAGATTATTTGAATGAGATTGCTAAAAATGGTACCTTAAATTCTTTTGCTTCTGAAAAACGTGTTATCAATATATTTTGCAATTAAAAGGAAACTGTTACAAATAATAATAAGTGTTCAAAATGCCTCTTTGGTTTTATTCTTAGATAATATATGGTGTCTTTACATACAGTGAGTCCACATTTATGGATTTGATTCTCCCTGAAGAGCATTGGAGTAAATCAGGTTGCAAAGTAGCTTAGTGTTTCTTGAGAGTATGTGTCTTCTGTATGGCTTTGTATTTCCCATTGCTGTAATCTAGTATTGATAGTTCTAACTCAATATATTATTGTATTTAAGACTATGGGCTTGATTCAATGCAATGCACTAAATGTGCAATAAAGAAAAGATGTGTTTACCTGTGAGTAATAATTAGGGATGATTCATAGGCCTGACTTTGCTGCCTGCCTTACCTTTTTGCCTGGACTTCGACTATGAGCATCTTAATTCTTTGTGTATCAATCTGCATCCCAGCTTCCTATTTTGTCCTGAGTCTGAATGCAACCTAAATAGATCCACTAGGCCCTGACAATTAGGATCAAAATGCAAGATCCTGTTTTATTATTAGAGAGAAAAAGGAAATCTTAAAACATGTAAACTTAAATATGTAAGTTTACAACAAAGTATATGAAAGATAGCTTTGCTGTAATTTGGGGCTTCCTGGACAACTGGTTGCCAGATAACATATTACATGCATGTATAGGAACATCGTGAATAAATAGCTAAGCAAACCAAATTGGATAAAATGAGGAAACAACTAAGAGATGTAGAGATAGTTTAAGATTGCCATTGCAATCTGGGTAGGTTAAGAGGCCAATGTGAATCCAATATTTTAAATAAGGTAGAGGATGAATTAGTAGTGACCAGTAATGTATTAAACTCATATGTACTAATGACCAATAATTTGGCTTATGAAATATAGGGCATATGTGTGGTTTTAAACTAGTGATTTAACTAGGAGAACAGGAAACATACTTTAAAACAAAAACAGAAAAAGAAACGTGCATACTGTATATACCTAATGAGGAGATCCCCAACCTTTTTTATACCCGTCTTTTTTATACCCATTTATAGCCTCCTTAAAATAGGAGAAACACAAGCATAAAAATATTTCCAGGGGCTACCAAATAAGGGTTGTGGTAGGCCATTTAGTAGCCTCTGTGTGGACTAGCAGCCTACAGAAGGTTCTGTTTTGGCAGTTTACCTGTTTTTACCCAACCAAATCTTAATACCATGTCAAAAAATAAGTTCCTACTTTAAGGCCACTGGGAGCAATCCAATCCAATGAGTTGGTGAGTAACATGTTGCTTGCAGGCCACTGGGGGGAACACTGATCTAATGTAAGCAGTAGACATATGGCAATAGTTGTTAAGCATGATATTAAATGATAATATCAAATTGTTAAAATGCCAGATTAACCTCACATTACAACTGAGACATTACAACTAGTGAAGGGCGAATTTATTCGCAGGGGCGAATTCGCGCCGAATTCCCGCCATTCGCCGCCGGCGAATAAATTCGCAAAACGCCAGTGAAAATTCACCTGGTGAAAACTCACTTAAAAAAACGAGTCGCGATGTGCCGAAAACAACGCTACGAGTGACGAAAACGACGTGACGAAAATGACGTGATGCGCGTCGAAGGTGACGCGTCAAAGTTGTTTCTCAAATTTTTTCGAAAATTTTTCGGCGAAGCAAAACTGGGTAGATTCGCCCCCATCACTAATTACAACAACTGCAATAGAATCATAGAAAAAAAAAAGTGATGGACATTTAAGAATGAGACATAGATGTAATAGACTAATACACAACATTATACAGTAAGTACCTACCTAATTAACTCATCTTGGACTATATGAAAATTAAAGACACATACACACACACCAGAGACCAATGATTTATTAGTTTCTGAGTATTTGTGTGTGTATTTTCTTTTAATGTGACGTTTCCACGTTTCCATGTTTTCTTAATTAGATGGACTTTTTTGTCTTTGTCTCCACCCCTTTAAGGGGAGTTTTTGTGTGATTAGGATATTAATACGACCTTATTTTTGTTGACAATATTGCAGCAAAATTCTTGAAATGTCCCTGTCTATGTTCCTTTTTTACTGTCTTGTGAATCTACAAGTATGGTAAGCATGGAAACTGTTGGAACTGGCAAAAAAAACAGCAAAAAAATTTAAAAAAGGGTTTGGTGTGCTAATCCACATTCAATGTATTCCTAGTTTATTTTAATACTTTATGCTTTATTCATAACATCAACATCAACAAATGACTCTACTGAGTGAATGGGCCAACACCATACCAGCCATCCACATACACTGCATCTGGGTGGGAAAGTAGGAATTAATGGCTTCATGCAAAACCTTACCTCCTGGGACCCTTACCCAGAGAGGCACCACCACCCTCTAAAGAGGAATACTGTCCCATTGACATTCTGTCAAGCACCCCCCCACCTACCCAGCTGCCATGGCAGAATACTTACCATTGACCAACCATACTGCTTCTCCCTCCAAGGTAAGCTCTCCCCCTTTCTTCCTAGAAACCTTAACCCTCTACTCGCTATGGCCTTCCTAACCAGATCAAAGCCCTCCCTCCACTACGGTCGTCCAGGAAGCGCTATGCCTTTAAAGGTACCTTTTGGACTTTGACCTGTGTTATGGAGATATTACTCCCTCTGCATTTTTTCAGCTTCTGAATAACCATTAGAACTGTGGATGGCATATAGGCATTGGTAATGCTATAAAAAAAAGTCAGGAGAAAGAGCTAGGATTAACGACTGCCCTGAAATTACATAATCTGCTAACTGCAAAGAAAAGTCAACCATGTTTTCTGCATGGAGTATTCATATAGATTTTCAGGTCCAGAGATAAATATAGTGATCATTTGTTAGTAAAGGCTACACGCCTACTCTTCTGGTCTCTGTCTTTGTAAGTGGTAAACAAGTAAAATTACTTTACTTAAAATGAACTCTGGTCTTTTCTAATGTAAGACCACTAACAACGCATTCAGTGCATACCATGTGTGAAATTTGGAGAGCTAAATGCCTTTGAAGAAATGTAAAAGTAAAGGTGTGTACAAAACTTTGTCTCAGATCAAACACATACAGTATAGCATTTTATTAATTTAAGGATTTAGCTAATTAATGCAAAAATCATTTATATTTTGGTGTACTATTAACAAACAGAGTATTAAGGGTTAATTTTTATGATGTTTTATATGTTTAAACTGTAAATAAAAAAATTAAAGATTATGCTAACAAGATCTTTCCAAAAATTGAGCATATGCTGCTTGTAATGTCTCTTTCTAAATCAATGAAATTATCATTATAGAATATGTCGACAAATTAGTCAAGTACAGGCCGTATGGAGGAAAAATGTAATTTAGACCCATAAAAAGAAATTAACCAATAAAATATCAATGACAGATGTAGTTAGCTGAAGGTTTTGAGGTTTAAATACCAATTTGTGACAAATGTGTGTAGTCCAATCAGAGTGTATGTTAAAAATACCAGCTGGCATAAAACAGAATTATTCTCTATGTAGACCAGATGTTTGGAGACCTAAACCATGCCCTTTATTTAGCTAGGATGCTTATCTGAAATTTCTTAGAGTTGTATATTGCAAGCCATGCAGGTTAGCTCAGATGTAAGCTGTTAAAACACGTCTATTACCATATTTGTCTTACATATTCAGGGTTTGTGCTTAATTGCTATAGATTTACTAATCTCTTATTTTCCGGCACACTGTGAAGATCTTAAAAGGCAGTATTTGAAATATCCATTTCAGTCTGCAGTCAAGACAATATTGTATCTCCAATCCACAGCTAAAATAAAAATTCAAACAACTACTGTAATCCTTTCACCCATTTAAATTCCATTTATTCATTTTGAATTTAGTAGGAGAGAGAGAGTAATGATGAGATTAAATATTCAAATGGGGGAAAATTCCATTCAAATTGTTTCATTTCTTAAAATTACAGACCATGTCATTTCAAATGAACGAGAGTACTACATAAGCTTCCTGAGCAATAGTGCTGTTCCATTGGGGAAATATGTTAATGTGCTGTGTGAAAGATAAATAACTTCATTCACTTATTCTATGATTCTGTCCTTTAGTAAAAATAAGCATTCAAGCACCCTCTACAACATCATTTCAAACATTAATGTAACACTTGTGTCTACTGGCATACACATTAATGGTGCTCACTCTGCATAAGGCAGACAGTATTTCACCAGAACAAAATGTTATAGTTTAAATTTAAAATAAAATGTTAAAAACAAACAATGTCTTGTATATAATACTGTAATATATAGATATAGGCACCTTGCAGTTTGGAAAATATCTGTTCCATATTATTTTCAGAAATATCAGCTTTGTATTACTCTTATCATGCATTTACTTTATTAAGAGGTTGTTGCAGATCAAGTTTCAACTATACTGTCAAATATTGATAAATTCAGGTAAAATCCCCTTGTTGTCTTCTCTTTATTAATGAACTACAATTACAAAGTAATATAAAAGGACTGGATGAAGAATGTCTGTGCTACGCAGTTCTATAAATGTATAAGTTGGTAACCTCTCTATGGTATATGATGAAGGAGGAGATTATCTCAGTTACATTTCTCATTGGTGGACAGAGAACTATGTGTGTTGGACTATGTGTAGTATGTACACTGCTGAGGAGAGTCTGCTAGTGAAAGGGTTGTCATTAGTTCCCACCAGTGACTTTAATGTATTAGATTGGGAGATAGATTTTTTAAATTTTGTAGGGGGATTAGCCCAAAAGATTATTTCAAGGATAAAACTGAAATGACATCTGATCCACTTGGTTTGGACTAAAAAGTCTGTTTACCCCCCCCGCCCCCCCCCAGCAATGCAAACATTGATGAAGGACCACAACTTGGTTATACATCCTGCTGATAATGGAGGGGGATTGTACAATTAAATTACACTGACTATAAACACTGCATTCTGTGATGGGCATACCAATAAACCTGTAACTAAACATTTCTTAGAATTAGGATACAGGATACCGACATTTCGCTATATCACTATTGATCACATTCCCCCATTAAGGAGATAGGTTGATAGATCCGAGTTGTTACTTCAGAGAAAAGTCTCTTGGATGAAAAAGTTTAATACATTGGTACCAGCAGGGTTAAATAAATATTGTTCTTTTCTGTGCTTTCTAGATCAGAGATAAATGAAATGATACATTATTGTCTGTTTTTCTTTCTAATTGATGCAAGATTCCCCATTTAGATATCATGTTCACAAATGTTTCTATTTTACAAAATGTTTTTGTTGTTGTTAGTGCAGTGATGCATTAAAACATATATAGTTTTATAGTTTTAAAAGTTCATGTGTCACATGATTCATACAGACAATAGAATCAATGTACTATTAAAAATATAATCAGGGTCTCTAATTTGAAAATCCACATGGAATCTCTCTGCAGTAGTAGTAAATCTCTATTGCCTCCCCTAAGTGGTGCCGGTATGTGGTCTATTAGCATACCACAGAACTGTGGCAAAGTTTGTTTATATTGTAACCAATGTTTTCCCCGTCGACAATGCCAGCCTAATGGCACTTCTGTGGTTGTTCATCCTCTCACAGGAAGTGGTCGTGGTCTTGCCAATATAGTGCAGACTACAGGGACACCATGCCATGTACATAACATGGTCAGTAGTGCAAGTTAATTGATAATTGATTGAAAATGTGTGCCCAGTCCTGACAGTACATGTCAAATATTTAAAGCAACCATTCTTCAGTGATTTGTTCAACCATGTATGTCCACTCAGCCTATACATCTTTCACTACTAACAGGTCACTTAGATTCCTTCCTCTCCGATCGGCAAGAAGTGGTCTTTATTTGCTCAAAAAGGCCAGGTGGGTATCTGTGTTGATAATCTCCCATCTGTCAGATATGGCATGCTTGAGCTGTGTGCTGGCAGTAGTCCATTCAGAGGTGAAGATTAGGTCGGGCTGTGGTCTCTCCTTCCCTTTTGATTGCAGCAGATTTGCGCGAGTGCATTTCTCAGCTCATGCTAGCTGTTCATTGATGAAAGAAATGGAATATCCCCTGCAACAAACTGATCAGCGAAATCAAAGAGTTCAAGTTCAGCATTATTGGGATTCGTATTGTTCCTAATGACTCTAAGGAACTGTGAGTATAGGACCCCGTGGGGGGG
The DNA here is from genome assembly GCA_024363595.1 of Xenopus borealis. Classification (NCBI taxonomy): domain Eukaryota; kingdom Metazoa; phylum Chordata; class Amphibia; order Anura; family Pipidae; genus Xenopus; species Xenopus borealis. Next base: position 74,820,522 of record CM044435.1, on the reverse strand, counting down.
GGGGGGGGGAATTTTCAATCAAACTAAGGGACAGCTATGGGCTCTAATGTAGAACCCTCTTTTGGCAACCTCTTCATGGAACAATATGAGAAGGAATGTTTGCTACCGTTGGGTGGTGACAACGTTGTTTTTTAAAACGCTACATTGTTGACCTCCTGTTATTTTGGACTACAGACAAACTTTTATGCTTCTGTGAGGCCTTAAATGGACTTGATGCCTTGATCAGACTGACAATGACGTTTGACCAACAGGCAATGCACTTTTTGGATTTAACCATTTACAAGGACAATGAGGGACTAGATACTACATTGTATAAAAAACCGACAGATAGGAATAGCTTGATTTATGACAATTCCCCCCATTCCCCCATATGTCCTGAGGGGTCCTATAGTCACAGTTCCTCAGAGTCATTAGGAACAATATGAATCCCAAAAATGCTGAACTTGAACTCTCTGATTTAGCTGATCATTTCCATTGCAGGGGATATTCCACTTCTTTAATTGATTAACAGCTAGCAGGAGCTTAGAAATGCACTCAAGCATATCTACTGCAATCAAATAGGAAGGAGAGACCACAGCCAGACCTAATCTTCACCTCTGAATTGACTACTGCCAGCACACAGCTCAAGCATGCCATATCTGACAGATGGGAGATTGTCAACACAGATACTCACCTGGCCTTTTAGGGCACAAAAAGACCACTTCTTGCCTATCGGAGAGGAAGGAGTCTAAGTGACCTGTTAGTAGTAAAAGACATATTGGCTGAACCTAAGAGTGGGCATGTGTGGTTGGACAAAGCACTGAAGAATGGTTGCTTTAAATGTTTGACATGTATTGGGATGTTGCAGGGAACACACTTCTCACATCCCAGAACTGGGCAAAAATTTTCAATCAATTATCGATTAACTTACTTACTACTGGCCACGTTATTTACATGGCATGGTGTCCCTGTGGCCTGCACTATATTGGCAAGACCATGCCACTTTCCGTGAGAAGATGAAAAACATTGGTTACAATTTAAACATACTTTGCCACAGTTCCGCCATATGTTAATAGACCACATACCAGCACCATGTAGGGAAGGCAATAGAGATTTACTACTACTGCCAGAGCCGCCATCAGAAATCACGGGGCCCCGCACAACAAAATTGTCGGGGCCCCCTGGGCTCCGCCCACCCAGGCATCAAAGCCCCGCCCCAATCCCCGCCGAATCCACATCAAAGTTAAAAAGACCAAACAGACATCAGCGCTAAAAAAGTAAACCCCCCCAGGGTTCACTTATAAGTTAAAAAAAATTGGTGCAAGCCCCCCCCCATAAAAGCATTTTTAAAGAAATGATGCCAGAGCCCCTCATACAAGTTTAAAAAAATTGGGGCCCCAAAAATAATTTTTTAATAAAACATTGGCAACAGGGCCCCCCTTAAAAGTTAAAAAAATTGGGGCCCCAAAAATATTTTTTTAATAAAACATTGGCGACAGGGCCCCCCTTACAAGTTAAAAAAATTGGGGCCCCAAAAATATTTTTTTTTTTAAACATTGGTGGCAGGGCCCCCGTTAACAAGTTAAAAAAAAATTATTGGAGCCCCATAAAATAAAAAATTGGTGACAGGGGCCTATAGAGTATTAAAAGAAAACATTTGAGGCCAGGGGATTAATAAAAAAAAAAAAACCCACATAGGTGTTGGTGGAATTGAACTCATGGCTGCAGGACTTCAGTATACTTGCTGGACTTCAGGTATTTTCTTTAGTGCTGGCTCCTCGTGACATCGGGTATTTCCGTGACTTCAGGACTTTAAGTGTCGGCTCCTTCACGTCTGTTCGGCACTTCCGCATCGGCACTTCAGCGATCGGCTCGGCGCTGGTAAGGGGGGCCCTGCTCTTCGGAAAATGCAGCACTGCCGGGCCCCCCTTCAGCCCCGGGCCCGGGACACTTGTCCCCCCTGTCCCCCCCTGATGGCGGCCCTGACTACTGCTGAGGTAATCCATGTGGATCTTCAAATTGGAGACGGCTCCCAAAGGCCTGAATGAAACCCTTCCCTTTTTAAAAAAAATTTCGATTACATTTTTTAAATATAAACATTGATTCTATTGTTTGTATGAATCATGTGACACATGAACTGTTCATGCCCTGAATTTAGCTTTTCAGAGTGTAACTGGTTTTTTGCGAATATATGTTCCTATTGGTGTATATATGTTTTAATGCATCACTGGATCAAATCCTAGTCTTTTGATTAATAGAGACATTGGACAATTTTTTTTGTTTTTTCTTTATTACATTTTCATTTTTAATTTTTTTCTTTTTTTTAATTTTTTCTATTTTTTTCATTTTTATTGTTTCATTTCTGTTTTTCATTTTTTAATTATCTAATTGCTTCTAATGTGCTTTTTTCATCTTTTTAGGGCTATTATCAACTGATACAGTAGCAATATGTTTTACCATACTTTGTAATATACATATGATATAATCTTGACAGATAAACATTGTTAGTATGTATATAGTGTTTTGAAGTATTTCATTTTTTTTCCTTTCCATTGTCTTAGGATGATTCTTCTCTCCGTTGGGAGGTCTAGTTCAGCTAAGCAGGTGGACAGGACCCACACAGGGTTTTGGATCACGTTTGTAGCAGTTGTCAGCAGAAAGAGTTATTACCTAACTAACACACCAGCCTCCACAGCAAGACATACATAGATAATTGGACGGTTCTGATACGTTGCTAGACTATGCTCCGTACCTTACAAAACGCTCCATACCGGTCTAAACATCATACCCATCGCCCCATCATTATTTCTCTCTACGGTTAGTGCCATAAATAGTAGCCCGCTATACCTGCTGGTTTACAGTGAGCATGGTTGAGCACTCAAACCATGTCACCTGAGCATGTTTTGGCTTGTCTATTCTCTACCCTGTGTATAAATATGTTTGTTTGAATTTTGCCTGCATTTCCTGAGGAAGGCTCTTGTTTAGGGGCCGAAACGTTGAAATAAACATGGTTTCTTTTTTCACAACATAAGACCTATGAGTGTGGCCTCTTTTATTGCTTAAGGGTAGGGGCAGACAGGGAGATTCGGGGAGATTTTGTCGCCTGGCGTTTTTTGCAGGCGACAATCTCCCCGAATTACCTTCTCCCTGTCTGCCGATCGTAAAAGCACAAAGCGCCAGCGCCTGTGCAGATGCGGCGCGGCGATTTCCGGAATCGCCCGAAGATACCTCGTGAGGAAACTTCGGGCGATTCCGGAAATCGCCGCGCCGCGTCTGCACAGGCGCTGGCGCTTTGTGCTTTTACGATCGGCAGACAGGGAGAAGGTAATTCGGGGAGATTGTCGCCTGCAAAAAACGCCAGGCGACAAAATCTCCCCGAATCTCCCTGTCTGCCCCTACCCTAATACTAAGATTTTCAGTACCAGCACCTAGGCGGTTACAGGTGCTTTGTGCACACCAGGCCAGTATTTTTTATACAGTATATACAATAATATATATATATATATATATATGTATACCAGCACTGGTGTGTATCTCAGGGTAGCAAGGCGAAAGCCGCTACTCTCCACTCAGTGTCTACAGTTTGATAAAGATCATGTGGACAATAAAGATGATCACAATTTATTGTCAAGTTTCACTATGAAAATGGTTCCCATAGACTCCAATGACTGAAGAAAAATATCACTCATGAAAAAAGAAATTGTTGTGTGTCAAAAAAAAATTTGGCACCCTTAGACTTCAGTGCATTTTGGCAAATGTTTACGTTTTGCAAATTTTCACTGGACAAACCAGAAGAATTGTTGTGGTCACATGAAGCCAAATGAGAACATTTTGGGCTTAAATGAGAAGCATTATATTTGGAGAAAGACACTGCATTCCAGCATAAGGATCTTCTCCCATCTGGGAAACAAGGTGGTGGGAGTGTTCTGGTTTGGGCTTGTTTCACTGTGTCTCAGCATGGACACCTTGCCATGTGATTTAAGCACATTCACTTTACAGCGCTGCGAACTATTGAAATACATGTCAATAATAATAATAATCCTTGATGGAACAATGAATTCTGAACTGTACCAGAGAATCTTAATGGGGAATGTCAAGAATCTGTACATGAACTGAGCCTCAAGAGACAGTGGGTCATGCAGCAAGACAACAATTCTAAACACACAAGTCGTTCTACGAAGGAATGGTTAAAGAACAATAAAGTGAATGTTCTAGAATTACCAAGTCAAAGTCCTGACCTTAATTTGACTGAATTTTTGTGGTAAGACCTAAAGCAAGTAGTTCATGTTAGGAAACCCTCAATGTTTCACAATGGCAACCCATTCAATCGATGTGTGAAAAAACAATAAAATATACAATTGTGCATTAAAGCTTTCAATGATGTATAAATAGTAAAACAAATGTCTACTCACAAAATAGATAAAAGTATAAGCAGTAAAAATATCAAAAGAGAAGATGCTGACTGGGCTTCATGAGGCTCAGCCTTAGCCTTTTGCATGTATATAGGCGGTGAGGGAGGGCACCTTGGTGGCCCCTTACCTGAAAAATTTTACCCACATCCCCAGATAATTGGACACAGGATTTTAATTGGACACAGGATTTTGAAATCTTGCAACTATACCATTGGTTATACACTATGGGAATTTTTCCCTTGTGCAATGTCTTTCTCTTTTTAAGCACTTTCTGGTTGGTGTATATGAAGCTGAAGAGTCTACACTACTGATAGCTCCCTCCATTTGAATTTGAGTTCAGCGCTTAACCTTTTTTTCTTTTATTTGAGTTAAGTGAAAGTCTAACAGAGGATTCTGGGACTTTTTGCATCCAAGGCTGTAATTGCTGGATATTTTGGGTTTCTGTGTGCATTAATGTGGGTGTTGAATTGGGACTGCTAATCGTATGTGGAGCAAACATGCTGAATTGGCTGATTTTGTTCCTATTCAAAGCCAGTCAAGCTGCATTAAACTCTTATACCACCAAGCTGGAAATAGAATCTGGAAATACACTGTATAAAAGATCATGTAGAAGTCAGTGGCACAGGTCCCATCAAACATTTGAAGATGTTAATAGCCTGCATGATGCTTGAATCTTTTTTGGTGGCTTTTTGCTTGAAAAAGCCACTTGGATGAGTCTTTTCATCCAAGTTTCTTCTTAAATTAGAAACCATTCAAGTTCCTTTGAGTTCATTTGTGGCCTAAAAAAGCTCACAAAGATCTAAAATTCGACCTTTGCCAAATAACCACTTATGTTTTACTTAGATTACCATAAATGTTATTTGTACTTTGTACCATATTTGAAGATTCAAATGCATTTTATAAAAAGCAAATAATTATTACATATTTATTTCATCCATGCTTCAGATATTGAAAGCCAACTATAAAATTACATTTGACTTCAAAGAAATAAAGGTATTTTGAAGAGCTAGTTGTAGTATGTACAACCTACTTAAGGTTATTATAGTTATATCAACCAAGGGATCCGTGCTGATTGTTCTGTAGCACAGGTGTTTTGCTAATCTAATTTAACGATGTAGCTAACAGCAACTTGGTGTATAGTATTTCAGTAGGAATGAAAAGAGCTTGCATGAAAAAGTAATGAACTGGCAAGAACACAAATTCATAAACAAGCTGGGAAACCCAGTAGAAGATGCTAAAGTGGTAATATGATGAAAAAAATGTTTGTAAGATTTATGACAATCTGTAGAAATAATTAGAACTCACTGGATAGACTTTGAACAGTAGGTTGTCCTTTATAGAACTAAACTGGAAAAATAACTATTTACCTTGACAAACATCTGCATAATGGAACTAAGTTTGAATATATCCAATAATACTTTTAAAACATTTGCAGCACTAGTTTAAAATCTAAGACAGCAATATTAACACTTTTTATTCCTATTTTTTTAAAGGACACAATTGAAAATCAAGTTTTTCAAATAAACTGCTAGCGAGCTATATGATTGGATAAATACTGTAACTCTGGGTGAGTGTGAGGCACACGTGGCTGTATTTGGACACTCAAGAACCCTCACCTCACTTCTGGTGCATCACAGCACCCTTTGGCCGTGTTTATATTCCAAATTATTTATGTTTCAAGATGGTATCTTCTGTGACAGTCAGAGCCTGTTAAGCTCAGTGGGAAACCCATTATCCAGAAAGCTCAAATTATGGAATGGCCCTCTCCCATAGACTCCACTTTATCCAAATAATCTAAATTTTTTAAATGATTTCTTTTTTTTCTGTGCTTATAACATAGTTTCTTATACTTGAGCAATACTGAGATATAATCAGTCCTTATTGGATGCAAATTCGGGTATATTTAATGTTTACATGATTTTCTAGTAGTCTTAAGGTATGAAGATCTAAATTAAGGAAATTAAGGAAAGATCCTTTATCCCAGTTCCTGGGCATTCTGGACAACAGGTCCCATACCTGTAGTAATTTACAAAAAGTTTATGCTAATTCTAACTACTGGCCTCCCACTAGCTAGTTGCAAGTGTCTGCTTCATCAGTTGTTAATTAACAGCCACCTTGCCTACCACTAACTTTGCTATCCTCCAGAGTAACACCCCTAAAATCCATTGTCTAGCAGTAAAAAGTAGAACTGCTATACATTTATGTTATTTCACATATTAAAGCTTGATAAACATATTGCTGAACGCATGTTGTTGGGATTGACCTATTAAAAAAAGAAAATCAAATGTATATTAACATTTCATATGTTAATCAGATGTTAGCTTAATTTTCTTACCTCTTGGTCCTTTGTCTTTATACACACACATTTGTTGATGCAAATATTGTGGCACTGATTTAACTGTAAAAAGTTACCAAAGCCTTATTTTATACCACCAATGTAAGTTTTATTTTGAACAGGTTATAAGGTGTAACAAGAGATCACTTAGAAGTGGAAGGTTAAGAGAAGTGTTTGTTGAATTACAGTAAAATCAAATATTAAAGAGCAAAGACACAAACTCAAGCTTAAGTTACATTAACCTGAAGATAGTGTTAAATATTTATGAAGCTGGAGTTCACATTAAGGCTATGACCCTTTCTACAGGGAAAAATGATATATCACACACCTTTTCTATTATTCAGTGATAACTGAAGGCACAAAAAAGTATTGTTTATTTTGTTGTAATAGTGAAAACATCAAGACAGTTGCATGTCCGGCAACATTTCACATATCGCAGCAGGTAAAAAATTTAAAGGATTATGCCATATAACAAGTATTTCCAGATTTCGAGAAACTCCTTTTTGAATCTCCATCCAAAAAAAAGGAGATTTTGAAGTAAGAGTTCTTGAAAATACTTATCTTCATTATAGTTCATTATAGTAACATTCAATATCTGTCAATTATCTTTTTCTGTTAGTCCCATTCAGTTAATAAAAATAGGAGGTCATCCTTGCATGGTCTTGTGGCTGAGTGGCCTATTTATAACTGCTTGAACCTTTCAGCTCAAGAAATTTTGAGATAAGGAACTAATGCACGGTGTTCTGGGGAAAAAAACCTTGTTAGTTGGAGTATTTTTGTTTCTTAAATAAGAAAATATTTGGCAACTTTTAGGTGGCAGATAAAGCCATTGAATCTGGAAATCATGATTGACAAATAAGATCTTTGCAAGTACAACTTTTCTTTTTATATATGAGATATGGAATGGCACCATTGGTTAATTTGGTACCAAATAAGAAGTATATGTATGAAATACAGTGTTATACTATATAAGATTATGCGCTCAGTTAGGATTGGTGTACTTTTTACATAATATGGTTCATTTACATTCAAGCCCACTTTCATAAAAGGCTCCTAGTCCTTATAATTGTGCTCATTGATGACCCTTCCTGCCTTCCATTTCGAATTGAGCACTGCTGCAGACTTTGATGAAATTTGACTAGATGTTTCAGACTTTACATAGTCGGCATATAATGTAAATGTCAGTATATAAGCTATACCTTATGATTAAAGGCATTATATATTTAAAGGAGAACTAACCCCCCGACAAAAGTCCCCATTCACAACCATCAAATGAGTCCTCTCTCTGCTCCCTCCTCGCAGAGTCTATTTCAATGAACATTGTCTATCATAGTAAAGATGACCCATACAAGCAGATATGCGCAGCAGAGCTAGCAGGTGCCATCTTCTGAAAGTCTTTTTCTCTTTCAATCAGTTTGCCGATATGGAGCTTGCTGGCACATGCACTGTTGAAGATTACCCTCAACTGTGCATGCACCACCAAGCTCCTTGAAGCTGAACTGAACAGAAAATAATGTGAAGATTCAGAAGACTCTGTGCTGAGGGAGCAGGGAGGGGGCTTATTTGATGGCTGCGGATGGGAGCTTTTGTCAGGGGGGGTTTAGTTCTACTTTAAAAAGATTTGAGTCACCACTATCTATCAAGTCTATCCACTTTAGACATGCTTAAGTATAATTTATGTTTTATATGTAATGTTGTTTTAGTGGTCCACCTGGGGGAAATATTAAAAATGAAGTTTCTTACAGCATACTGTATACCTATAAAGTCTAGTTATCTGCATAGTGTAAATCTACCCCTAAGTATTTGATCACCTGCTTGTCACATGGAACTACACAGGTTCTTACAGAGTTTGTAAATACATTAATTATAATGGACACTATAGCTAAAGCCTAAATGTTGTAGGGTTGTCTATCTTACTTCATCATTTTAAGTAATTAGAAACATCAGATACTGGCAACTTTTCAAAGATATTTCAATCTGTTACATTATATCATAAAATGATTGTTATACAATCACATATTTCTGCACAGTTGAATATTTGTTTATATTGGAGCTTCCTACTTTGTACTCACATTTTATCACTGAATATAATATTAACACACTGATTGCTCTATTAGCATGTTGATTGCTAGGAAACCATGGCAACATTTATACAGAGACATGCATTTAAATTAATTATTGGTTTACATACAGCAACGATTGGAAAAAATGCCTATTGCATTCTGGTTGCAATTGAAGAGAAATAAATTATGTTGCTATGGCTATTATAAGTGGAATAGCTAAGTAAATAACAAATATAAAAACTGCATATATACTGTATTACCACACCGCTACTGTTTTGTTTTGTTGACCATCATGTTTAAAGGGGACAGCCCCCTACATTAACGTTTTGTAAGAAACTCTCAATTGGTATTCATTATGCATTATTCATGTTATATTGTTTTTCATTTAATTTCTTCTTATGCTATCTCTTTTTGAGAGGGCATCTGAAAATAGTATTTGGTTGTTAGGGTCACTGACCCATGCAAAGTTTTTAATATTTCTTTTTTTCATTTTGAAACCAATCCCTTGTTGCTGTCATTTGAACCCTTAGCAACCAGAGTTTAAATTCCAAGCTTGAGAAGAACAGAACCAAATACTAATAATGTAAGAAACACAAAAATAAAAAGTGAATGCCAATTGGAAATTATCTACACTAGGGCTGTCCAACCGGTGGCCCATGAACCACATGGCCCCTATTGTGTGGCCCTTGTATTGAGAATGGCTCTTGTTCTGTCTGTAGAGTGCTTAAACTGACACACACAAGTAAAACATACATTAGATATTTATTGATACTTAGCCAAGGGACCACTCCATAAAATGGCTCAGAAGCAATTCCAACATAACCAGGCACTCTGAAGTCCAGGCAGAATGAAGCTTTATATATGTTCCCGCCACAAAGAATATAAGAAGTATATACATTTTAGCAGCTAGCAGACTATATATGGTAAAAATACATCAATTACTGCATATATGTTATCACTTAGCATACTATATATGGTTAAAAAACATCATTTTTGAGTACATCTTATCAGTTAGCACACTATATATATAGTATTAAACAGTGTTACATTCCTTGAATTACTAAAATCTCTAAACGTCGTCTTTAAGGTGTTGCTCTATTCTCTCTATCTTCTGCTCTGTGAATCACTAATTTCCTTTCAGACCCCTACATGTAAGTGTGCCTACTGTGTAAGCTTAAAAGGTATTAGTACTGAGATAAACTGGCCCCTGCATTGTTCACCTGTAATTCCCTTTGCATTGTTCACAACTATAAAACCATGGATTGTTCACACTTCAGACTTGAATGAAAGTGTCTGCATTGTTCACCTCTTCCTACCCTATGTTGCCTGTGTGTGCTATACCCTGCATGTGTGTGTGCCATACTCCACCTCCCTACTCTGCCTTAAACTGTCACATATGATTGTTGGATGATATCCCTGCAGTGAGCACCGATCATTTTTTTTTTTTTTCGGTGTACTACCACCATTTATGTAGATATGATCTTAAAATATCTTGTAATAAAATTGTTTTTTTAAAAACTAGGATTGGTCAACAAAGGCTTCCATTATTAGTCCATCACCACCTATTTGGTATTTGGCCATACATTTGAATATTCAGCACAGACAACACTGATCAGGTTAATTGGTCAGATCAGTAGTTAGAAGTATGTGTGCTCGAGCAAGCACATCAGAGTTTGAGCTTCCAAATTGATCTTGCCAATTTTTTTTCTTTTCTTAAACCCAAACAACAGGCATAAGAAGCATTTGTTGCTTCAGAAAGCAACCATATCTAGTGATATAATTGTTTATTGGCCACATTTAAATATAAGTTACTTCAGACCGATCATTGCTGTATAGCCCATATCCCATATCCACATTTCTTAATGTGAACTATGTGGATGAAAGGGTTATTTAACATTATCTAACATTATTATAATCTTTTTCTGCAGTTGACTGAACATGATAATGCAAATGTCTGTGAGTGCCAGTTATTTTACAGCTTTTTCTGCTTCTCTTCTGCAGGGATTTTCTAGAATGTAAATGCAAAAATGGACCGTGGAAACCATAATTAACAATTATTTAGTCTTTTTAATATCATGATGTCAAAATGTCACAGTGATCTGAAAATCTTAAGACAGGTTTCAGTGGGGTTAATAGAGGGCACCCTTTTGTAGAATGCAACAATCTTGCTCTTCAAAAGGTATAATTAGAGGTTGACAAAGAGGTACATAAATCCATGAGAGGTTTGCATGCTGAATACTGTTTTAGGAGCCACTCAATTCTTAGCTGCCACAAAGTGTATCTGTTACATTATGGTTCCTGATGGTGCATGTATATAGTCTTCTCCTTGAAACTGTTTGAGAAAGCTACTTTTATAGGAACATAAACAGAAAAAGGCCTGAAAAAAACAGAAATAGAAGTCCATTAGACTTGAATTAGTCAAACATCAAACAGATAAGTGCCCATAATAATAATAATTCTAAAAAAGGATTGAGGTATTGTGGGTATTAATGCATGGATAGTGAAATGATTAAAACCCAAAATTAAATAGGGCTAAAAATCCCATATTTTATATACTGAACTTATTGCACTAGCCTAAAGCTTCAGCTTCTCAATTGCAGCAATGATTCAGGACATCAAACTTGTCAATGGGCTCTGAGCAGCTGTTGAGAAGAGACGCTTAGGGGTTGTTGCAAGTGATCAAACATAAAATGAGGTTAGTCTGTAGTATCAGCTCATGCTATAAAGATAATTATTAAATTCTAATGCTAGTTGCACTGGTTTCTGTGCTACCATGTAGTAATTATCTGTATTAATTAATCAGCCTTATATTGGGACTTTTATATTCTGTGTGTACTGGATATTTTGAGCCTGGCCCTAAACTCAGTAACTGCCAGCCACACTTTGAATGTGCAGTGAATCAGCAGAAAAGAATGCGGGGAACTACTGGGGCATCTTTGAAGGCAGAGATCTTAATTGCTAAAGGGCTGCAGTTGCATTGTGCTGGTACATAAACTCAAAACATAATGTACAAAATTTCTAGCTTACTACCTTAGTTAAGCTTTAGTTCTCTTTGAAGCAGGAGAATGAATTACGATTAGTGATGGGCGAATTCGAGGCAAATTCCCGCGATTCGCGAAACGCCAGCAAAAATTTGCCGCCGAAAAATTCGCCCAAAAAACGAGTTGCGCGTCGTTTTTGACCCGATGCGTCGAAAACGATGCGCCGCGCGCCGAAAACGACGCGAAGCGCCGCGATTGACGCGACGTGTGACTCGTTTCGTGAATTTTTTCGCCAATTCGCGAATTTCTCTGGAAATTTGCAAATTTTTCGGCGAAGCAAAACGCGGGAGATTCGCCCATCACTAATTACGATCGCCCATTCATATACATTCATAAGAATACAGACAGGGATGATAGTCCTGCTAAGCAGTATTGAACTCTATCTCCCCTGACAGCAGAATGACATTTGACTGCCTAATGAAGTCAGGTAAACGTTACAGGAACAGTAACACCAATAAAGGAAAGTGTTTTAAAGTAAAGAAAATATCATGTAATCTTGCCCTGATCTGTTTGCTTCAGAAACAGTACTATAGTTCATATAAACAAGCTGCTAAACAGCAATGGTGGAAATTGAAAAACGGATTTATGGCACAGGATAAGTAATGGATAACAGATAACATTATGTTCTACAGAGGGTATCTGCTATCTGCTGTGTAACTTGAGCCTTTTCTCCTTTGAATGGCTGCCCCCCCCCCATGGCTACACAACAACAGCTTATTTATATAAACAATAATAGACTATTATTAGTGCTTCTGAAGCAAATACTGCAGTTTTACCAGTGCAGGGCAACACTGCTTTATATTTTATTACTTTAAAACAATTTAATATTTTGATGTTACTGGTCCTTTAATGTCTAAATGTTTTTAAAAGTGGAAAAATATTGAATTGGTGAAAATCTTTCTACATATTTCATATATCAGCAGGTAGGTTGCATGTTTCCCACCAGTAGAAATTAGAGTCACAGTACAATGTTGTAGTCCCAACACACGAACTAACAGAAAAGGTTAAAATTTATTATCAAAATTGTATATTGGTAGGTTGGAATAGAAGACTCCAGTGACAAATAAGTAAACAATAAAAAGTTATAAAATATATACAAAATAATTATGTTAACTTTTAAAGGCTCAAAAAGCATTCTTAACCCTAAAATACTGCTTAAATCAGGTACGTTATGGATCCCCACACCTGTGCCAGGTAATAAAATAAAGAGTAGAACACAATTATCATATAACATCACTGGTAATATTTTTGCACACTTTGTGCATTTTCTAAATGTGCTTCACTCAAATGCACACATTATTGTTATAATACATATAATACCTTACAAGACATGCTAAAACATGTTCAACTCCATGTTTGATATTAGTCCTTATTTTTTTCCTGTACATTTTATTCAATTCATATTAACTGTGTGGTACTATGTGGGACATCTGAAATCACCACTGTACATACTTTAGTAATAACCAAAGTTCCAAACTTTGCAGACAGCCTGTTTCAATATTGTTAGATCTCATCAGTGGAAGATATTGGAGCATGGCTTCTGAGTCAGTAGGACTAGTGGAGTAGCGAGCCAAAAATCCCTTCATGTGCAAGACATGCAGCACAATGCCTTCTAAAAATTTAAGGTATTTACTTTCCTTGTGCCATATACAAAATGAAAGTTTAAGACATTATGGGTGGAGACATGCAACTCACTCCTTTATGTGCCTTTGTAATTGCTCTTCCTCTTGTATGCTTTCATTCTATCTAGGTTCAGAGAGAGGAGATGTGTGGGTAGTCTTATCTCCTTGCCCTCCTATCCTATTTCTGTAAGTGATGAGAGCAGTGAAGACATGAACGATATGATTGGGGTCTTCTGTGGTTTTTAGAAGATTTATAGCTGACTAAGGTGCTGCTTTTGCTGCTCACAACACTTGCATAACAACTAAAGAATAACAAAAACAGGATGGAAAAATCATCTCTAGCACCCCAGCAACTAACTTCTGATTTTTAGAACAGGGCTAGGATACGTGGAGTTCATATATTGGATGTAGGAGAGGGCATGCTGCTAGATAGATGAAGACGCTGAGCAATTGGAAGTAGATATTGTGGTAGAGTGACTAGAAAATGGTGGAAAAAGGTAATTCTAGCCTTTATTTTCTCCCCATGTGCTAAGATAGGCTCCAGGAAGGGAGTTGTCTTTAAACAGAGAATGGATTATCTGTTTAACTTTAGGAGCCAGGTACTCCATTCTGCAGAGCCAGTCCGGAGAGTGAAGTTCACCTTCCACAGGGAAGCTGTCCTGTGGAAAGGCTATTTAAAGTTAATTGGAAAGAGAGTGTGTGTCCCTCAGCAGGACAGCAGGTAGGAGACCTGGCTGTGCTCGGAACTCCTAATTCTATTAATTTTCATAATAAAAGGATTTATGCAGGATTTTTCTACTCTGCGGATAGGTTTGTCTTAATTGTGAAGCAAACTTGAAAATGAGGTTTAAAGTAGTGATAAATGCAAATTTAGACATTTGGCTAAATGCACGATTTGTAGTTTTACACTAACTGAGGTTTTTGTTGATCACAGAATTCCCATCCCTAGTACGTTTCAGACAGTGTCTACTAAAGTGTCTTCTTGTATGAAAAAGGCTATCTACAGGAAGTATATTAAAGGGTAGTTCAGCTTATTATTAACTGTTTGATGCAGATAGCTTTATTTTAAGAGTGTATTTAATTAGTCTTCATTTTTTTTATGTGTTTTGTGTTGTATTAAGTATTTCCTTTTTAATTGTACAATTCTAAAGCTTTGTATTCCAACTGCTATCTGATAATTAGCATATAATTACTATAACAACTAAGCAGCACAAAAGAAAATGAATGGAAAATGGTCTCAAAAGAAGGGAATTAAAATGATTGTAATTATTATTAATAATTGTACACAGTTTAGGTTGCCTGGGTCAATGACCTGGACAACCACATAGCACTTTTTTTGTACAAACTGGAAATAGGCCTAGCAGGAATGCATATAATTTCAAAAGCATGCAAAATAAATAATGAATACCAATTAAAACACTCCTTAAAATAATTTCATCCATAACATAATAATACTTACGTTAAACATCTCCTTTGATGAACTGTTTTTTCCTTCTACTTGGAAAAGGAAAGAAAATAACTGAATGGTTAAAAAGGTACACTATAAACTAATATGTAGTACTAAAACTAAAAAAAAAAGAAAAAATTGCAACATTTTTAAACATTCCTTTCTGTGAGCCAAATAATATTAGAGATGTCCCAAAGTATACAATACTGCCAAGTTTGAAAAAGTCAAACATATTTGCTTACATTACTATACCCCTCAATGCAGGTCTCTATAAAAGTATATTGCATAAAACAGATCATATGTAAAACTCTGCTTCATGTAAAGAAACCATCATCATAATAATATACTTTTTAGTAGAATGTGCAATTGGGTAATCATAAATAGAAAATAGATATTTTAAATAATAAGGGCAGCCCCCTGCAATTTCGTGATCCACAGTGCACACAAACAAACCAAACAAACCATTCATGTTATGTCATATGAGCCAATTAACAGACATAGTTCTGTCTTTTGCTTCCACACCTCTTCCTGTTACAGTACGAGCTGAAGTATTTCTAGCTAGGTAATGTCTGAGGTAGCACAGGGACCAACAGGAGATGGTGGTTCAAGTCAAGAGATGTAAAAGGGCAATATTTACTTAAATATATATTCCAGTTTGTTAAGATTCTTTAATATGCCACTTAATTTGATATGTTGCTCAAGTATTCATTTTGGGGATATAGTTTTCCTTTAAACTGTGCTATAAAGCTTGAAAATGGTTAGACATCTAAAGGTACTGTATTTGGCTTCAAAAGCGGCATACCCCTTTGTTAATTATTCAAAACCTCTATTACCTTTTGCATAGTGCCAATGAATTGGCAAAAAGTAATATGATGTCTAGTTTAATGAAACTAAAAGATAGGAATTATCATCAATACTGGAAGATACTGATGTAATCCAATTATGCTTTAACATAGCACATAATGAAAAATAACTATACTGCTTTGCATAAATAGTAGCAATAATGGTTATAGTATTTTATGCATAATCATGATCTATAGCATTCAAGAGCAAAATGTTTGGATTCTAAACTATGCTACACAAATAAATGCAATGAAACAGTGTCCATGGAAATTATGTTGCACACAATTTTATATGTCATGTATGAGAGGTATACTTTGGTTTATGAGGTATACAGAAAATATTTCAATATTTAATTGAACTCATTAATCAATAATTTGTGTCATATGATTGATGCTCCAAAAACTCAATATTTTTAATTTTCAGTGAAACCTCAACCTTTTTGGATTATCTGGAGCAAATCACTACAGGCCTGGATTTGTGGCAAGGCCACAAGGGCCCAGGGTAGCCAATTATTAGGGGTGGCATGCCACCCAGCTGCTTTATGGGGAGCACTGGGAACATGCAGCCCCCCAGTGCTCTGGCACTTGCACACATGTGTGGTGGAAATCCAGCCCTGGTTCACAATGTCAAGAAACAACTTCAGGCACATCTGCCATTGACTTCTACATGAACTTGAGAGGTCTGATATGGTGTATTTCCAGTTTATTTATTCTTAGCAGCATTCTGGTATGATAAATCTCTAAACATGTGATGTTTTTTCCACAAAAATTGAGGTTTAATAATTGGGCCCTTTAGGGTTCCTTCTCCTCCTTTAACCGACTTTGCCCTCTTCCTTGGGAATTTACTTTGACTGTTGGCTACTGAGCATGCTCAGTTCTTCTCAACTCATATTACTAAACATGCCGTCCAGTCTAGCAGCCAATGAAGAGATGGCATTGCTAGTTTCCATAGAAACTCTTCTATGACTTGTTCTGGAACCAGTAAAAGGCGCTTGGTTTATTTGTTTTACTCCGGTCATCAAACAGCTGAGGTACAGATGAAGCCACTTTGGATTGTGCATTTGACACAGACTAACTTAACTCATCTATCCCATTTCTCCCACTTAGCACAGAATATTATGTCACAGCATCCCATCCAATTAAAGAGTTCACCATTGAAAACAATGGTGCTTTGGTATGCTAATGAAAAGGTTAAATGCATTAAATGAGTTAAGATAACTTTAGATAACACAGTTTCTTCAATTAACCCTGAGTCATGATGCATTTAACTCACAAATCCCAGTGGCTGCATCTGTATTTGATTTAGCTATGAACAGCAAGATAATTGTTGCATCGGAGCTAGCTACATGTAAACCCACCACAAAAATGTAATTGATGCACAGTTTCTTTGAAACCTTTAAATATCAACCACACTGGTTGTTAAAAGTTTAATTGAAAGACTGCATCATCCACTCATCTCGACAGGTTTGAGATGGTGCATTTTCTGATTTTTAGCAGCATTGGGGTATGATCTACATGAAAAAATTGAGGCTTAATAATTGGGCCACTTAGGGTTCCTTCTCCTCCTTAAACTAACTTAGCCCTCTCCCTCTGTAACTTACTTTGGTTGTTGGCTACTTCTCAACTCATATTACTAAACATGTCCTCCAGTCTAGCAGCCAATGAAGAGATGACATTGCAGGTTTTCATAGAAACTCTGCTTTAGCTGTGTGTTCCTTGCATTCTTTATGGCATAAGATCTACAGCAAAGTTTGTTATCTAAAGTTATCTTAACTCATTTAATGCATTTAACCTTTTCATTAGCATACCAAAGCACCATTGTTTTCAATGGTGAACTCTTTAGTTGGATGGGATGCTGTGACACAATATTCTGTGCTTAGTGTGAGTTAAATGGGATGTCTGAGTTAAGTTATTCTGTGTCAAACGCACAATCCAAAGTGGCTTCATCTATATATATATATATGTATACACACATATATATATATATATATATATATATATATATATTGTGCTGACATATTATGTGCCACTTTACAGGGATGATAATTTATAAAGTCCCAGTGGAGCTTACATTCAAAGACACACTAAGGTTTTTTTTTGTTACCCACAAGCCAGTTAAGCTGCCTGCATTTCTTTGAAGTGCTGGGGGACTGTGAAGTGCCAGAAGGATACCCACAAGCACGAGGAGAACATTCACACTCCTAGCACATTGATTTACACATGTTAATGCATATAAATTAATACAGATATGACTAACATAATAAATGCATTTAGTTCCAAGATTTTAAACAAAGAAACCATATGGCTTAAATTGCTTTACTGTAATTATTTTCTCACCTGTTGACATATTTTCCCTGGACAGGTTTGATTCTGAGCTACAAGATGTGGGCAATTATCATTTCAATTGGTGATTAATTATCCGTGCAACTCAAAAAAAGTAATAAAATTAGCCCTAAATGCTGCCTAATGCAAAGCAGAATTGAAGAGCATAGTGCCATATTCTGCCCGCCCTATGCTACTTGTGTGTACCACATTCTGCCTGATCTATGCTTCATTTCTAAAATATGTGTAATATAGCTATGCTACATCTCTATAGATTTTTGCCCATTTGAAGGATCCTTAAAACTATAGTTTATACAAACAAGCTGATTTGTAACCATGGGAGCAGATTTACTAAATTCATGTGAATGATTCCAAATTCGATCGAATTTTCAAAAATTCAAATTTTTGAATAAATTTTAAAATTCAACCTCGAATTTGAGGGATAATTAACCCTCAAATTTGACCAGTAGTAAATCTGCCCCATAGTAAATAAAAGACTCTGAAGTTCTGAAGTAGCCCATTGTATACTACAGAGCATATCTTGTTGGTAATTTGTTTACCAGAACCATATTTTTTTAAGACAAATTCTTCAGAATAATTGATTTATTTATTAGACAAAACATTGGAATCTTGGGAAGCTTCCCGAATCTTGGGAAGCTTCCCTTTCTACAGACTCTTACCTGTTGTCGATGTGCTGTTCCTTCAATCTGCTATCTGCTGTGTATGCTGTGACTTCTTTTTCAGCTTTGAATGGCTGCCCCCATGGATATACAGCAGCTTGTTTTTTATAAACTATAGTAGAGTTTCTGAAGCAAACACACACATTTTACCAGTGCAGGCAACAGTATATTATATTTTCATTACTTTAAAACACTTTAATTTGTTGGTGTTACTGTTCCTTTTAGCAACAGAAGCTGGAAAACCATGCCTATGTTAGGTGAGCTAACTCAAGTTTCTGTTATGACAAATTTCAGTGGATAAGAAAGAAATAAAGATCATGAAGCAGTGGTAAACAATTGTAGGTAGTAAAATGAGGGGAGATCTGGATCCACAAATCTGGATCTCTCGGGGTGATGCAGCAGAGATCCCTTTATACACTATGTTTGAGACCCTGTACATTTGGCTCCAAAGTCAAGCACTCCCCCTCTACCAAGGATGGGGTGGTCAGCCAATCGGATAGCTCTCCAGCCTGTAACCGGGTTGGATGATTTCACAGACAGAAAAACAGGGGAAGGATTTGTTTGATCCCCTACAGTATTATATATATGATTGTTTATTAGGGTTGTTGGACTGTTAATACTAGTATCTACTGTAGAATAAGGGGACCTCAATGACCTCTCATCCATTCATTCATTCATTCATTCATTCAATGAAACTATAATATTCCTTAATTTTTTTAAATTCCCTTTTGCATTGTCTGATGAAAACATTCAAATGCAAATTTCATAGTTTTCACTCATTTCTATAGAGAAGTATCTGATTGTCTTGTACCTGGGGTAAGGTATGTATGGCCAGACAGAACCAGGCAACAATGCAAAATAAAATGCAGACAAGGGCACCAATTATAAATCTAAAGCTGAAAAAGTATTTAAAATAGTGAGGAAAGTGCAGTATCAGTAAGTTCATGGGAACAGGATAGAGCCAGTTCAGAAGTCAGAATCAGAATCACAGGCTGATTAAAATTAATTATTGCAATATAAATGTTAACCTAAAACATTTATACTATATAACAACAGCTTTTGGATTATAAAGTCAATGGTGACCATTCAGTACTTTCACCAGTTAATGGTGGAATGTGTTTTGGTTAGTGAAAGGAATGCTGTGCCCTATGTAATTAGTTTGGGTGAACAGATGCAATATCAAAATATCTTAGACCTTTCTTAGCGTTACATAGATTTGAGAGCCAAAAAACTTTGTCTACAACCAACATTTCTTAAATTTATTCTTTTAATTGTGCTTCAACACAAAAAGAACTCCTGGCAAAATTAGAATACTAGAATATTTATTTAACAGTAAACATAACTAGGAAATCTGTTTACAAAGCATTTTCAAAGTGCAAAACACTTAAGCTATAAGATAGTAGACTGGTGTTATTAAAACATAATTGCAACTGTAATCTATTTTCAGATAACTGCTGCATATTAAAAACAATAATCACATTTCAAAGTTGCAAACTTTTACAGTATATGCTACAGATTTAGTTCACACACATCAAGGTTTAATGAAGATGAATATTAATTTCATTTTAGTGCTCAATAAATGTTAATTGAGATTCTTAGTCTCAAAATTGGTCTTATTTATTTTTGTTGCTTTTGCTTTATAACCAAAACACCATTCTATGAAGCCGAAACCTCATTAAATTACCTGACAGAGATATTTGTTTGGGATGACCAAGAAAATAAAGTGGAAATATAAGATTGATGTTTTGCTTCAAAGCTGTGAATTTCTAACTTGGCATATATTGTCCTAATAATAGAATATTGGAAGAATTCAAATAAATGTTTGCTAAATTATTTTGGAACTTTCTCAGATACATATATGAAATGTAGATTGCAATTTACAAATCTTAAAAAGTAAGCATTTGAAGAGTAGTGAATGTTTACCCATGCTTCTGTGGGAATTACAAAGTAAGGCATTTGACAGCACTTCCTTTAAGTGACCACTCTTAGAGTCATAGACTGGCATTATAGGTGGCATGCCCATATTTTACAGAAATGATGAAGAATAGCTATAACTTATGAATTTGAACCATTAGTCCCTGATGCAAAATTCATGTGGTAACACATCTGACAATTGTTTTCCACCCGTAAGTAATCATTCCAAACTATACTAAGTAAATATTTGTCTTAAAACAGTTATGTTAAATTCTAAACTTAAGTATAATGATCAAAAGTGGAGTATTTCACAATTTCATGAAACAATGAAAACATTTGCAAAACTGTGAAATTTTAATGAAATACATTGCCGAATTGCTGTTTAAGTCAATGGGAGATGTCTTGGGATCAATTTGGAATTGTTTGGAGCCTTTCTGCCATTTTTGGAGAAAAACCTTGAATCGAGTTTTTAAAACTCAAATTCAATTCGAATTCAGTTTGAGTTGTCTGGTTGATCCTATTCACCCGAGATAAACAAATTTTATTATTTTAATACATTTAGTTTGGAAAAAACATGTATAAAAAAATTTTGACCTTTGATAAATGTGCCTTCAGGATTCAGTAATCAGGAATTATTATATACTAAATTATGAAAATGTTTGGAATGTCTTTATTTGGAAGCCCATTTTCATGAAGTCACACCAAAACAGCCAGTCTTTCCTGAAATCATTCAACAAAAAAAGTGAAAGCAATTTGTGCAAAATCATGGAGAATTCTCTTTGTATATTGTGTATTTTTGAACGTTAAGAATCTTTATCTAATAAACTTGTCACAAAGTATAAATGTCAGACTCCTTCACAGTTATATTTGTGGGCATATTTCTCAGTCTTTGTGTATCACATATTGATGGTCGTGCACCAGATATCACCAGGCTGTATATTATTTTTAGTGCAGTCAGAGCCTTATTTATCATATAGGCACCCAAGCACCATGCCTAAGATGACAGCCCTTAGTTGCTGTATAGTAAATTAAGATATGCACCAAATAATTTTCTCAGTTAGTTATTGAATATTTTAGTGGTGGAACTGGGGTGATAGAGTACTTTGCCCTTCTGTGATTGGAGCATGATTAGAACAGCGGGACTGTCTGGGACGGTGCTATATATATATAGCCAGGGTGCTATATATATATATATATGTATATATATATCAAACCAAGATCATTCTCATTTAAGGAAACTCCCAACATACTGCCATTTAGCGTACAGTATAACTTGCACTTATATTATTTTTGCCAAAGTGCATAACTTTGCATTTATCAACATTGAACCTCATTTTCCAGTTTGTTGCCCAGTTTCCCAACTTAGACAAATCACTCTGCAGAGTGGAGTGATGAGTGATATCTCTGCAGTGAGCACCAACCATTTGGTTTTTTGGTGTGCCACTACCATTAATGTGGATATGATCTTAAAAGTTTTTGTGGTAAAGTGGGTGTGGTTTACAGTGGTTGTGGTCTAAAAGGGGGAGTGGTCAACACTGACTTCCATTATCGGCCCTCCACCATATAGGCCAGAAAAAGTTTGGGTCTCGGTACCACAGTAAAAAAATATTTTTGAAAAAATTAAATCAAATGAAAATGAAACCCAGCATCTATACATACACAAACTGACACTGACCCCTCCATACCCTTACATAAATTATACATATAACAATTTATATATATACCGATATCTATACTAACTATACAATTTATTCTCAATAGCCTTGGATGTTATGCTTGTCCAACAAATCATCCAAGCCACTCTTAAAAGTGTGAATCAGCCATCACAACAGCACCCAGCAGGGCATTCCACAACCTCACTGCCCTCCCTTTCAATAACCACCTATACTGTTTCAAATAAAAGTAAATTTCTTCCAGTCTGAAGGGGTGGGCTCTAGTGCAGTGATCTTTTTATGGGTAAAAAAGTCCCCTGCTATTTGTCTGTAATGTCCTCTAACATACTTGTAAAGTGTAATCATATCCCCTCAAAAGTTTATTTTTTTTTTTTTAGAGAAAACAACATCAACCTTGACAGTCTACAATCATAATTGAAGATTTCCATCCCTCTATCTACAGTAGTTTGGTTGCACATCTCTGCACTTTTACAGCTGCACTTTTACAGCTCATTTAAAGCTCTTAAGGACTGGAGGCCAAAACTGGACTGCATACTCCAGGTGTGGCCTTACCAAGGACCTATAAAGAGGCAAAATTATGTTTTCATCCCTTGAGTTTATGCCGTTTTTAGTGGTCACCCCCCAGATCCTTCTCAGTTACAGAACCTCCCATCACACTGCCATTTAGTGTATAACTTGCATTTATATTATTTTTGAGTGAATAACCTTGCATTTACCAATAGTGATGGGCGAATTTATTCGCCAGGGGTGAATTTGCGGTGAATTCCCGCGATTGGCTGCTGGCGAATAAATTTGCAATGTGACGAAAACAACGCGACAAGCGTTGAACACAACACGACGCGTCGAAGTTGCCACGACTCGTTTCGCAAATTTTTCGCCAATTCGCGAACTTCTCTGGAAATTCGCAAATTTTTTGGCGAAGCGAAACTGGGGAGATTCGCCCATCACTATTTACCAACACTGAAACTCATTTACCAGTTTGCTGCCCAGTTTTCCAATTTTAAATCACTCTGCAAAGTGGCAGCATCCTGCATATAACTTATAGTTATGCAAAATGTTATGCTTCAGCAAAAATAGAAACAGTACTTTCAATGTTCTCCTCCAGGTCATTAATAAACAAGCTGAAAAGCAAAGGACCAAGTGCAGAGCCCTGTGGTACTCCACTAACAACACTGGTCCAATTATAAAATGCAAGAAAAGAAATCCAACGGCACAACAAGGATGCTGCTAGCAGGGCAAGCCCTTGCTCGTTTATTGCGGATGCAACGTTTCGGGGCGTAACCCCTTTGTTGATGCTTGACAAAGGGGTTACGCCCCGAAACGTTGCATCCGCAATAAACGAGCAAGGGCTTGCCCTGCTAGCAGCATCCTTGTTGTGCCGTTGGATTTCTTTTCTTGCTACAATTTGTGAGGGTCGCCATACCCTATTCCTACTGAGCACCAAGGTATCCCATTGCTTGGACGGCCAGGGTGTGCGAGGGTAAGCCACTTCTTCGCCAATTATAAAATGCTCCATTTACCACCACTCTTTGTGATACTTCCTTGTACCTGATAAAAGTTTTGGCTGTCCCAGCTAACTGAAGAGCCTTAAAAACACTCCTTTTCTTACCCACCTCAACACAAACGCTTCTATTGAACCACAAAGGGTTTGTTTTGCAATGATGTTCCTTGCTTACAAGGGGAGTATACTGACATGTATATTTATGAAACAGCATTTTAAAGACTTCTAATTTTTGTCTATGTTTGACCACGTGAAAAGCCTTTCCCACTTAAAAGTTGCAGAGATGCCCTTATTCTGTCAAAGTTTGCACTTCTAAAATTGAGTGTTTCAGTTACTCCCTTTTAGAGTGGCCTCTGCAACATATTCTCAGAGGTGACCATGTTTTGATCACTATTCCCTAAATGCTCACGCATGCAAATGCTAGAGAAAAGTTTGGTATTATTAGTTATTAAAGGGATACTGTCATGGGGAATTTTCAAAATGCATCAGTTATGCAGCTGCTCCAGAAGAATTCTGCATTGAAATCCATTTCTCAAAAGAGCAAACAGATTTTTTATATTTCATTTTTAAATCTGACATGGGGTTAGACATATTGTCAGTTTTCCAGCTTCCCCTGGTCAAGTTGGAGTGATATCACCCCCCTCCCTTTAACCCCCCCAGCAGCCTAACTGCAGAACAATGGAAAGGTAACCAGATAGCAGCTCCCTAACTCAAGATAACAGCTGCCTGGTAGATCTAAGAACAGCACTCAATAGTAAAAACCCATGCCCCACTCCAATCTATTCAGCTACATTTAAAAGAAAAAAACAACAGCCTGCCAGAAAGCTGTTCCCTCCTCAAGTGCTGGCACAAGTCACATACCCAGGGACAGCTGGGAAATTGACCAAATATCTAGCCCCAGATTTCAAAACTAAATAAAAAAAAATCTGTTTGCTCTTTTGAGAAATGGATTTCGGTGCATAATTCTGTTGGAGCAGCACTATTAACTGATGCATTTCGAAAAAACATGTTTTCTCATAACAGTATCCCTTTAAAGAGCCAAAATAAAATAATTCCTAGTAGATTCTTTAACAAGCTTCAATAAAAAGTTGTCATTTAGCATATTTACAGACCTACTAGCTTTTTCCAACTTGGCAACCCCACTACCCCAGTCAATGTCTGGATAATTGAAGCCACCCATAATCTTAACTTGACCTAGTTGTGAAGCAGCTTCTACTTATACAAAGTGGTATGTAGCATACACCAATGATAATTTTCCTTGTAATCTTTTGTCCAATCAAAATCTTTACCCAGAGGGATTCCACACCCTTCCCAGTACCATCAATTTTTATTTCTTTAGTGCATGGCTTTAATTCAGACTTTACATTTACATTTACACAAACACATTTTGAATCCCTCTGTCCCTCCAAAAGGAATACAGCCCAATAACATGTTAGATCTCAGTGATATCAATTATATCATAGTTTTTAGAGCATGCAATTAACTCTAGCTCTCCCATTTTACCTGACAACGTGCATTTTCCAGGATACAGTGGAGGTTACTACTTTTCCTTTTTCCTTCTGCATTACTTAATGGAGAATTATAAATTAAAATGTATTAGTTTTCCTTGTAACAGAGGGACCTCCTTTGAATCATATGACTTTTTCTAATTTGATAATCTTATGACTTTTTCAAGATGTCACCCAAAAACCTTGTTTTTATTGGATTATTGTACAAAAACCAGAGCAGACAACAGACATCTGCGAATTGTAAAAGGGACATCTGCCATTGACTTCTACAGGTTTTAGCTGGAGTATTTTCAGATTCTGATTTTTGCAGATTCGGGATATAATAGATCTCTAAATATGTTCCCTCTAGAAATGTTTTTCCGCTTTAAAAACTTGACCAAAAAAATTTATGTTTAATTATAAACTGAGTTATACTGCACCATCTGTATAGGAAAAAAAGTTCTACTGGTACAAAGCTTTGCAGTAATATTTTTGTTTTACATGGTAATGCTGGATACGTTAAAAATAATAATTGAAGCATTATTATTATTAGTAGAGCTACCAGTGTCCGGATCTTATAAAATGAAAGAGCAGCAAGGAATAGTGCAAAACGTGGCTGGAAGCTGCTCCTAGTACTATATTTTATTTATATACAATAAATGCTACTAGGTGGTACCAAGTGCCCACAAATG
Source organism: Xenopus borealis (assembly GCA_024363595.1). Taxonomy (NCBI): domain Eukaryota; kingdom Metazoa; phylum Chordata; class Amphibia; order Anura; family Pipidae; genus Xenopus; species Xenopus borealis. The sequence continues at coordinate 74,794,512 of CM044435.1, read as the reverse complement.
GGTATTAAATTCCTGGCAATCGCCTGTGGTGACATGATTAAGCCAAATGGCAATACCATATATTATATATGTGCTTTAATGTTTTACATGCTGAAATAGTCATCTTGGAAGAAAATGTTGTGAACAAATCCTTGTGTATCTGTTACCATCCATTATTACAGCCACAATAAATCATCAGCGCATATCCCTTCATCATAATTGATTCATGTAAAGCATTTGTCAAATGTGGTCAATACTGTACTGTATAAAGCTGTAACAGTATTGTTTCATACTGTACTTTGCTATCTAGATATTCACATCATTCTTCCAATCAAATATACGTCTTTGATTTAAAGTAATACTGCTGTCACAACACCTAAATATTTATCATTATTGGATGATTAAAGTCACCCTTTCTTTAAAAAATGTGATGGCAATTGTGATATATAAATCAGTAAATGATAGCAGCTAGTAGGTTAAATGAGTAGCTAAAATCAGCTTAATTTCTCAATACCATCACATGCCTCTCTGCAAAGTCTTTAGAAAGATTGCTAATGTTCTGCACACCTACACATTTCTACACCAATTTAATTATGACAATTTGTGCATGTGGGAGGCATCTTTGTGATAACGATTTCTGTGAATAAGAAAAGGTTTTATTAACTGTCAGCAGGGAACTCCAAGTAATGTATTTCAAAGGTGGAATTAACCCTTTGTATATGGCAAATGTAAAATGTGTACTATATGTCAATACACTTGTCTTCTTTTTTATTTTTAGATATTTTTTCCTTCAGGCAATGTATAAAGAGTCACACGATCTCAGATGATTGTTTAACCACTTGTTGAATTCTTATTTTAAAGCTTTTTGCTAGGATGCCAGCCAAGATAACTGTTTCTCCCTAGTTCAGAATCTCATGCTGGTTTACTTCAGAACAGTATTGGCTATGCGGGAAACCACTCACTCAGCTGGACGGAAAGTGCAAAAAATTGTAATTGCCTACAAGGTTATTGAACTTGATGTTTAAATTGACAGTTAAAATTAGGCATCATTATGTTCTAAATCGTATAGTTCATATCTTTGCTCTGCACTTGGAATTGAAAATGAAAATAAAAGGAATGTAACTTTTCTTATTTTCCCAGCACAGCAATTATTCACATACTGATTATGATAAACTGGCTGCCACCAAATTTTACCCATTAAATGGGGTTGAATCTAGCTTCTATTTTTACAGACACAATAGCTACATGATGGATAAAAATATGACAAGAGCCTTCCGTCTACTACAGAGCATAAAACAGATTTAAAACACTCCGTGGCAGATCCATGTGCCTGACAGTCCATCACAATTTGTTCTAGCCTTTTTAATATGAGCCTGTGGGAACAATGCAGTATAATGAGCCTATAACTGTGTTATGTTTCCTTTGCTATCTCCCTAATATTATAGCCCTTCAACTGGTATAGTTCATTAAATGATCTTCAGCATCTATAGACACAGTATTCACCATTTTGGTTCATGTGCACAGCAGTATATATAAGGCCTTAGAATATTTTAAATACAGTATAGCTCTTGCCAAAGTAAACTAGAGGTATGTATAAGAATATATACCAATGTCTATGTATCTACTATTTCTATCTATCAATCTATCTATCATAGTAAAGGAGGACTCACACAAAAAAAAATCCACAAACTGCCTGGGTGCCAAGTAGTAGCCCAGCAAGCACTTCCAGAGCAATGACAGCACTTGCTTAAAAAATTTACCTTTTGGTCATATATTCAGACCTTTATCTTATTTTACACAATAAAAAGTATTTTTTTTTATTTTTTAAACAAGTCCTGTGAGTGTGCTTTGTTTATTTTTTTTGTGTAAAGAATGGCACTCACTCTGGAATTTGAACAAACATAATTAAATAAGCAAAGTGAGATTTATTTAATAAATGTGTTGCCACAAAGATCAACACTCCTTCTTATGAATATAACTCTTCCTATAATTAAAGGCACTAAAGGGGCAAAAAGCTTAGTGCTGTTCTCAGCGTAAAATCATTTGCTGGTGAATATTACATGCCTTGTTATCAATAAGCAAAGGCTAGTGTTAATGCTTGTCCTGGAGTTTCTTTAAATATTTTGGCACAAAAAACACTTTACAATTACAAAATGTTATTACATACACTGTGCATGTTCACAAAAGGAGCAAAAATCTGATTCCTGGGTACTAGTGCTGCTAATCAAATATAGGTATGGGATCAGGAAATCCAAAATCAGGAAAGCTCCAAATTACTTAGAGTTATAATTAAATAATCCAAATTTTTCAAAATTATTTCCTTTTTCCTTATAATAATAAAACAGTAGCTTCTACTTGATCCAAACTAAGATATAATTAATACTTATTGGAAGCAAAACAAGCCTATTGGGTTTATTTAATGTTTATATGATTTTCTTGTAGACTTGTAGGTATGAAGAAGCAAATTATGGAAAGATCCATTAGGAATCAGGAATAGAGGAATAGACCTTTTGATACATTTCACACACTCCAAAACAGAGGCAGAGACAGTTCAGTTGGTCTTTGGTCCGTTTATTGGAATATTTTGCACAGAGGCAAAATAGATGAAACAAAAAAACCTAAGCCTGTTCAGGTGTATATAATATAAAAGTTCTTTCCCTTACTAACCCAGGACAAGGGCCTTACGCCCCAATCTCTTACAAAGCAAAAATGCACAAATACATTTGTCCAAACTTACAAGGCAGTTATAACACAGAACAGCAGTTCCTGCTTTCCCCAAGGTTCTCTCTATATGTTTGAAAAACCCAGCTCCTTTTCATATGGAGCCGTCCCCTGTGCAGCTGCAGCCTAATACCCATACAGCTACGTACCTGTCTGGGAACTCAATTCCCCTGGAGCTGCCTCCTGGAATGGAGGGTTCACCAACTTTTATACATTAACTCCAGGACTTCATAAGCCATAAGCTGAACAAAAGTAAAACAAAACCTTTTATTTTCCCTCATTGCAAAAATGCCATTTGCTGATGTTACCACACACAACAGAAATCTAGGGGAAACATACACTAAATCAACCTGTTTCCCAGTGCTTCTCTTACATATCCTCTCCTCCAGTTTCGACCTAGGGGGCGGAACACATGTAGCCCCTAGACAATGCACTCTTGAGAGGGCATCTGCATTTGCCAATTGGGTTCCAGGTCTGTGCTCTACTGTAAATTTATAGTTTTTTTAAAGCTAGAAACCACCTAGTGACACGTCTGTTCTTTTCTCTTTTTCTCACATACATTTTAGTGGAGCATGATCAGTGACGAGCTTGAATTTGCTGCCCATGAGGTAATATCGAAGAGTTTCTTTTGGCCATTTGATCGCCAGACCTTCTTTTTCATCGGAGGCTTATTTTTTCTCATGACTTTAAAGTTTTCTGCTTAAGACACCACAATGTTCTTCACCACTCCTGTTCTGAGACAGCACAGCCCGAATCCAACATCCGATGCATTGGTTTGGACAAAAATTCATTTTTTAAATCAGGCATGATTAACACTGGCTGGGAACACAGAGCACCTTTTAAAAACTGGAAAGCTTTTTCTGCCCCTGGGGTCCACTTAGCCAAAACAGACTGTTTCCCTTTGGTAAGGTCTGTTAAGGGAGTAGCGTGGGTGGCAAAATTAAGTATAAACTGCCTGTAGCCAGTTATGCCTAGAAAGGTACAAACTTGTTTCATAGTGGCAGGCTCTGGCCAGTTTTGAATGCCCTTTATTTTGTTAATTTAGGGTTTCACTAAGCCCACTTCCAATTGTATAGACCAAATATTTTGCCTCCTCAAGTCCAATAGAACACTTTTTTGTATTGGCCAGCCTCCATTACAGAGTCTAAAACTGCATGTACCCTAGGTAGATGTGATTCCCAGTCAGCACTATGAATGACACCATCATCTAGGTAGGCTGCGGCATACTTTCTATGAGATCTTAGAACTCTATCCATCATATGCTGGAAAGTAGCTGTATTCCAGTGTAACCGAAAGAGTTGAACTGAATATTGGAAAATACCATCTGGAGTAGACAATGCAGTCTTTTCTTTGGCATGCTCAGTGAGGGGTACTTGCCAGTAGTCCTTTGTCAAATCTAGGGTTGTTAAATACCTACATAGGTTCCTCAAGTCTTTCAATTAATTAGTCAATTAATTCATCAACCCAAGTCATTGGGTATACAAACTTGGAAACAGATTTCAGTTTCCTAAAGTCATTAAAAACGTAAGCCCCTATTTGGTTTTGGGATTAACACAATGGGGTTTGACCAGTCACTATGGGACTCTTCTATTACATTCAATTGAAGCATTTTCTGAACCTCTTCCTAAATTGCTTTTTGCTTGGCTTCAGGAACTCTGTATGGCTTTAAATTAATTCTAACACTAGGTTCAGTTAGGATATCATGTTGTATGACCAAGGTGCAACCTGGTAAGTCTGAAAACACCTCTTAATTTCATCATCACTAGTGATGGGTGAATTTATTCCCCAGGCACGAATTTGCGGCGATTCGCCGCCAGCAAATAAATACGCGAAACGCCAGCGAAAATTCGCCTACCGAAAATTTGGTGGCGTAAAAAAAAAAATTAGTTGCACATCATAAATGACGCAATGATCCCCATGTATGCAGATGACCCCTACCGTATCTAACCGATATTTTGCAGGAGTTACGAAATTAGGTTTCACAAGGGTAACTGAACTGAGTCCAATGAAGCATTGGCAATTTCACCCTCTACATTAATCAAACACATTTCTTTCACCGGCCCTGCCTGAGGCATACCTGTACATGTTATGTGTGCAAAGAAAGATAACCTTCTGTTTACAGATGCAGTATCACATTGCATGGGTTCCTCATTTAAGGGCAATTTGCAGCAATATGTCTTGGCATTTGGCACCTAAAGCAACATATTAAGTTTTTACTCTTAGTCCTTTATAGGGTGGGGACTTTTCTGAGGCAGGTTGCCCAGTAACAGACCCCATCCCATAGTCTCTCCAATTTTATTCCACGCATTATCAAATGTCCCAGTGCCTTTTTCCCACAGAACAGTCTTACCATTTCCTCGAATACTTCATCTTTGGGGCTAGGGTGCGCATGTCCAAATGTTGGACCAAGATACAATAAATAAAGCAGATACAATAAAGCAGCAACCAAGTCCAACAGGAAAATCAAAAGAAATAACCACCCGGAGACACATAGTAAGCAATACATAGTCATCCCATATGTAGCTGGAGTGTCTGAGAAACTCAGGAGGATTTTCAACAAACACCACGTCCCTGTGTTCTTCAAACCTAGCAACACACTGAGACAAAAACTGGTACACCCAAAGGATCCAACTCCTAAGGGAAAACAAAGTAATGTGGTATACGCAGTCCAGTGTAGCGATGAGTGCACAGATCTATACATTGGGGAGACAAAACAACTGCTCCACAAACGAATGGATCAGCATAGGAGGGCGAACTCTACAGGACAAGACTCGGCTGTTTTTCTACACTTAAAAGACAAGGGACACTCTTTTGAAGATAGCAATGTCCAAATTTTGGATAAAGAAGACCGCTGGTTTGAAAGAGGTGTGAAAGAGGCGATTCATGTTAAGGTGGAGAAACCATCCCTGAACAGAGGCGGGGGCCTTCGACACCACCTGTCTGCTACATACAATGCTGTTCTCGCATCTGTTCCCCGGCGGTTTCAGAACTCTTGACACATCCATTCATGCAACTCTCACAAGTAACACCTGTGTCTAGGAGTTGCATGACACATTGGTTATTCTATCACTGTAACTACACAGAATCAAGACCACTGTGAATTTCAAATGTCACCTCTCTGAAGAGTTGCAGTGTGCCATTGTGATTGGATTGTTGGAAGAGTCTATTTGCCGAGAACTCCCCTACACCAGTCAGTTGAACTGAAGAAGCTGCTTGGATGAGCAGTGAAACGTCTTCATTAAAATATCTCAGCAAGTCCAGTTGCTTTGAGTTACTTTTTATATATATATACAATAAAGTAATAACTTTTTTACATTTTTGTATGGGAGTGCCGGTTTCCTTACTATACGTGGATATATATATATTTACAGATGTAGTCACTTGGATTTGTAAGTTAAATGCGTTGTGACTTAACTCATCTAACCCATTTATCCCACTTAGCACAGAATATTGTGTCACAGCATCCCATCCAATTAAAGAGTTCACCATTGAAAACAATGGTGCTTTGTTATGCTAATGAAAAGGTTAAATGCATTAAATGAGTTAAGATAACTTTGGATAACACAGTTTCAATTAGCCCTGAGTCGCGACGCATTTAACTTACAAATCCAAGTGACTGCATCTGTATATATATATATATATATATATATATATATATATATATATACATATTTATACATATATTTACTAAATAAAGGCATAACCCAATAACTAGTGATGGGCGAATCACCAGCGAAATTTCGCCAAAAAAAACGAGTCGCGCGTCGTTTTTGATGTGACGCGCCGAAAACGACGCGACGCGCGCCGAAAATTACCCGTGACTCGTTTCGCGGATTTTTAGACCGATTCCCGAATTTTTTGCCGATTCCCGAATTTCTCTAGAAATTCACGAATCTTTCGGCGAAGCGAATCGCGGGAGATTCGCCCATCACTACCAATAACCCAATGCTATCAAGATAATATCAATATTTTAAACATGTTTTTATTTATATGAGATTCTTATCCAGTGGGTTTGGACCCACAAATGTTTTAATTATATTGCAATCCTATCGGTGTGTGTACCATTATAACAGTATCCACTGATGAACCATTGAATGTATAAGCAAACCTCAACAATTTATATTAACAATATAAACATTTTGTGGCCTATGTATCATGATGTGTAAAATGTGGAGTGAAGCATAACAGGTGATGTTGCACAGAGCAACCAATCAACAATTAGATTTCAACAGTTAGAAAACAAAAATTCTGATTTGTTGGTATCAGCAACATCACCAGTAATGTTTCTCTCCACTTTTTACCAGTAATCAAAGATACAGTTTCTGTGGGAAAGAATAAAAAGTGCTGGACCAAATATAGTAACACCATAAAGGCAAAATAAGCAAACAAATGAATTTAATTAAGCTTATTAAAGACACAATGAAAATAATGGTTCAAATGTAATGCTATCAACACAAAAGGTTTCTCCAGCTGCCTTTATCTGTAGAACACTGCTACATATACACCCTACCTCAACTAGGCTCTTGCAGTCTAAGGGCCCTTACCCACGGGCGTTTTTACCTGCGTTCCGTTTTGCTGCGTTCAGCCACAGGGGAGCACAGGTATAGATGCACTCAATTATTTTCAATGGGGCTGTACTCACGCAAATGCATGTAGACGCAGGAAAAATGCAGCATGTTGCGTCAGAACCTGCGTTTGGTGCCTATGTGCGTTCGTGTGAGTACAGCCCCATTAAAAATAATTGAGTGCGTCTATACCTGCGCTCTCCTGTGACTGAACTCAGCAAAACGTAACGCAGGGGAGTAAGGGCCCTTACTCTCAAATATAGATTTTTTAAAATAATCCTTGGTACCAGTGGTCCTTTTAAAGGAATACTAAAAGAAATTGTACACACAAATACTAGTGTATGGCTCTATCCAAATACAAAGTCAATAAATCAATGGTCTAAAGATAAAGAAGCTAAATACACGAATGAAAGAAATAATGAAGCTGATGAAATGGTTTCTCACCAAGGTAACCCCCAGTCCAAATGTTGTCAATTTTTCCAATGTGCAAAAATCCAAATGGAGTGAGGGCCATTTCCAAGTAAAGCAGTACCTCAAGTCTTGATAAGTTAAAAAGGCTTTATTGGGACAAGCATAGGCCTAACTCATTTCATGACTGTGTGAGTATTCACTTACTAAAAGAAATTGTGCTTTATTTCTACACAGAATACTAGTGGCATCACTAGTGATGGGCGATGGGTGAATAAATTCGCGAAACGCCAGTGAAAATTCGCTTAAAAAAAAAACGAGTTGTGCGTCATTTTTGACGTGACACGACGAAAACGACGCGACGCGCATCAAAAACGTGCCACGACTCGTTTCGCTAATTTTTTCGCCAAAACTGGGTAGATTTGCCCATCACTAGGCATCACATCACACACTATAGTTTATATAATGGATACTGTACTCCCTACTGTAATTTAAAAAGATATTATAAGTCACTGAGGAGTTATGTGACCACATAAAAGCATGAGGCCAGTGGCCACAGGTCACATAACTCTGAGGTAGGGTTTCCACAAATCCACTATTTTGGATTGGGCTGAACCCCCAAATCCATTCTGAAAGATTTGGCCAAATACCAAACCAAATCCAAACCCTAATTTGCAAATGCAAATTAGTGAGAGGAAGGGTAAAAAGCAGCCACACACGAAGTGTGTGGCAAAACATTTTTTACTTCCTTGTTTTGTGATGAAAAGTCACATGATTTTAAAGGTTCGGATTCGGTTCCGGCAGGCACAAGGATTCAGCCGAATCCTGGCCGAATACCGAACCGACTCCTGGATTCGGTGCAGCCCTACTCTGAGGTGACCACTATTATCTTTATAAATTATAGTAAGGGAGTACAGAATGCTTTGTAATCTATAGTTTTTTTTGTGCCCCGTGTCTTCTTGCATACCATGGTAGACATCTTCATTGTCCGTTAAGGAGCAGCAGAGAAATGGAAAAGGCTAGTGAAAGAGGGATACCTAAACCAGGACTTGAGAGTGAAGGTGGGAGGGGGAGCGAGACTTGAAAGGGAGGTAACTGTAGAATTTAGTATCACAGTAGCCTTTGATATTATGTCTATCCAAAAAATTGTTCAAGCCCCTCTTAAAAGCATCAACAGAATCAGCCATCACAACATCATCTGGCAGTGCATTCCACATCCTCACTGTCCTCACTGTGAAGAACCACGCACGCTGCTTCAAATTAAAGTATTTTTCTTCTAGTCTGAAGGGGTGGCCTCTGGGGAGGTGATGCTCTTTATGGGTAAAAAGGTCCCCTGATATTTGTCTATAATATCCTCAAATGCACTTGTAAAGTGTACTAATGTCCCCTCGCAAGGGCTTTTTTTCCAGAGAAAACAACCCCAACCGGGGCAGTTTACCCTCAAAATTAAAATTTTCCAGTTTAGTTGCACGTCTCTGCACTCTCTCCAGCTCATTTACATCTCTCCTAAGGACTGGAGTCCAAAACTGCACTGCATGTTCCAGATGAGGTCTCGCTAGTGATCTATAAAGAGGTATAATTATGTTTTCATCCCTTGAGTTTATGCCCTTTTTTATGCAGGACAGAACTTTATTTGCTTTAGAAGCTACAGAATGACACTGCCCAGAATTAGACAACTAATTAGCTATAAAAAAAACCCAAGATCATTCTCATTTAAGGAAATGCCCAACACACTGCCATTTAGCGTATAACTTACATTTATCAACATTGAACCTCATTTTCCAGTTTGCTGCCCAGTTCCCCAACTTAGACAAATCACACTGCAGAGTAGTAGCATCCGGCATGGAACCTGTAGTTCTGCACAATTTAGTAACATCTGCAAAAATAGAAACTGTATTTTCAATACCCACATCCAGGTCATTAATAAACAAGTTGAAAAGCAAGGGACCCAGAATAGAGCTCTGCAGTGCCCCACTAACAACACTAGTCCAATTGGAAAATTTTCCATTGACCACTACTCTTTGTAGTCTATCTTTTAGCCAGTTCTCTATCCAGGTACAAATACTATGTTCCAGGCCAACATTCCTTAATTTAACCAGTAACCTTCTTTAGCAAAGTCTAAGAAAATCACATCTGCTGCCATCCCAGAATCAATGTAACTGCTTACCTTCTCATAAAAAGAAATTGTTAGTCTGGCAAGATCTATTATGCATAAAACCACGCTGGCAAAAACTCATAGTTTTGTTATTTGCTATGAAGTCCAGTATCCTATCCTTTATATATCCTTCGAAAAGCTTTCTTACCACCAACATCAGACTAACTGGCCTATAGTTTTGAGGATATGAACGGGATCCCTTTTTGAATAGCAGCACCATATTAGCAATTTGCCAGTCTCTGCACCATGCCAGACCTCAATAAATCCTGAAAATTTAAGTAGAGAGGTTTGGCAATAACAGAGCTAAGCTCGCTAAGTACCCTGGGATGAATACCATCTGGCCTCGGACCTTTGTTTATCTTATCATGTTCTAGTCTCTTTTGAATTTCATCATGTGCGAACCATGCATCATTAGATGTATTACTAGAATTGGGACTATTAATAAGGAAACCTTTATTAACTGGTTAACCATTTGTGTAGACAGATGAAAAGTATGTGTTCAGAATCTGAGCTGAGAGGGAGTGAGACAGGAGGAACACCCTGTGCTAAGTAAAAACTGGGCCTGGCAGTCTGATGAGAGGTCTGAGGAGAGGGGGACAAGAGTGGAGGAAGAGCTGAAGGGACAAAGAAGCAACACAAAAGCTGTCTCACTTGGAAGGAATGCCTACACTATTCAAATATTTTCTAAACAGGGAATGGAAATTCAGTTTGCAAGCACTCTTGTAGTAGACTGTCCACTATTCAGTTATTGGATTCATCTGCTTTTTGGATCTGGTGCCATTGGCATATAAATTTGTGCAGAGCTGAGAAACGAGTCGAAACTGAAAGTAAGAACAGTAGGCATAACAATGGGCACAAAGGAGACAGCAGCTACAATACATACAATGTTTTAATGCCTTTTATTCTACTTCAACAAGTGATCAATGAATGTGGATTGATTTAGTTTTGAGCTAAGTACTCTTTTGCACCTTTACATTCCCCACAAAAAATGCATATGGCAGAATTCTTGGTAAAATTCTTATCTGGTATTAGGATTGACATAAAAAGGTACAAAAAAAGTAAAAATAAGTTGCAGCTATGACATCTCTTATCTAGAAACTGGATATCCAGAAAGCTCAAAATTACTGTTTGCTCTCTCCTATAGAGTACAGAAGTGCTTGGATTGGAAAAGGGTCACATAATTCACTTTTTGCATCATTTTTTATTTTAATTCTCTTTGCATCAATGAAGGTCTCATGATATAAGTAATGTGGCACAAAGTTCAAATGAACAACAAATAAATGAAGAAATCAAATTTCTCTCTTGTGGCCTTTTAATTGGTTAGCTGGAATTACACCTATGCTAACAAGACAACAGACTTATTCCTCTGTCACATACATTCAAACACACACCCTCAAACAAACAAAATATCACGCAAAGTACAAGTAAATTCCTTCAATTTGCAAGTAAAAACATAATTGGAAAATAGCTTTACTGGATTACATTTTAACTTTAATGTCATTTTGTTCAAATTTAGATTTTTGAACATAGATCAAGAAAATCTGTCAACAGGAAATTCACAATTGGTGGAATATTTTATAGACTTTATGGAACCATATTTTTGTAATAAACATCCATTTACTATAATGAAAGAAATTTTCTGAAAATCACATCTGATATCCCTGAAAATGTGTTATTCCTAATGAAGTAAATACTCTGCAAGACATTAAACCACGCTTGGGAAAATGGTTTGTGCAGAGGAACTAAAGAGATTATTTAATGTGGTCTGTTTAAAAAAGCTCTTTCCTGCAAATTGGTGACTGAATATATGGTAGATGGTGATCACTTGCTGTTCTGCTTGCTTGTTATTATCACATATTTATTTTATTTGCCTGCTGCAGAAAATACATCTACTCCCTCTGAACTGTCTCTTTCTTGAAGCTGTGGCTTTGATTAGGTTTTGTATTGTCTTTCTACAATAATCACATACATGAATTTCAGTACATATAGTATATGACAAGATTATATTTTTTTCCACCTCTCACACTTTAAACTACAGTAGTGTAAACATTAGTAAAGACTAGTTGCTAATATATAATGCTATTTATAGTAACAATGTCATCCTCATTTATGAAAAATTAATTTTTCTCTTTCAAAATGCTTAACATTGGAATCAGCTTTAGTTAATAAACTTCATAATGTGCATTTTTTTGTAGCGTGCAGATTAACCTTTGAACTAAAGTCAAAAATTGGTACACACAGTATAATGCTTCATAAAGCAGAGTGTTAAAAATACTAGAAAACATTGGACAATATACATCACTTTTGCAACATGATCATTTTGTATATTGTTTTATTTATAAAAGAGCCAACCACAATCAAACACAGTTAAAATGGATGACATTAGAAGTTATTGACCCCCTACAGAGAGGTGGCAACATTAGACAACGCCTGCTGCATAGAGAGGTGTTATGAATAAAGAGACTGGACACATTGTATCCTCTAGGCATGGCAGAGGTCATAATTTCTTTAGCAAATAGTCTCTGGCTTCAGATGTTTGTTTAAGTATGGGTAGTCTTTTATTTGTAATACTGCTTGGATATAAAAGAGGTTTGAAAGCTCATCCACTTAAAGAAACAATGTAAAAATAAAACTTTAATAACATCTTCAGTATACAGGTAGTTAGTTAGACAAAAATGTAATCTATAAAGCCTGTACAAATTTCTAATATAATAGCCAGAACACTTAGGGGCAGAATTACTAAGGGTCGAATTCAAGGGTTAAAAAACCCTCAAATTTGACCATGGGCATCGTATGGGAATTAAAATCCTTTGAATATCAAATTCGAAGGATTTTACCACAATTCGATTGGTCGAATGATCGAATAGAAAATGTCGATCGATCGATAAAATCGTTAAAACGAACGATTCGAACGATTTTAACCATTCGATCAAATTTTTTTATTTGATCAAAAATTAAGAAAACCAATTCGGTAGGTTGAAACTGGCAAACTAGGCAGTTAAATAAAAATTTAAAGGGGAAGTTATTCGACTGACGAATGTACAAATAGATTTTTATTGAATTATTCAAATCATTCGATTCGATCGAATTTTCAAAATTCACTGGTTGAAGTGGTCTTCAAAAACATTCGAATTCGAATCTTTTGAAAATTTTATAGAATTTCGAATCATTCATGTGAATTTAGTAAATAACTCTTCCTTTGCAGCTCTCTAACCTGTTAGTCAGTTAATAACTTGAAGGAGGGTGACAAAGATATAACTGTTAGAATACTTTGGATCCTGACCTCCATGCTCAGTTATGTCCCACATGACCCATTTTAAGTCACTTTCATAGATAATTCTATTATTAGAAACCAGAATGCAAAATTATGAGATACATGTAACCCAATTTGTACCTGCAAATGGGTGTAAGAAGAATGTCTCCTAATCCAGTAGGTCACTTTAAATACCTTAATATTTTTTGTCATGACATTTGAACCTAGGGAATGTATACATATTTCTACAAAAAGGTTAGGGGAAGTAAGGCTGCATAAATCTCAGTTTGGTTGTTGTAGCATGCTTTAAAGAGTGCTTATAAAAAATCACACAGTTATGTGATACATATATTTCTGTAAGGGAAGTTTGTGGTAGACTAGGTAGTGGGTGACATTAGTGTGACTGAAAACCATTTGTGCATCTATGAAACCTGTACAGATAATACAACTGCAAGTATGGAAATCCCTGACTCCCATGCACAGCAACATTTTTTAAGCATCACATTTGACATTCATGACATTTGAATTAGTCCAAGTAATATATTGGACTATATTATAGCAAAAATGCTTGTTTAAAAAATAAATTATGGATTTATGTGGAGTAGACAAGGAATACATTACAGGTTTATTGTGGTCCATTACATAAGACATAGGTTGTAGCATGCCATAGTGACCAACTTTTTCTCATTAGTTGCTTGTATTTGAAGTATTTGAAGTGGACCCATCATCCAGACACAAAAATCTGTATAATAAAAGTCCTTTTCAAATGATATCCAATTTAAAATTTTTATTAAAGCATTCATAGCTGTTTTAATCTCATTTAAAAATCTCAGCTGTCCATCTGTCTGGCACTTCTCTATGCCTTAGGCATAAAGGTGGGACATATAATTACTTTCACTTTCCATTCAGCACTTCCTAGATGCCACTGCTCCCCACACATCCCCCCAGTTCTCTTAACCCTTTAATTGTGTAGCCACGACATGGGGATAGACATCGGGTTCCCCATTCTGGTGCACAAACAAGATTCTGAGATGATGCAAGGCTTGCCTTAATAACAGTATCCACAAAATGGCTCCTGTCTGCTTGCTATAATTATGAATTCCCAGACTGAAGAAAACAAGATTAAAATGTTCATTTTGCTTGACTAATGTGATAAAATAGGATTTTGAACATTTATTTGGGGTGACGGTAATATGGTTAAAGATTTCTTGAACTTAATGGCTATTAGCATTACCGCAAAGGTAAATAGTAAAGGTTACAGTGGCATTACTGTTTTGTATCCTTAGCTATGAAAAAGGGAATATGTAGTGTGTACCCAAAGTCAGATATAACCTAATTAACATTGTCTGCAAAGTGTTAAAATGTTTGATTTGGAGATTGGTAAAAACCCTTAAAGGAGTTGTTCATCATTAAATTAACTTGTGGCATGATGTAGATAGTGATATTCTAATATGATTCACAATTGGTTTTCATTTCTTATTTGTGGTTTTTGAGTTACAGTATTTAGTGTTTTAGCTTGTTGGTGTACCTCATTTGAAAGCTCAAAAGAGTCTGAAGAAGACAAATAATTCAAAAACTATAAAAAAAGAAAGAAGGAAGGTCACTTGAAAAGTTTCTTAGAATAGAATATTAACCACACTGTTAACCATATTTATAAATTCAAAACATATATTCCAAACTGTGTACTTTAGCTTTTGCTTGCCTCGACTTGGCAGGTACAGATTTCCTACCCTCTTTGAGACTTTTCATGGTTATCCTCTTGGAGTTAGGGATGGCGCGAACTGTTCGCCGGTGAACTTGTTCGCGCGAACATCCGCTGTTCGC
>CM044435.1:74707295-74768095 GCA_024363595.1 Xenopus borealis | reverse complement strand
ATGGAGTTCGCCAAGGAAAGGAAGATCACGGTAAGTATGACACAATCTTCCCTTTTCCCTAACGATACAGTTCTTTTTCTTTGTATAAAGAAATGTATTGCAATCTAAACAGTTAAGTAAACAATGACCATTCTGTGACAACCTAAAAAAATATATTTAAGAGTTGGAAGGCTCCATTACAAGCATTGTTAGTACTTTTTCTACAGCCGCTGCTCCAACAAAAACAGTGTAGTAAAACAGAACATGTTTGATAATAAGGGACGCAATCCCTAATGGTAATGGATTCACAAAAAATCTTGCCATAGCATTGATCTGACAAGAATTTTTCATAAGGGTTATCAATACTCAATACGATCAAATTTTTAAAATTGAATTTCAAAATAATTTTGGGCTACATCGACTATCGAATAGCCCAAAATTCGTTTTGAATTGAAAAATTTTAAATATTAGAATTTTTGAATTTCGAAGTACTAGCCCTTTAAAAATCCATCAACTTTGACTATTTGGCAGCTTAAAGCAGAACTTGTCCTGAAATTTTTTCTACGTTCTGAGAAATCGAAGGATTTTGGTGAAATCATTCGAATCGTTTAATCGAATGGAACGATGGAATGGACGATGCTAACTATTTTTCATTCAATTGAATACGACCATTTTGGAATAAAAAAAGGGCATATTCGATCGAAAATTACCCCCCGAAATTTTTTTTTTTTCACTTCAAAATTCGACCATTAGTATATCTGCCCCAATATGTTGGGGCAATACTTTATTGTAAGGCATAACATATTCAGTAACATAAGTAACAAAATTATAGAAATGTGTTATTTAAATTTAATTATACATTTTAAATACTATTGTTTTAGAAGTATGGGTTTAAAATGCATATACCTATTAAGGAGTGATTAGAGAAAGGATACATTAGATTTATTATTGGTCATTGAAATATGGTATTGCAGCTTAAAAGCAATAAAAATACGGACAAAAACTAGGACAGTGTTGTTGTTCTTTTTCTTACCATGGGTCAATGTGAATACATATACTTTTAAAAAACAGTCCACATTTTAAGGAGATGTCTATCATGATATACACTGAGCATGGCTTAAAATTCAGGACTGCTATAAATTCATCCATGATTTACAGCAGCTCAGCAAATTTTTGGTTTGTGAACTATGCATTAAATTATTATTATATTGTAAAATAATTACATGAAATAATCAACTTTTTTAAATTCTTGGATTTTCTAAAAACACAATGATGATTTAAGATATTCAGTTTCAGTTTATTGATTCTATAATTAATAAAAATGAATGAAGTATTCTATGTTAAACATTGCTTATTTACATAGATTTTTTTAATTGTAATTGATATAAAAACGAAGCACATAAAGGGTATTTTGTCTGTGTAAATTAAATAACAGTGTCCATGAGGTTTAGTTTAATATATTTTTGCTGCATGTGAAACTTTCACACATTCCGAGGTGGCAATTTTTCCCATACTGCTTAATTAACACCAGAATACATTTCAAGCACTAAGCCTCACTTAAATGTCAGCAGTTGCTAAAATAGAACAGCATAAGACAGCTAAACAAATTAATAACCTTGATTGCACATGCTTCAATGCAGTACTCACATTAAGTAAAGTTGGATACAGATGCCATGACATCTATTATTAATGCTTTAATTCAGTGATAAAGCACTGATATTTGCTAAAGTCCTGCAAAATAGGGTGTAGGAACAAGTTTGGAGCAGTTACATCAATTCAACAAATAGAGTTGTAATATATTTTAAAATAAGATCCATGAACACTAATCCAGAGTATTAGAGGCATGATTAATATCCTTGTTTGCATCAGCTTCAATGTATTACTGACATTAAAGGACCATTTAATATTTCTCCTGCAGCTAAACGCTGCTGAAGTTTTTCTAAATTATAAAAGCCTCTTCGGGCAAACAAAGATTGCTGAGCTTTTTTTGGCATGAAAACCCACGTGATCAGCAAACTAATGCAGGGTTTCATTCAAGGGATTCTGTTATGGGAAAACATGTTTTTTTTAAAAAACAAAATGCATCAGTCAATAGTGCTGCTTCAGTAGCATTCTCAATCTGGTTTTCAAAAGAGCAAACAGAATTTTTTATATTCAATTTTGAAATATAACATGGAACTAGACATGTTAGTTTTCCAGGTGCCCTTAGTCATGTGACATGCTCAGATAAACATTAATCACTATTTTTCTCCATTAAAAATAAGGCAAAAATGTAAACTCTATCTTTATATGACAAGCATATAGCTTAACCTCCATGAAAAATCCCACCAAAATATGCTTCTATAGCAACCTAAGTAGAAAATATCTATTGAAATCCATATACCGTGAAAACTGATTTACTTATACCCCATTATATCCCTTTAAAATTATAACTTCACACCTTACTGTCATGCTATACGTATATTAGTGGCTTTCGGTGGCAAAAATATATCGGGAAGAAAAGGCCATCCACCAGACATTTTAAAACTTTTAAATAACACCCATACATGTAAAATGATTTGCCTTCTTCTTCTGTCTGTTTCCAGCTTTCAAATGGGGGTCACTGACTCCATCTATTAAACAAATGCTCTGTAAGGCTACACATTTGTTGTTATTGCAAATTTTTATTAATTTTTCTATTCAGGCCAACTTCTATTCTTTAGTGATGGGCGAATCTCCCGAGATTCGCTTCGCCGAAAAATTCGCAAATTTCTAGCGAAATTCGCGAAACGAGTCGCGGGACACTTTTGACGCGCGTCGCGACAAATCGTGTTGCGTCGCGTCAAATCGCGTCGCGTCGTTTTCGTTGCGTCGCGTCAAAGAACGTCGCGTGACTCGTTTTTTCGGCGAATTTTCGCCAAGCAAAATTTCGCTGGTGATTCGCGAATTTATTCGCCAGCGGCGAATCGCGGGAATTCGCCGTGAATTCGGCCCTGGCGAATAAATTCGCCCATCACTACTATTCTTATTTTGGTCTCTTTTTCAAATCAGTGCAGGGTTGCAAGGGTACTTTGGATCCTAGCAACTAGTGATGGGTGAATTTTGATACCTGCATCAATTATTATACATGCGCCTATTTTGTCTAAATGCATTTGTAGATGGGCTTCCGAAATAATTTTTAGGTGAGACAATTTTTATGTGTGTGACTATGTTGATGCACACCCAAATTTTTTGACTTGGCTGATTTTTTGCAAGTGAATTTTCGCCACAGTTTTGCGGATTTATTTGATGGTGGAGAAACGGTGAAATTCACAGCGAATTCGCACCTGATAAATTTATTCGTCCATCACTACTAGCAACCAAATTGTGCAAACTGGAGAACTGCTGAATAAAAACTTAATAAAAAAAAAACACAAATAATACTAAATAAATACAAATTGTCTTAGCATATCAATCTCTACATCATACTAAACATTAGGTTAAACAACCTCGATAACTCCACAAATCTTTATTCATTTCTATGGGATTTTTATATTCATCATTTGATAAATATGTTTCTAAGATTCCATGGAAATTAATAGAAAGTAGTGGAATTTTACTGTGGTTAACTTTAATTTAACATTTTGTATATCTGACTCTTAGTAGAACTGGTTACTGAAGTGCCCCTAAGGGGCTGGTTTATCAACTTTTGGCTTACATTTTTTACCTCAATTTTAGTTTTTGTGCTAAACTCCACATTCAAATTATTTTAAAAACCCTAAAATTTTATTAAATGTAAAAAATTTTTTTTTTTCATAATTAAGCCTACATTTGAGTTTGGTAATTTTTAGAGTTTATACTAGCAGTAGTTTAGTTATTAGCTGGTGAATAACGATGGTAAAAAAATGGCATTTTTAAAAACAGTTTTGCAAGTCCTGAGAAACTCAAGATGCCTTTTGTATAAAAAAAGTATTTATGATTTCTGTTCATGATGTTGCACTCACTTATACTGCTTCAAAAGGTGGCAAGTGGACTTGAATTAGAAAGGAAAATATTACTGACTGCCAAAATATGACTGATATTTAACTACAGTAGATGACCCTTTTTAAGGTCTTCAGGGGATCAGAAAAAATTTAGCAAAATCCGGTAAAATGTACAATCAGGGAAATGTATTATTTATTGGTGGGACCACAATAAGAATGTATATAAACTTAAAATCAGGAGATGTAAAAGGTTTACTGTATTTAGTTACAGTTTAATTACTTTGGACATATTATTGCCTGGATGCAAAATGCAAATAAATACTTTAGTTTAAATAGAAGCTTTCATAGAATATTACTTGCCTGAATGCAGAATGCAGACAGTAAAATTTGGTTGAGGAGTAATAATGGTCTGTGGTTGTTTTCCATAGTTTGAGCAAGGACCTCTTTCTGAAATGATCAAGTTCTCTCAGTGATCCTTCAATGTCAGGTATGTATAGGAGTTAGTTTTTTTTTTTAAAGACAGCTCAAATACATCATCTAAGCAAAACGGAGCCTGTACCAAGGATGCATTAGTACTAGCTGCCCATAAATATTACCACATATAAAGAAGTCAATTTCTGAGAGAAGGACAATAAAGAGTAACTTGATTTTTTCTTAAAGAGGGTCCTTGCCGCCCAAGCTATGGAAAACAGCCAAAGACAGTATTGACCCCTTAACCATACTTTATGAATTCCAGAAAGTAATGTTCTGATATTTGCGAAATCTAAATCACCATAAAAACTCCTCTGAACAGTTCTTCTGCTGAAGTTGCTTCTGGAGTTGGTCTTAAACTGTCAGTATTGTTCCAAGTCAGTTGAGTTTTGTCACAATTTTTTCCATTTTCATTTCCTATGCTAAAATGGAATACATCTGTTGAATAATGTATATATAAACAGGAATATAGGGTAAAATTTGAAAGACAGAGACAAAGCCTAGTTTTGGCAAGTGAAATGGAACTTTGTAGGCATTGTTTAAATGTCAACTTTTTCTGTATAATGTATATTCATTAATGATGATCAGTTTTCTCAAGAAACACATAATCTTTTTTAACTTTTATAAATTTATGATATTTTGCAGTTGCCATCAATATAAAACAGTTCTGACTATAACTATACAAGAATGAAACATCAACAGATGATGAGCAAACTTTAAAACTTCTTTATTTCAGTTTTAACAGCACCATGACAAACAAGTCTTAAAATACTGTCTAAAAAGAAAATACAAAAGTAAAACTCAAAAGCATAAAATAAACCCAAAAGGAGAAACATTCAGCTTACAGTAATCTGTAAATGATTGCTGAAAAGACTGGAGGCTTCAAACTTGATCTGTATTTGTACCAAAGGAAAGCCAAGGAGGACGGTGTTAATAAAGTGAAATCTTACTGAGAGCTATGCTTGGAATAAACTAGGCTGCAAAAAGGTCAAATTTGATCAGTTGGAGCAGATTACAAGGACTTTGGAAGGTAGTAGGGAAGAAATGAAGCTGGAACTGTAAAGCAATATACTAGAAGATTGATTTTGGAGGTGGTGAGAACACAGAAACAAATTCTTATCAGTCTGGGCAGAAAAAACAGGAATGCTTGGATTGCAGTCTCTTTTGCAATAATGGTGATTATAGTTCTAATTGTTTTACTTTGCTTGGTTTCATTGCTTGCATTTGAAATCATTTGTTGGATCTATGCCATGGATCCAATACCACATGTTAAAGCACAGTATACAGAATCCTTCACTTCCAGTCTGTATCCTTGTTCTAATTATCTTTAACCTGTTTTCTGTAATGCAGAGCTGGGTCATTTAGGAAGAGGCATTTAGTGTAATTCATATGTTTTCACAATTAAGTATTTAAAAGATGCCCAGGGCCACACTCTTTACTTTAGGGGTTTTTTCACCTTTACATTAACTTACTGTATGATGTGGAGAGTGATACAGTATTCTAAGACAATTTGCTATTGGTTTTTCAGTTTTCAATTTTAGCTATTTGATTGCTAGGATCCGAATAATCCTAGCAGCCATGCATTGATTTAAATAACAGAAAGGAATATTAATAGCATGGGGCCTGAATAGAAAGATGAGTAATAAAAAGTAGCAGTAACAATATATTTGTAGTCTTTTAGAGCATTTGTTGTTTTAATGGGATAAGTGACTGCCATTTGAAAGCTGGAGAGTCAGAAGAAGTCAATTCATTAAAAAAACAACTGAAAAGTTGCTTAAAATTATGTTATGTTTAAAGAAAAGTTAACTTGGAGGTGAAATACTGTACCCCTTTAAGCTCTCAGTATGTTATAAAACGTTGCATGCTTTTTTGATTGAATCGAAGTACAGAGTCTAGAAATTATGTTTCTTATATTGAGTGTACTGCATCAACCAAATCCAGTGGCTCTGTTATATTGTGGTACCAACTACAGTATGGTGGCAATAGCATGCATAGCAAGCTGCAAGTATCTTCAGATTCAGATACGTTTCAGTCTGTTATCTAAACTACTATCAGTTTGTTAGGCTGAATGAAACCCTAGCCACCAGATAACAGCTTTAATTTTCGATCTGAAGTGTAATGTTAAAGAACAAATTTTATACATTTGTAAATTATCTTTACAATTTGTAAAACTACTGCCCACATATTAAAAGTGAATTGTAAGATGAACATCTCTTTTAAACTGAATTACTAATAGAAGTTTATGAATTCTTTGACACGAAAGTATTAACTACAGTATCAGTATATTCCATGAAGGATTAATTCCACATCTAAACATGTTTGTTTATTGGTTTAACCATTTCACTGCTGGCCAATTTTGTCACTCACAAACTTTTATTGCCAGACAGTTTTTGAACATGTAGGGGCAGATTTACCAAGGGTCGAATTTCAAATTTAAATAAAATCGAAATTCCACCATCAAATTTTTTTTTAGGGCATTTTCAATCAAAATGGACTAAATAGGTCCAATTTTGATCAAATAAAAATCGATCTAATCGTTTGAATGCATCATTCGATTCGAAAGATTTTGGTAAAATCTTTCAAATTTCCAAAATTTTGAAAATATTACTGTAAAGTTTCCAGGATATAATGGCAATTCAGCAGCTTTAAGGTGGCGAAGTGTTGAATTTGTTTAAACAGTACTTCGAAATACGAATTTTCAAATTTTTTCAATTCAAATCAAATTTTGAGCTATTTGTCAAAGTAAGTTTCTAGTTTACAGTAGCTCATCTCCCATATAACCAAGGTACCAAGATAAATCACCCTAAATAAGAATGACCGGGGGTCCGCTAAGGGCCCCCAAAATTAAGAAATCCCTTATGCGCTGTCATTCAAGCTATTGCAAAAACACATTTACTACATTTTATGTGGGGTAAAGTTACAGTACAAAAAACATGCTATCCCCAGCAAGTCTTATATTTTTGGACAGTACACTCCCCCCCCCCCACCGAATCCAAAATGTGTAAAGACATCTTTTCCTCCAAAGTACCAAACCACAAAGCTTTCCTAAAGTTGCTGATTTTGATTAAATATCCCACATATCGTTAGGAACCAAGATTTATCATCCTAAATATGAAGGGCAGCGGTTCACTGAAAAGTTTTATGCCCAACGTGCAAAGGTTTACCTACGTGTATGGCCTTTAGGGCACCCAAAAAGGATGCTCCATATGATCTACAGTATCATCCTCTATCATTCCAGCTACTTCAGCAGTAAAAGCATTTACTGCATTTTATATTAAAATGATACTGAACTACAAAATAAAGTCATAGATTTTTGGAAATTATACATTCCCATGAATCCAAAATGGGTAAATATATCTTTCTACTCCAATGTACCAAAGCTTTCCTAAAGTTGTTAATTTTGATGAAATTTCAGAAAATCACTTCAAAGCATCAATTTTGCAGCAATCTATCTCCAAAATATCATTAGGTGCCAAGATAAATCTCCCTTAATATGAATTCCAGAGGTTCACTAAAGTTTGATGTCCAATGTATAAGTTTAACTAAATATTTACGATTCCCAAAGTTTAACTTGTGAATACTGATTTCACGTTTCACATTTACACTAATCAAAAAACACATTGTCAGTTTTATGTGTGATAAAAGCTGCAAAACAGTACAGTGACCCCAGAAATCCAAATCCAAATATTTTTGGAAAGTACACATGAATCCAAAAAAGGTAACAATGGAAAAAAGGTAAAAAGGAAAACAACTCTAAATTTGAAATGCCAGAGGTCCACTAAATAGTTTTGATGCCCAATATGTGTAGTTTTACCCAAGTATTTTGTATTTATGGACTCAAAATTAAAATAGTCTATATGAATTCTCTTGCTTGCTAATTCAGCTTTTTTGGTTGGCGTAATCAGCATCCAAAGCTCTTCCTCCTGCTTTTGTGAAAACTGATGTTCTTGCTGCTGAGTCTTTAGAGATTTTAAGGATTTATGATCTTGTTCTCATCAAGCTTAAAAAGTAATGTCAGGTAAGAAAACAATGGTGGTCAGTGGCTACCTGCGGTAATGATCACCATGCTGTTTACAAGTTGTACAGCAGCTTTGATGATGCTGCAGGGTCAATCGAAGGGGGAAAAAATGTGCACATGCGCAATGTGGAGGAGTCACAGGGGAAGTGACCGGAGGTAATTTGTGCAACATTTACAGTAACTTGACTAGTGATGGGATTAGAGAAACTGATTAGGGATCAGGAGGCACATATGTGGTATATATTTTAATGCCAATATTGTTTCAAGCCTTTTCTTCTCCTTTCATTCAGACTTGCATATTTCTCTCCTCAAACCTATTGTAAATAATGCATTTTCTACAGTACATTCTCCCCCACTCCAGTTCTCCTTAATGGTCAACAGGAATTTGAAGTAGTGGAGATTATTGCAGGTATTGTGCAATTTCTTTCCAATCACATTGGAATGATTTTGGTCCTGAAGAAAGGTCATGGTTGATGCTAAAGATACCATGCTCCCCATATGATAAGTCTTTTCACAGAAAATTTCCTGGGAAACCTTGGGAGCTCCCGGTGGGTGCTTCTGAAAGGTGGGCCATTTGTCAGGCACGCTCTCTTACCTTTCCACACAATGACTGGCTGTTGTGCTTGGGAGTCCATAGATTTCAGCACACATGCGTGTGTCTGCATCAGAATTGTACCTTTGCTGTGTTTGCATTCTGACGCATGAGGTGAAATAAGGGCATGCTCAGTAGTGCATTTTGAAGCTGTAAGGGCCATTTTGATTCTGTATTTTGATTTTGATTCTGTATCATTAGGGGATACAGATCCAAATCTATGGTGCACCGATTCACACTGATGCTGCTGCGCAGTATCGATGTTAGATTCCGTAAGACTGTGATATGGTGTCTATGTACAATGATGCGGTGCCCGTAACTGACAGAAATCGCTCCCAAGCTGTTTGTTCTCTCAACGGTAACACAGCTACTGGTTCCTACTGGCTGTCTAGATCGTAGCGCACTGGCTATCACATCTGGTTGCCTGGTAACGGGGTTAACTTTTGACGTACGGAACCTGTCGGGTACTTCCGGGTTTGCCGGCTCACCGCTACGGTAACGGCGGACGGGTTAAACCTGATTTTGCGTATACAGATGATATTGTGCAACGTCTAACCCAAGCGAGCCAAGGTAAGGGACTCTAGAGTTGGCATATGTTTCTTTCTAATCTCTACACACTTCACGCTCACTACTTTCTTGTCACATACGTTGCTAGGGAGCCTGGTGTTTTGGCGCCACTCTTGAATGTATAAATAGGCAATTGGTGCTTGACACTTTCTCACCCTGATGAAAACTCCTGTGCAGAGTTGAAACGTTGGTCTTCAAATAAACCTTAATGATTTGACTTCTTTTGTGAACACTTGACTGATTATGGAGTGCTGTTATCGACGGAATTGTTTATATATATATATATATATATTATAATGGGGTACTTTATTCTCTCTCTATATATATATATATATATAGAGAGAGAGAGAGATAGTGAGAGAGAGAATTAAGTACTCCTGTTACACAAATACATATACAGTAACTTCTAATATACTTACATTATTCAAAAGGGGGCACTTTATTATTTATTATAACACAAGTTTGTCATATGACAGAAATGACATCACTAAGCACTGTTAATAAGGATATTCATGATTCTTCTGTATTATCTATAAATAATCAAATATTAAGGCAAATATACCAATGATAATGGGTGGATTTTTCACTTGTGATACTGTGCTATGAATTATTCCTGCAAGATAAATAAAAATATAATCAGCTTCAGTATTTAAATCAAGTTAATAACTTATATTTCTAGTAACAATTATGAAAATAACTATGCAAATATCAGTGTTTATGTCTTTGATCAGGAGCTTCTTTAAATAGCTTATAAAGTTTATCATCAGTATTGTTGTATCCTAAACTGAACTTAGATATCTCAATGTAATTCATTACTTTTCATAAAGCTGTAAACGGCTTTTGGCAAATAATGTTTTTCCCTTATTTCATAAACCTTTTGCCAAGATTCACACTGTTTGTGTTAAAATTTAACAAGCTGCACATTACAAATGTGACATTTATTTTGAAGAAATCAACTGAAGCCTCAAAACCATATTCATTTTATTTATAGAAGTGCAATTATTTTAGAATATTCACTTTCTTTCAATGATTTTTCAAGCAGGACTTTATTCCAGAGGGGGTGGGGTGTGTGTATGTGCGTGTGTGTGACTTTTAGAAACACAAGACAATGAAAAGCTATGTTTTTGAATCTATAACTTTATCATGTGCATGCTTTTTAAACAGGCATTATTACATCATTGGTTTAGTGAAGATTTATTAATATGCAACTAGATGTAGATCTGTCATTAAAAAAGCAACTCAATTCATGCACTCTGAATAGCCACATTGAAAGTGGTTCCATTTAGGATCAGGATGGAAATTGGTTAAATAATGAACTTACCTCATACAAAGCTTACATAACGACATTGCCACCCTTTTATATATGACTGTTGTATTATTTTATATATATATGTATAATCTCTTCCTAAAAAGATTTTAAGAACAAACAGTGATTAGTCTATATTGTCTATATTTATTATTGCTTCGATTTTGGTGTGTTTTCATGGCTCATTCAGCCAGCCACCCAGCCCTACAGTTGTTAACCTGCTACCTGTAGTACCTGCCATGCTCCAATACTGCAGTGCTTCAATACTGCACATGATAAAGTAATGTTTAAATTAAACAAATATATTACAAAACTCAAGCCATTATAACTTCTCATGTGGGGCCCAGTACTTATACCTGCTGATTTTTAATTCAGAATAGTTGCATAATGGGATACCAAGTCTAATGCTATCTATTTTGTCTTGAACAAGGTCTTAGCAGTAAGACCAGTAGTAATAGCAGTTAGTAGAGCATGTGCATAGAGAAAATTTAATATCTGCTGAGTAGAAATGTAATTGTGCCGTTGAACCCCCCAAGTTTTCCCTGCACAAATATAATAAATTGAAGAGTGGATAACACATTAGTTTTAGAAACACTGTAGAATTTGATTTGAAAACTTTCTGTTTTCCTTGCATATTTTTTTTACGTCAATGTGTGTACTGTAGTATATGTTTATGCACTTGATGTGTGTGTGGTTAGGAGCAGGAAGGGAAAGTATGATAATCATAATTTCATTTCAATGTGTATGTTCCTGTATGCAAAAGAGATGTCAGAAAATAAATAAACATTGACTTTAATAAATGAAGGTGTAGTTCTCAACAGCATTTTTATTACACTTTGACTAAATGTACTGTAAAAGAATTTAGCTATTTTATAAATGGCCTAAGGCATAAAAAGTCAATAGATAATTGTTATGTTATAGAGATAAAGCAATCCCTCAGCTTCCCCATGAATTTTTCCTCAACATTAAACTCTATATAGAAGTTAAATTATAATAATTTTTAAGAAGCAAGACATCTTAATCAAAATATAAAGCATACCACTAGACAGTGCATTACATTTTATTTAATTTATCTGATAAACTGATTAATGTTTTTTTTTTCCTTTACTAAAGTAGTTTTACTCATAGCATTGTATTCAATATTTGGCATGCAACTTGTTCTCTTCTTGTTGTTGGGATTCACATTCCATTGTGCATTTCGTTCCAAAATAAAATGAATGTCCCAAATGTTTTTGCCAAAATGTGTTTCCTTCCACTAGTATTTATTTGTATCAGATGTGTTAGAAACTGCTCATGACTTAATAATTCTGCCAGAAAGATTTTATTAATACAAGATCTCCATTCTGTTCCTCATTATAACGGCAATCATATACACAAAGACAGTACATGCTAAATAAAAGTAGGACTAATTAATGCAGTCTTGTGAAGTGAAATCCTTACAACAATGTATTTTATGTTGAAAAACAAAATGTAAACTTTTATGTCTAATCAATGTCAAAATGAGTTGTAGAGTTCAAAGTCAATATTTAAGCACATAGCAGCAGGAAATATAACAACAATAGAGGTTTTCAAATTTGTGGTATTCTTGCTTAGTAATGAGAATGTCGACAAGTAGCTACCAGGACACTTCAGAATGTAGGTGTATATATTCCTAAAACCTCTTACTTGCAGGACCTTTACTGGTCATCTGTGCATGGGCACAAGAAAGCATGTGGAGGGAGAACGGCTGCAGAAGATTTGATTGTTCCACACAGATGCTTATTGGTTAAAATAAGGAATTTTTACCTACTACATACTTTTGGAAAAAATAATAAAGAGTTTTGAAAAATGGAGTATGTTCTGTATGGACCAGTGAGATACCTCGAAAGTCTGTCCTTTGTGCTTTTGATTTGGGCAAAAATTACCTTGACTTTGGTATTATTCTGTCTCCATTTTTTGCTTATTTTGCTAAACTTTACAAAACTATAGATTCCTGCAGGATTTTTTGACTTTACAGAAGAAATTGAATAAATAACAAGGTTCAGCACTGGTTTATCAATTTTTGAATCTGAGGTTATTCTAAATTGAATCATGAAAAATGGCAATAAAACAATCTTTCATAGTACTCCATGAGACCCAGCAATGTCTTAGTTAATTGGGAATAAACAGAATCTGGCAAATATATGATCCAGAAAGTTACTGTTGGATTGGGAGGAGGAGCCTGAGCAAAGAAATAAGTCTAGGATGTTAGTGAAAGAAGTTTAGAGACAGCAGGCTTGTTAAGATTGTAAATGTATACAGTATATTAAACTCACCTAGTATGATGGATGGGGTGTCAGATGAAAGTAAATAAGGAAGCCAAGCAGCAAAGTTGTAAATACATTGTGAGATTGGTCCAGGAGGTCAATATATCAAAGCAATGCAAAGTGATACAGGAGAAAAGAACCATCCACAGAAATGTAATAGTACATTTGATTTTTACAATTTTGAAATAGCTCATTTGTGTGCATATTTTCAAGAGTAATTTCTTAATCCTTAACTTAATAAAAATTACAAAATCTCAACCTTGTAGTTAAATGTGGTACTTAAATAATGCATTGATCTTAAATGGTAGCCCTGATTGTTAATAAGCTTAAAGAGCAAAGCAGCACCTGGATATTTGTATCTTTGAATTGTAGTCATAGTAATGGGAACCTGATAAACACTGTAGCGGTACTTTTTTATCAGCATTTCAGAGTGTGGCCCCTGCAGAGAAAGCAGAGGTAATAAGCACTATCCTGAATTATCTTATTTTAAGATTAAATGCTAGTGGAGTACAGACCCTGATTTCCCTCTGCGGCATCCCTAGGCCACATGGTCCTAGTGCCTGGCTTTGCATGAAGGGGCATTGGGGAGCTGTGCGCCCCTAGAATTTTTCTGCCATGGACCAGTGCCTTTGTGGCCTTGTCGCAAATTTGGGCCTGGTGGCTTATGCACTGTATATGTTACCTTTTCATTTGTTTAAGATTTAAAGCTTTTAGATATTTTTAGACTGACATATCAACTAAAAAAGGAATCAGTTATCAAGTTGATGAACACAGCAATTTTCAACTACACATTAGGACATTTCTCTAGTTCATTTTACAATTTTTTCTCCAGAGTTTGAAAGCAGTGTACACATTTTTAAAATTTGGATGAAACTTTAGTAAACAGAATATAGTTTTCCTAATATTGTAGAGTAGCCAAAGGGAAACCCAGAAGGATCGGTGACAGAATGAGTCAACTATGGTTAATTAGACACTAGGGTCAAAGTAACCCAGGGGGAAAGCAGGTATCTAATGAAATAAATTATTCTCATCATGACCAAGAAAGAAAAGGACACGTAGAGTATCATTGTGATTGAATGTTCTTATAGTACATTTTCAGATTTGCAGCATGTTGAATTGGATTCAAGTGCAAAACTGAAGTAGGTTGCTTATACACTTATCATTTAAATATTTTGAGATAAAGAGAAAAAGGTTTGCTGATTGTTGCAACAATGTGAGAAACAAGCCTGGTTAGTAATATCTAATAAATGTATTTGCTTTTCTGCATATTTGTAGATATAAATTATTAAAGATACAATGTTATTTTAGGCAGAACCCCTATGCTTAGTGATGGGCGAATCTGGGACGTTTTGCAAGCGAACAATTTTGTGAATTTCTCGAAATGGCCAAAAATTCTCGAAAGGCCGCCGGCATCTTATTTTGGACACGGGAGTCTGTTTTTGGACGCTGTCGCACATTGCCGCGTAGAAAAAACAGACGCTGCATCCAAAAATGGACACCTGCATCCAAAACGAGACTCCGTGAATGTTCTCAAATTTATCCTGGCGTTTCGCAAATTTATTCGCCGGCGGAATTTGTCGCAAATTTGCCTTAGGTGGATACATTCGCCCATCACTACCTATGCTTAGTTCAACAAACACTTTACACCATCACTACTAATACTTGTTCTATAAATAACATATTTATGGAGTTGTTGGCAAGACACTGAGTCACAACTTTGCATACTGAGCATTATAGTGATATAGCAACATACAAATGAAGAACAGGAAATGCAACCTGTAGTTTGTTCCTTGTTAAGGAGAATTTAAACAAAAAACAAAATAGTTTGTTGCAAAGTTAACAAAACATTGCTGACAAGTTTGTGGCACTTTTCATTCTAGAATGGAGCACAAACAGCTGCATCTTATTTTGAATGGGCCACTGCCTGTGTTTGGAGGTAGGCTTCCCCTGAAGCAGTAGTTTGAATGTTATATAGGTGCACAGGCATTGAAACCCTGGTGTCTACCCTGACTTTACACCCACTAACTCTTAATTTACCACAAAGTGCATAGTGTAATGAGACCATTAACCCAGTTTCAACTTTTATATGTGGCTTGCTCTTTGAACACAAAATCAAATAAACACACAAAGGTAAGGGAAACTGAACAGAGCAAAATAAATTGTCTTATCTAGAACTGTAAAATCAAGCAAAAGCCAATTAGACATGTAGGGGGTTATTTATCAAAGGTTGAGTTTAAGAGGGTTTTATAGACTTTTTCTGAACTGAGTTCTTGGATTTATTTTATTTATAAATAAGGTAAAATCATGGATGGAAGCTTGGTCGAGTTTGTTTTAATCAAATTATGAGAAAAGTTTGAGCTAGTAAATAACTCCCTAAAGGCCTAGTTGCTTTTGACTTAATTCTACTAGATACTTTGTATCATGACCTGGATAATTGAGAATCTTCATAGACTTATATAAAACTGGATTCCAATGTATCCTCTGTTTTTGGAATGACCCCTCCCCAGTCCTTGCTAAGTTGCAGTTCCAAGCATACCTTTCAGCTACAAATATTACTAATCTAATGCAACCAACACTGGGTTAATACCTGTTGTGAGGCACTACACAGTAAAAACTGAGAAAGAGAACCAGCTTCCATTTGAATTGATACCTTTCAACCACCTTCATGAAAGCTTGAAGATTTACATTTATTGTTATTATTCATAACATGTATTTCTATAGCGCCGACTTATTTCGTAGCGCTGTGTTTACCTCTTGTACCTTGTTTTTGGTGTTAACAAAGTTCTTATTTATACCAACCCAGAACAAACCCCAAGGTCCCAGCTTTAGCTCACACTTCCACCTATAACAGCCACATTTTGCTTCAGGAGAAGCCCTCCACTACTCCGATGCTTCCAGGTTTTATAGTGAAGGGACTAGGGTAAGAGTTTTGAGCAGGCAAGTGACCCAAAAATTTTCAGTAAGAACAGGGAACAAAGAGCATGGTAGTACAACAAGCCGGATCAATACCAAACAGACAGTGTGGTACAAAATCAAGAAGCGGAAGTGTAGTTAAGGTCACAGACCATGGTCAACACCAGTCAACGGTGTGATACAAAATCAGGATACGAAGAATGGTCAAAAACAGGCAGTGGTCAGTACAGGCAGCAGAGAAACAAAGTCAGGGACAGGTGAGGGTCAAGGACAAAGATAAGATATAAGATAAGAGATAAGATATAAGCACACCCAGGCACTTTGGAAATAGACATACGTTGGGCATTGTAAATAGGGAGATTGTGCCTTTTAAATACTTGAATTTCATGCCAAGTGCAGTGACGTCAGATGCGGCACTCATAAGTGTTGCAAGATCACACCTGCTGCAAAGCAGGTATCCTCACACAAGCCCAAACTCAAGTGCAAAGTGCAATTTTGGTTGCATTTCTTCATCTATGATTCCAGCATAACAGTGGATAAGTTGGAAAATGTTAGAATGGGTATTGCCTAATTTTAAGTGCTTAGCCTTAATATAATGTTTGTGCGTGATTCTTTAGGCACAAGTCTACTGCACGTATTGGAGCAGCCTGAAGTGGGAACCCTTGAAATCTTACCACTTTCAGGGTAGTGGTAGCTCCAGGTTTTCCCTGCATCGGTTGGAGCAGTTGTACAATATTCATTTGAACAGACTGGGTAGCTGCAATGGCGATTTGAGCAAATAGATGCAAGTGGATGGAGCATGTTTATGATCAACTGCTATGATTTTGCCTATTTTTGAGCACCACACTTGTGGTTGGCTTCATAAATCATAGTAAAAAGGATATTAAAGGTTCTAGCAGTCCACTTCCTCTGCCGGTTTGTCAGGTGTCTGTCCCCCCTCAGACTTGCAATGAAAATTAGAATAGTGTTGAAGACAACATATATAGTGCAGTATTTCTCAATTATATAAACACCCTTAGTGAGTTTTCAGTTCAACTGACTTTAGTGCCCCTTCTGCATTCGGTTAATTAAATCTTGTTCATCCTATTATCCGTTACTTCCAAACCGTAAAACGTGGCAGCTTATGTAGTGGGGTACTTACAAACGTTTACAAGGTAATATGCATTAAGGAAAAAGCATTCATTGGTAGCCTCTCGAGTAACTCCAATTTCCACATTTGTAAAAAAAATGCGCTGACATACCGTAAAATTCTAAACATTTTAATAGCCATTATAATTAAAGTTAAACTCACAATAGTCTTGTTAAAAACTCGCATATTGTCTCTTAGAAGTCACCCCTCACTGTTTTTTGGATTCTTATGTGTGGTTGGTGTGGTTGGTAAAAGCTGGCGTCTCACTCACCATATGTAAACCCAAGGCACTTGGAGATGACGTCACTGCCTTGGTGCGTTTTGTCTATCGACTTCTTTAAAAAGCTTCATAATCTCAAATACGCATGTCTCTTTAATGGGGAAGGTGAAGTGAAGGATTATGACAGAAACATAGTGAGAAACAGTTGCCATAGTGACTTATCAACAAAGAATGTGGTAGGTAGAAGGGGAAGCACGTCATGGGAGTGACCTTCCCCATTTAAGAGACATGCGAATTTGAGATTATGAAGCCTTTTGAAGAAGGCCAACCACCCATAAGAACCCAAAAAAAACGGTGAGGCGGTGACTTAGAGACGATACGCGAGTTTTTAACAAGACTATTGTGAGTTTAACTTTTATTATAACGGCTATTAAAATGTTTACAATTTTACGCAATGTCAGCGCATTCTTATAGAGCTATGGAAATTGGAGTTACGCGAAGAGCCTACCAGTGAATGCTTTTTCCCTTAATGCATATTACTTTGTAAATGTTTGTAAGTGCCCCACTACATAAACTGCCACATTTTATGGTTTGGAAGTAATGGATAATAGGAGCACAAGATTTAATTAACCGAATGGAGAAGGGGCACTAAATTCAATTGAATTGAAAACTCATCAAGGGTGTTTATATAATTGAGAAATACTGCACTATATTAGAATCATCTCTCTTGGAAAGTATAGCACTACATTTTATTTATGATATATTTAGTATACATTGCTTAATACATTGCATTGTTTGTTGTATTTAAGCATTATTGCACTATTTTTTTATGCACAGGTATATTTTTATTTTAGAAAGTAAATATAACCACAGGCTGTACTTGTATGAAGTTGCATGCGACAAATAAAGGAATCTATCTATCTCATTCTTTCTCTTTTTAAATGTAGTTTTCATACCATTTTCTGTGTTTAAAAAAAGCTCAGTTATAAGTTGATACAATAAAATGGCATTTAAGAAAAAGAAATAAACAAACTTAAAATTAACATTCTACTTCAATTCTACTGGCAGATTCTGGCCATATGATAGTACAAAGCTTGAAGTTCTTTCATATAAGTTAATGTTAGAACAAAATATTCAATTAAAACAGTTGTATTGCATTTTTAAGTTAATGAATTCTCACTGAAGCTATGAAGTTAATCAGCATTTCAATACAATTTATGCTGATCAATCAGAGTACATGGAGTTAGTTATTAATTACATTTTAAAAGTTTCTAGTGTAAAGGTTTCTTCTTCCATCATTTCTCTGTGCAAATTATATGTCAGTGCTTTCAAATTGGATGCTTAAAACTTTTCAGATCTTATTTTTAAGTAAGAACAAACTTTGAAGTATACAGGTGGAATATATTAAAGAATATTTTATGTACCAAGTATAAATGTTTTACAAGTTATACATTTGCATTCATGTCTATCTTCAAAAGAGTGTGTTATGCAGTTATCTCAATGGATGTTTTCCAAACTTTTGACTGTGTTGATACTTGCAGAACAAGGGGATCATTTCTAACCCCCTTGTTCTTGCTGGACATACATGTATATAATAAGAAGACCAAATAGTTAAGATTATTTTTATGAAAATTTTTATCAAAGATAAATTAAAATGTTGGTATTGTCCTTGATACAAGAATTATATTTATGGACTTTGTCTTTGCGTCTACATATTTATACTAACAAAACAGCATTTAATAAAATGTACTTTGCATATAAGACATAAGACTTTGATTTATGCCTGGAAAAAAGTAATAAAAGGGAAACCTACAGTATTTATTTTCAGGATACTGAAAAAAATGAAAAATATTTCAAATAGGTTTAGCATTTTGGGAACAGTTGATAATATTTATATAATGAAACAACATGTGGCTGACAGCAAATGCAGCTCTTCTAAATGTATGCATACTTTGTACATGTGCAGACAATGGTAATGCCTTGAAGCATTTGGAAACCAGCATTTAATATATGGAAAATAAGTCTTTTCACATTGGAGGTTAAGTCTGTACCATATGCAAGTGCACATTCATATGCAGTTGTTGTATAGTTCATGTTTCAGTAAGGTTTAAGTTTTAATTTATTGTGGAATGTCTTATTCTCAACAACATTTCAGCTGGCCCTCATAGTTTAACATTTCTTTTAATTAATTGAGGTCACTGACCCTGAAAGCCAAAAAAAATTACTCTATACGGCTTCAATTTTATTCTGTTGTCTATTACTGTTATGTTTTTTTCTTACCATCAGTCTCTGATATATTTCTGTCACAAACACCTCCCAGAGCGTTTCCGGGCTGTGCATCTTGTCATTCCAGTGTCACTCCAAAAATGGTCCATGGCCACCACGTGGGTAGCACGTCACTGCACCACGACAGACGCACTGTGCGTTGCAATGCCTGCGCCCGTTTTGCCACCAAATTCTAAATAAAAGGACACCTAGGACACCACAATGGTGCTCAAGTGTAGGTCATCTTGGTGTTCCTGGGTGCTATTATTGTTGTCTAAACTTGATATTGACCCCTGCCTGTTTCTTGTTATTGAATCTTTGCTGCCTGCCTATTTGAACTATTGCCTGGACTTGTGGACTCTCAGAAGGGCTTCCTTCTTGGTACTGACTACCTCCCTTGTGGGAGCCACAGCCCCCCCTGACAATGTCCTAGTCACACATTCAAATCACTGCATGGTTGCAAAGGTATATTAAACTGGACAGCAGATATAAGCTACAATACCAAACTGGAGTACAGCTGAACAAAAAGCTAAATTATTTTTAAAAAGTAGGCCCACTGCAAATTCTTGCAAAATCTTACTGATATATAAGGAGTTATTTACTTAACTCCAAATGTATCTCATTATTTTTTTATTTGACCATATTTATTAATTTAAAAACTTGAATTTAGCAGATTATTGCTTTAAACCCAGAGCAAACCACATATCTTCAAATTTGACTTAGGGCTCTTACAGACAAGTGTTTTTAACTGCACTCCCCTCCGTTTCAGTTTCATGTGTTCAGCTGCAGGGGATCGCAGGAGTAGACACACTGAATTCTTTTCAATGTGGCTGTACTCACACAGACGCATGTAAGCGCCGAACACAGATATAATGCAACATGCCGTGTCCCAACCTGCATGGATTTTCTGATTCGGGCTGTTTGCAGCATTGGGGCATAATAAAAATTCTAGTTTTTGCCCCAAAAAGCCCAACCAGATATATTAGAGGCTTAGTAAACAACCCCCTAAAAGTTAACTTAAAGGTGAACTACTACTTTAAAGACACAAGTTCCTTTTGTACACATCTAGACAGCCGATCTGTGACTGCATTCAAACAGTGTCTATGCTATTGTTGAACTATGGTGGTCATTTAACTTTCTCAAGGAATGCTTTGGAAGCCTCTTTTAGAAACAGGAGTAGTAGCCATTTATTATCAGCAATGAAAGCCATGCTGCACACTTCCAAAATTTGATCAAATTTATTATAACAGCTTTTGTATTTTGTTTTTTTAAATGTTGCAAATACAGAGCACATCTTTCTGCACATTCTTGGAAGAATCCCAAGGAAGGCTTTCTATAGCTCTGTTAAGAAATATCACCTGTGAGAGACCTTCAGTCATTTCATACAAACCATTTTTATACAGTATATTCTCGTTACTGCTATCATGCAATTTTTTTCTTTTAAATCTTTTCATAAAATTACAAAGAATAGAAACTCATGGGAAATATTCAAGCAAAGCTTTCAGTGAATAGGTCCCATGTGTGCAATAAATTTTAATATTCTGACATTTCTGGAATTTCATTCTTCGTCCAATTAATTTTCTTACCTTTTTTTACTAACTCATGCTATGTTAAGGATTAAGCTGCCATCACAAGATTTTAATAAGGAAATTGAAGTGAATTATTTTAAAAGGTGACGATGTGTGTGGTTTGCATGACTGCATTGCATTTATTCTGAATAATATACAGTCACTGGATTCATATAGAGAAATAAGCTTAAAGATAAGGTTTTATATACATATATATTACACAAATATGAGTATCTTGTAAATTATATCCTTATAAACAGTAATAGTGATGTCATCAGTTATAAATGGTAAGTACTGATGTTATTTTTGTCACATGACTCACTAAAACTTGTGTATTATAATAAACATAAAATGCATTGACATTGAATTTAAAAAACTCATAGAATTAATTTTTAGCTGTCTTGCAGGCTGCCCAGCACACCTTTTCAGCAAATCATTATATACCCAGTGGAAAATTTACTATTATTCCCCAAAAATCCTATGAATTTATTCGAAATTCGATAAGCATTCGACTATCGAATGCTTATCAACTAGTTTTAGGGTATCATTTGCGATTTCTTGATGAAATCGTACGATCGAATACCAAGCCTCCGAAAAAATCATATGATTCGAACGATTGAACGCTTCGATCGTACGAATGGTATTCAAGCAGAACTTAGCCAAAGCAGCCTATGGGGGCGTTCCCATAGGCTTCTATTGCAATTTGGTAGGTTCAATCTGGCGAAGTAGGCATTCTAAGGTTTTTAAAATTTTGATTCCTTCGATCATCGAATGATCGAATATCCGATCATTCAATCTATTCAATCTATTCGAAAATTCGGTATTCGATGATCTAAGAGGCCAAATTAGAAAATTCGAATATCGAACAATCATAATTTGATCATATTTGATCGAACTACGATCTATTCACGTGAATTTTGTAAATTTGCCCCCCAGTGTAGCAGAATATTTCACAAGAACAGTAAGGGGCAGATATACAAAATTCACGTGAATAATTCGTAGTTCAATTAAAATAGTTAGACTATTCGATTCAAATATTTGATTTGCTGAATTTTTTATATTTGACCATTCGATCGATTGAATTGCGGTAAAATTCTTAGAATTCGAAGGATTTTAGTTCCCCACTATTCCTATGGTCGATTAGTAAATCTGCCCCTATGTATATAGTGGAAGCAAGATTTACATGAAACGAACTGAACAAAACAGTAATGGCACATATACTGTCTGTGTAAACCAGTTAGGATACATATTGCTATTGCCATGCATATTAAAAGGCCATCTGACCTACATTGCAGTTATTGCAGCATATCCCCATATAACCTGTTATATCTAAAATAATGCAATCTGAGCATATGGTCTTCTGAAGTTAAACATGTGCACTATATAAGATGACACATAGGGGCAGATTTACTATTGGTCGACCAATCAACCCTCGAATTCAACCAATCGAATTTTGATCAAATTTTAACCCTTCGGAGCAGATTTATCAAATTCACATGAAGGATTCGAAATCCGATAGAATTTTCAAAAAGATTTGAATTAGAATTTTCAAATGTTTTTGAAGACCACTTCGACCAGTGAATTTTGAAAATTTGATCGAATTGAATAATTCGAATAATTCAAATAAAAATCCATTCGAATTGAATAATTCGACGGTTATACAGCAATTTGGAAGGTTTAATCTGGAGAACTAGGGATTCAAATAAAAATTTGAATGGTCGAATGATAGAATAGCTTTTTATTCGAAGAGCAAGGATGAAACATTTACAGCATAGTCTTTCTATCCTGGCAGAGGCATAACAAAGGAAAAAATATTAATAAAGGAAATACATCACCCCTACCACGTACAAAATATTTAGCAGTTGCATTTCAAATTGAAAATGTATTGAATAGAAAAATTCCAAGATAAAATGATAATACAATTATTTAAAAAAAATAACTGTGGAAAGCCATTAAAGTGGACCCGTCACCCA
Organism: Xenopus borealis; assembly: GCA_024363595.1. Lineage (NCBI taxonomy): Eukaryota > Metazoa > Chordata > Amphibia > Anura > Pipidae > Xenopus > Xenopus borealis. The sequence goes on along the minus strand of CM044435.1, from coordinate 74,744,868 downwards.
GACACAAAAATCTGTATAATAAAAGTCCTTTTCAAATTAAACATGAAATCCAATTTGAAATTTTTATTAAACCATTCATAGCTTTTTTTAAGCTCATTTAAAAATTTCAGCTGTCAATCAAATATTGTCTGCCACTCCTCTATGCCTTAGGCATAGAGGTGGGGCAAATAATTACTTTCACTTTCCATTCAGCACTTCCTAGATGCCACTGCTCCCCACACATTCCCCCAGTTCTCTTAACCATTTAATTGTGTAGCCAGGACATGGGGATGAACATCGGGTCCCCCATTCTGGTGCACAAACAAGATTCTGAGATTATGCAAAGCTTGTCTTAATAACAGTGTCCACAAAATGGCTCCTGCCTGCTTGCTAGAATTATGAATTCCCAGACTGAAGGAAACAAGAATAAAATAATTTATATAGTGTAATTAATGTTCATTTTGCTTCACTAATGTGATAAAATATGATTTTGAATATTTTTTTGGGGTGACGGGTCCACTTTAAGGTAAACATTTTTTTACATGATTCTTCACTTCCCCCAGGTGCATTCATACCAAGTAATCGACATACATCAGACTACCCTCACAGGAATTGTATATGAAATTCATAGTGCTGCCCACAGGCCGGGCCCACCCAGTCCTACCCTGGCTGCCCACATTTGTTCCTTTTATTAATCACCTGATATTCTGTAATTGCTAGAATAGTAGATCATTAACCACAATTTTTAGCTCACTGTGGACAGGGCCCTTTACCTGCCTAAATACAGATGGGGGGTTGATAATAGGTTTACAATAAAATATTTTTTAAGGTGTGACAAAAATTTAGGAATATGACATGTAAAACTTACATATATAAATATACAGTTCAAATTCCCAGGAGTAGTGTCAATGGCCCAGCTGCCATGCCAGCCACCCACCTGCACCGTACTACGGTGGGCAAATAAAGGTATAGGCCTCATTATGAACTACTACCTCCTAGGACCATAGTTCAGAGTGAGGCCTACTTATACCTTCATTTTGCCCACCATAGTGTGGTGTAGTTGGGTAGCTGGGCCCGTTCACTCCAGTAGAGTAAGTAAGCATTCCCAGGAGTATTGTCAGTGCGTATACAATTCTTGTTTACAGTGTCAATAAAGCTGTGGCCATTTCACATCCATCCTGGACTGTTGTGTGTATTTTAATCAAGGAGCTCAAACCACATACAGTACCATAAATGCCAGCTGTATTAGCCCCTTCCCACTCTGGCAAGCATTCCCACACTAAACGCCCATGCTGTGACTAAACCAAAACTCCACCAGTTACTCCTGTACTACTTTCCTCCTCTGTTCACCGTATGGCATTCGTTTGACCCTTTCACCTCCCTGCCTTCCTAGCCCTGTCAAGGCTTCCCTCCTTTATCCCTTCAGGTCTGGGTAGCTCCATTCAGTTTTGTCTTTCTGTAATAGTCACAATGCTGAAATACAGCAATTACAGTACTTTTGTTGGTTAAATACTGTATATTGGGGTACTCTATACTGTTCCTCGTCTGAGTAATATGTTAATTCACAGCCACTAATCACTCAGTAACCTCAGATTGGCAAATGTTCACAAGAAAATGGTGTGTGCTTACATTCCCCTACTGTTTTGACATGCACACAATCTTTTTGCCCTGGATCAAACTTTGTAACTGTGAGGAACGCTTACCTGGTCCCGCATGATGGCGGCTCCCCTTCGCTTACCCAGCCTGCTACGGATCTGACGCCAGCAATCCCGCGACGGAACGAGTCGCGCGCGTCAACTTTGACGCCGGCGCATGGGCGTCGGCGTCAACTTCGACGCCGGCGACGGAACGTCAGCGCGCCGACGCGATGACATCACGGCGTCCGGTTTGGCGCCATCATGGACTATTTAAACCCCCTTCTGATTACAATCCTTGCCCAAGTATAGGTCTTAGTTTCTAAGTTCCTGGGTGTGATTTTCTGCTGTTTGATTCCTGTTTTTGACCCTTGCCTGAACTCTCGACTACGAACCTTCTCTGCCTGGATTGACCCTTTTTGCCTGGACTTTGATTACTCTTTTGCTTAACCCTTCGGATACCACGCTATTACTGGACTTTGCTTCTTCCTTGGTCCGCTACTCAGCTCGGAGCCTTCGGGCCCTGACAGTAACATTTATGATATTACTTCACGTGTTACAATGATCTATCATGATCACTTGAAAACTTTCTTTACATGTATTAGAAGGAATGTAAATAAGAAAATAACAAAAAATAAGCAAATTAAGTGCTCATCTGTGTCCAATTGACACACCTTCTCAAGTCTAATTAAATCTTGGATTTGGCAATGAGCAACATTTTTGCCAGGTGTGGCCGTGAAAAAAACTCCCATAGATGCCAATGGGCACAAACAAATATTAAGTAGTAAACAAATGTTGCACAGTTTGCCACAAAATACACCTCTACCCCCATACAGTATGTAATCCCCCATATGTAATGAAAGGCACTAAGTTTACCCAGGAGCAGTAACCAATAGAAATCAATAAGATGTTTGCTTTTAAACAGGTGATTAGTAAATAATACCTGCTGATTGGTTGTTTTAAGTTACTGCTCTTGGGCAAACTTAGTGACTTTTATGACATAACCCTGTTTGCAGCTTTTTGTCTTCCTGCTGTATTTACCTTCATGGATAATTATTCCTCTGACAAATGAGAGAAAGGGTGTTTACGCCAACTGCAGTTGTTGCAGAATGTTTCAGTAATAGACAGATTTTAATTAATATCTTTCCACAAAGAAAAAAGGAAAGTTACCAAAACACAACTTGGCTCTTTTTTTCCCCAAGAATGAATTGAGAAAACAATAAGAAAAAATAAGAATAAGCAATCATTGAATTTCTATAAAGCTCCTTTGACAAAACACGGCAAATGTTTTTCTATTTAAAGGTCACTGAAATGGCAATAATAAAACAAAACCACATAATACAAATTTTTTCCTTATCAATTTTTATTTCACCAACTGTGCAATAGAAAGAATTTAATCCACTAGAATTGCTTTATTTTCACTATTAATAGGATGCAGCCAGAATGTGATTTTCAGTTTGTGAAGATTTATCTTTTAAATACCAACAGAAGTTAGTACAGAATGTTCAACAGATAGTTTGCTGACTTCTCTCTTGTATACTGACCTAAAATAATCTATGTTTTGATTCTTATCTGACTTTAGAACATTGTATCACCCCTATCACAGACAATTAGTGATCCTTAAGGGCTTAATAGCTTTTGCTTGAGATTGGTGTTAATTATGCATGTCAACTTTGTAATTAATAATCATTACAAATTAGGTTGTAGGTGATTATTGATTATATAATTGCAGTTGTTTCCTAATTTACACTGTAAAAGATGTGATTCATTTAATTCCAATACCTAGGGTCTGTCACTGTTGTAATTTAAGAAATAAAGGGTTAAGGATTACGGAAGTTTGCCCCTGTAGCCGTTTCTATCCCTTTCTCCAACCGTTTCAATTATAATGCTTTCAAAGATCTGTGAAACAGCGCTTCGTATTGAAGCCCAGGGAGAGACACAAAATAATTAACAGTAATATAGTGCAGTAGGTTGTGCTCCATTTAGCCACCTTTTTTGTGCAGATACAGAGACAGTCACTTGGATTTGTAAGTTAAATGCGTCGTGACTCAGGGCTAATTGAAGAAACTGTGTTATCTAAAGTTATCTTAACTCATTTAATGCATTTAACCTTTTCATTAGCATACCAAAGCACCATTGTTTTCAATGGTGAACTCTTTAATTGGATGGGATGCTGTGACACAATATTCTGTGCTAAGTGGGATAAATTAGATAAATGAGTTAAGTCACGACGCATTAAACTTACAATCCAAAGTGACTGCATCTGTAGGTAGTTACCTGTGAACCCACTCCAGCTTTTACCACAATCTTTTTTAGGGGGTTTCCCTTTGGTAAAAATGGGTACTCACAAACTTTTAAAGGTATTCTGCACTTATCTAGAGTTCTTTCTCCTTATAGTTCACACGGATATGCTAGAGAGAGTGCTTCATGTAGTGTAAAAATGTTTTTATTAAACACAAATATTTAAAAGTTTACAATGAGTAATAAGGGCAGTTAGCGTAATTGGGGGTTGGTTTCAATCCAGCCGGCGTGTTCCCCTTCTCCACAGCGTGTTTCTCCTGTTGTAATCTGTTTCAATGACTGAGCAACAAAAGTATAGACATCTTGTTTCACAAGATCATGAAATTAACATCAATTTAATGTGGCATATAGCCTATTATTTACCAACTCTTTGACCAGTAGTGACACGTGTATTCTAATCTATTCACAATAATTTACAACTAAACATAAAAACAATCAGTGAGGTATCAGAAAACCAGAGAAGGTGCAAAGTATATGTTTGCATTGGCAAATTACATTACACAGTTCGACAAAGGCCCAGGATGTGGCTCGAAACGTTACTGTATCACTGGTCTTAGCCATGCTACAATAAAGGCTTTTTATTGAAAGAAGTTGGTGCTGTCCGTCGTTGAAACTTTGGCAAATTACATTACACATATTTCATATACACCCCATAATTCCAAAGCTTTCTAAACTAAGGTCTGTTGGGCTTAATGAAGTCGTTTGCACATGGATAGGGAACTGGCTACAGGATCGGGTACAGAGGGTGGTTGTTAATGGTACATTCTCTACTTGGAGTAAGTTTCTTAGTGGGGTCCCTCAGGGCTCGGTGTTGGGTCCACTTTTATTTAACTTGTTCATTAAAGACTTAGAGGAGGGTGTTGTAAGTAATGTATCTGTGTTTGCGGATGACACAAAACTATCCAGCCCAATTAATTCCATCCAGGATGTGGCATCTTTGCAACAGGATCTTGACAAACTGGCAATCTGGGCAGATAAGTGGCAAATGAGATTCAATATTGATAAATGTGAAGTCATGCACCTGGGATGTAAAAATATTCAAGCCACTTATACCCTTAATGGGACTGCACTAGGCAAATCCATTATGGAAAAGGACCTTGGAGTCCTTGCAGATGATAAACTTGGCTGTAGCAAGCAATGCCAGTCAGCAGCATCAAGGGCCAATAAGGTCTTGAGCTGCATTAAAAGGGGCATAGAGTCACGGGAGGAGGGGGTCATCCTTCCACTTTATAGAGCACTTGTAAGGCCACATTTAGAATATGCCGTACAGTTTTGGTCTCCCTCACTCAAACAGGACATTATTGCATTAGAGAGGGTACAGAGAAGGGCAACTAAGCTGGTAAAAGGTATGGAAAATCTTAGCTATGAGGAAAGACTGGCCAAATTGGGGATGTTCACGCTGGAGAAGAGGTGCTTAAGGGGTGATATGATAACTATGTATAAATATATAAGGGGGTCATATAATAATCTCTCTAATGTTTTATTCACAAGTAGGTCTTTCCAGATTACACGAGGTCACCCATTCCGTTTAGAAGAAAAGAGGTTTCGCTTAAATATTCGGAAGGGTTTTTTTACAGTGAGAGCTGTGAAGATGTGGAATTCTCTCCCTGAAACTGTTTTACTGGCTGATACATTAGATAGCTTTAAGAAGGGGTTGGATGGCTTTTTAGCAAGTGAGGGAATACAGGGTTATGGAAGATAGCTCATTATACAAGTTGATCCAGGGACTAGTCCGATTGCCTTTTTGGAGTCAGGAAGGAATTTTTTCCCCCTCTGAGGCAAATTGGAGAGGCTTAGGATGGGGTTTTTGCCTTCCTCTGGATCAACTAGCAGTTAGGCAGTTAAAATAAAAAAAAAAAAGGTTGAACTTGATGGACGCGAGTCTTTTTTCAGCCTAACTTACTATGTTACTATGTAATATATAATATAAATAATATATATGTTGCCCATAGTATGTGTAAATGTCACTTTTACTGGAAATTTTATTTTTAACCAATCCTTCCCCAGACTAGAGAATCATATAAGTAATGCCCTTGTCACTCTGGCAGGTTGAGAGAAATGTAAAATTGCTTGAGAAAAGTCAATAAGCCTATTTGCATTCCAAAAAAAAATCTTTTTAACATAACTAGCCAATTTAGTTTGGCATAAACACTATATTTTACTAAACATTTCTATGGTTCTGTATCTGTAAGTTTACTGGATAATAAACTAAAACACACAATTAAAACTGGTTTGAAAGAAAACATTTATTCTTGATGTTTGGCCAACAGAAGTCTGCACAGGCTTTACCTTGGCATTTACAAAAGCAACTAAAATAGCCTAAAATGGTTTTACACAGAGAGGGGCAGATTTACTAATGGTCGAATTTCGAATAAAAAAAAATTCGAAATTCGACCATGGGAATAGTGGGGAAGTAAAATCCTTCGAATTCAACTATCGAATTGTAAAGATTTTACCGCAATTTGATTGATCGAATATAAAAAATGAATTGATCAAATTTTTTTTAATTGATCTCAGCTAATGATTCCCAATTCGGTAGCTTGATCCTGACGAAGTAGGGGGTCGAATAAAAATTTAAAGGGGAAGTTATTCGACCATCAAATATTCGAATATTCTAATAAAATTTTATTTGAATATTCGAATCATTTAATTTTTAATACTCGATGGTCGAATTTGCCTAATTTGCATATTCAAATTTATATTAAATTTGATTGGACTTAGAATTATTCATGTGAATTTTGTAAATCTGCCCCTAAAAGAGTGAAATGGGTGTGACAATGCAAAGCCAGCAGGAATCCTTAATGCTTTTACATCTGACTTTAGTGTCCTCCTCATTTCTGTCTGGTCTCAGGATCTCCTGCAAGCTACATCTATCTCTTGGGGACACCTTGCAAACCATATAGCTATGTATAGGAAAATACTGGAGCTCCCAAGAATAAATAATAATAAAATGTTATTGAGGTAATTAATTTAAAAAAATTACAAATAAACAGGCAGCAAGGACTGCACTTTCTATTTAATTTCATGGTTAGTGGAGCATTTCATCAGAGAAATACACACCCACAGCTAGTCAAACAACATATAACCTCTTTACCTACACAATTAACCCTACAATTGCCAATACCCAGCATCACTGTTTATGCATTATATATTATGCATTATACATAATTAACAATGCATAGAGCACAGTTTTGATAAATGCACTCTGAAGGCATAAAGGCTTTAACCAATCTCTAATACATATATATTACTGTAGTAACAGTATCATCATTTTTATCATCAGCCCTTGCCCAGTGAAACTTACAGTATAAGGTCCTTATTACATTCACTCACAGTATGGTCAGTTTTATCAAGAGTCAATTACCCTGTCTATATGTTGTTGTAGTGTGGAAGCATATTATTTTGTATATGTTAGCATAGGGATTTCCATGTATCCCCCTGTATTAAGAATTCCTCTGTGTTTTAGAGTCTATAGAGTATATTGGTTCTTGAAAGTTCCTACAAAATATGAATGTTTTATGCATTGACATGAGCAACAGTAAAATTAACCCTATTTGTTTGGGCATCTTTACATCCTCCTTTTTGTTAGTATACCCTCCCAACTGGTTCACCTCTTACACACAAACAATTTAGAAAATACACATACATTTCACAAGGTGCAGTTCTCCACATGTTTCTGTGATCAACACCAAGTTGTAAGATTTTTGAACAATTCAAGAAGTTAACCAGGACATTTACTTGGTGTATCTAGAAGCATTTTGATACATAAAACATTATATTGATGTCATGTTTTTATTTGTAATAGTCACTGAAAAATGTATCTGCCAGTTCATCTAAATTTATAATTCTGTGCAAATCAGAACTACAGATGCTAATTAACTATTTTGGTCAACTTTAAGTTCATAGAAGCTGAACATTTCACTTTTCTACAAAACTATTCATTTTAGCAGCTTCTACTGCCTCTGTGTTTGCTAAATTAATTGTCACCTATGAAAAATTTTATTGGAGACAGTTAAGTTGTTTTTTTTTACTTTACTTTGAACTGAAACACACCTATTTGTAATGCAACTTGTTTTGCTTGAAGCAAGAAAGAAAATCAACTTTAAACTTGGTATATTGGTTTTAATGAGATCTCTGAATCGTCTGCTGTTCTAGTAGCACAGACTCTAATTAATTAACTGTAAGCTGACATAATCCAACTTCTTGATTATTTCCCATTTGCTTGCTGCTAGGTGTCCCTAAAGGCAGACTATGCTTCAAGACATGTCTATTAGATGATTGAAGAAAAAGCGAATATTACAGTAGGAAATGTAAGGAGGATGGTGAGAAAACTGAAAATTGTTCTTTAGATAGAACAATATAGGTAGTGAGCGTGAAAGCAGGTGTACTTGTATAGTAGGTACAATGACTATATACTAATGTTGTATGGGATCTGTTATCTGGAAACCCATTATCCAGAAAGATCCAAATTACGGGAAGGCCTTCTCCCATACACTTCTTTTTAAACAAAAAACATTTTTTTTTAATTATCTCCCTTTTCCCTGTAATAATAAAACAGTACCCTATACTTGATCCCAGCCAAGATATGATTAATCCTTATTGGAGGCAACACAATACAGATACATGTGCATTTTTATTAAATTTGAATATACTCGAAATTCAATTGGGGGTTATTTAATAAAAGAAATCTAATATATCTTAAACTTGCACGAATTTTACCAATTTTAAAACTCTAATCAAATTCTTACCAAATGTCAGGCTACTAACATGTTCAAATTGGTCCCTGGACCACTCCCATTGACTTATACATGAACCCGGTAGGTTTTAGGTGGCGAATATTTGAATTTGTACCAGAGTGTGATAAATCTCGAAATTCAAATTAAAACTTGAATAGAGTTTGGATAATTCACAATTCTAATTTGAGAGTTTTGACCATTAAAAAAAATATGAAAATTTGAATTTTCATTTCAACGCTAAGGGGCCGATTTACTAAATTAACGTGAAATGATCGAAGTTCAATCGAATTCGATCGAATACCGATCGTAAAAATTTTTTGTGAAATCGGATATGCAAATTTGGCCTCTTCGATCAGCGAATATCGAATATATCGAATGATCGGATATTCGATAATTCGATCATTTGATGATCGAAGGATTTAAAATTTTAAAGTTATTCGACTGCCTACTTCGCCAGATTGAACCTACCGAATTGTAATAGAAGCCTATGGGAAGCAGCCCATAGGCTTCTGAGGCTAAGTCCTGCTTGAATACCATTTGTACAATCGGAGCATTTGATAGTTCGAACTGTGCAAATATTTCGGACGCTCAAATCAAATTTCACGATTTTTTCGTGAAATCGAACGATAGGTATCCGATTGTACAAATTCATCAAGAAATCGGATAACGAGCAAAATGATAGCCTAAAACAATTCAATAAGCATTCGATGGTCGAATTGCGAATTTTGTCAAGCTGATTATGGGGAATAATAGTAAATTTGCCCCTCAGTCTCTGAAGCCTATGGAGAGCTTCCCATAGGCTTCTATTGCAATTCGGTAGGTTTAATCTGGCGAAGCAGGCAGTCGAATAACTTTAAAATTTTGATTCTTCGATGATCGAATGATCGAATATATGATCATTCGATCTATTAGATCTATTCGATGATCGAAGAGGCCAAATTTCACTTTACGATTTCACAAAAAATTAGTACGATCATTGTTCGAACGAATTTGATCGAATTTCAATCATTTCACGTGAAACTATCTTAGTATGTTCTTCATAAATGACCTTAGTAAGTCATAATATTTCCTGGATTACTGAGAATCAAGTCATTGTGAAAACAGAAATGGCATGAAAGAGGTTTAAAGAAATTACAGAATCAACTTTTGGATGCATTAGGAGAAATATTCTAGTGTGCTTTAAAAAGAACACAAATAGCCAAAGGATAACAATCTGAAATACTAATCTGTGTTTAATGCTGAACATGACAGAAAAGTCAAATGCCTTTTATTAGTCTTTTTGAAAATCTGCTTCTAAAACATGATGACCTTGTTAAATACTTGCTATTTGTGTACATTTCAGCACTTCAATTCTAGTTATTGTATCATTGATCTGTTCCTCTGAAACCAGAATACATTGTCTTGCTTCCTCTCATTAGTAAAAAAAAAAATTAAAAAGATGGCAAAAGTGTTTTGAGTCTTTTCAAACCTCAGGCAATCTAAATGTATATACTATGAAATTTACCAGGTTTCGGAAAAATAAAACAATTGTTCCTGATTAGCTGTTATTTGAGAGTGGAGGATTTTAATATTTTTATAATGATATATTGCAGTGTGCTGCCCTGTAGTTTTTAAATAGCTTTATTGGAAACTGTCAAACCCATTGCTAATATTTCAGCAGTTGTTCTTCATTTCAGCAGTATAGAATTCAATTTACCAGAAATGTGATATTCCTCCTGAAATTTTGAATTCACAATAGATAGATAATTAGATTATGCCCTGAAGATTAAAAATAATACTGAAATCCTTCCATATACACAGTTTTCTCCCCCTAGCTAGCTAGAGCTATTCTCTTTTGTTCATCTATCAAACTGTACAATTTTTTAGATTCTCTGGGTAATCAAATTTAGTCCAGGCTTTGTATAAGCCACTTGAATGTCTCATAGAATATTTTCAGTATTTCACTGTGTAAGTGCTGTGGAATAAGCTATCACTAATATTATTTATCAGTTAATGAATATCATTTAGGCTTTTGCATTGCTCTTCATAACTGCTGGTAATGATTCTGCTCTTAAGTTTACAAGCATCGGTGATGCTGGACTTCAGATGGATCTGAATCGATATCAGTGAAGCACGCAGGGGCTCATTTATGACAATGGTTTGTGATAATGGCAGATGTGCTGCAGATTCTACCCAGATGCAAACTTGTATGAAATGAAAGTGCCATTTTGTTATTCATCAGAGCAACTTGATGAATCATTCATTCCATGAAATCCAGTCCTTTATTGCCACAGAAAACATAAAAATGAATAATTAAGGCAACACCGTTTGCCCACAAAATGAGTCTCATGGATTACTCCTCGGAACAAGATAATTACTCTTTACCCTTGTAAGTAACAGAAGGCCACAAACCAAGATCCAAAAATTAAAAATCATAGCTAAATAATTAATTGAAATACATAAAATGCTAGTAATGCAGGTATGAGATCCATTATCTGGACATCTTTAGACAGGAACTTGGACATGAACATGAACTTAGGTTGAGATTGGCTCAAAAGGAAAGTTTTTGGATTTGGCTTTTACAAACATTGCAAGGGTTAAATTAGGAATTAAGCTTGACTTTGTGATTCTACTTCTAGTCATGTTTAATTCCCATTCCGATTGTTCTAGTGGTTGAACTATCAAGGGAAATGTAAAATAACCTTTTTTTTCTTCTTTTTGATTAGGGAAAGATACTTTTTGTTACATTTGTTTAATGTTACTTTGTTTCTGTATATATTCTTCTTTAAATGGTATGAACATGGTATCCTTCTATTTAACTTCTGCTCCTGGCGTTTGTACTTTGACTTTTTTTCTGTTTTTCCCTTGGCTGGATACACTTGGATTGTTGCAGATCATAAAGCCATGTGTCTTATAAAGGCATTTTAAACATGGAACTTTTAATGGTGCTGTGTCATACATTGGAGTTTGGATACACTTGGGACTTTATTATTAACTTTTGGAACTTTTTGAAAGTACTGGGTCATGATTAAAAAACCTTGTAATTTGGAACAGTTTAAATAATTTTGATTGTGAGGGATTGGGTCTTTATTGCTTTACCTATTTAAGGTGTATTGTGGTTTGTGTTGATCACCTGACAAAGGGGCACTCCCCCGAAACATTGTTCAATGTGGCGGGACACGATTAAACACAGGTTTATCCCTTTTGCAGCATACATGTGCTGGATTATTTGTTCCAGATTCATGGTGTGGGTGCCTTCCTCCTATATCCATAGGCAAAGTATTACTTAAGAGAAGAGGAGAGGTGTGTGCATGTACATTCTTTTTCAATTCCATTATCTGGAAACCCATTATCCAAAAAGTTCAGCATTATGGGAAGACCATCTCCCATAGACTCCATTTGAATTAAATAAATGACATTTTTTAAATAATTATTTTTTCTCTGTAACAATAAATCAGTACCTCACTTATATACGAGCTGAGTAGCTCACCGCTTCACTTCCAAGAAATCCTTTGTGGGTTACCGGACACTCCCACTTGGCAAGGCAGTGTTTAACACATATACAGTACTCACTGCCTGGGATCAACTGCAATCACTCACAAAAATAGTTAAAACCTAATTTCTTTATTTAATCCATTTATAGTATTGTGCTACATTTTCAGTGTCTACATATACAAAACTGCCAACACATTTGTCACTTCCTCGGAGCATAATTGTATCATACAAAATGGCATAGCTTTATGGGTAGTTGTATATACACCCTCTTACACTTCTTAAAGCTATATGCTCTCAATTAAAAATATTTTTTTGCATACATAAAAACAACAAACATGTTCAATATTTATTCCATAACCATCTATAACTCAGATTTTAAAACTTTTTTTTACTTAATCAATTTCATTTCTATAAAGTATTATATTTGATATGTGTGACTTCTCTCATTCACCATAATGCAACCTATTTTCTGTTATCCACATATGTTGCATTGGTATGAGTTCTAAATTAATTTTCTACAAAGTATTTGATTTCTCAGTCTTTATTTAAACCTGCTGGTTGTTCTGTCACCAATATAAACATCCACCAGGTTTCTCTCTTGTTTAAAAGTTTCTCAATGTCCCCCCTTCTCTTTCCTAATTTCACATGTTCTAAACCCTGAAAGGAGATACACTTCTCATTGCCAAAATATGGTCAGCTATTTCAGAGGAGGTATCCTTTCTCCTTATGCATGCCACACACTCCAAAACTTGATATTTCATTCATCTAGATGTTCTCCCTACATATTGTCATCCACACCCACATGTAGCTAAGTATACATTAAGGGGCAGATTTATCAAGACTCAAATTTTGAAGTGTAAAAACTTCGAATTCTAAAAGGCCAACCAAAATAATTTAGATTTTTTTTTTATTGAATAGGTTTGAATAGGATTTTCGTTAAATCTCTGTTACAGATTGGTATGGAATAAATATTGAACATGTTTGTTTTAATTGGTATTACATAGTAACATAGTAACATAGTAACATAGTAAGTTAGGCTGAAAAAAGACTCACGTCCATCAAGTTTAAACTTTTTTTTTTTTTTTAACTGCCTAACTGCTAGTTGATCCAGAGGAAGGCAAAAAACGCCTATTGTATAGCTTTAACAAGTGTAAGAGGGTATATATAAAACTACCTATAAAGCTATGCCATTTTGCATGATACAAGTATGCCCTGTGGAAGTGATCCATGCAGTTACAAAATGCGTTGGAAGTTTTGTGTGACACTGAAAACAAAGCAAAAGCTATTAAATGGATGAAATAAAGAAATGAATTTTTAATTAATTCTGTGAGAGATTGCAGTTGATCCCAGGTTATAAGTACTGTATATGCCAGGGGCAGGGAACCTATGGCTCGGGAGCCAGATGTGGCTACATCAGGCTCGCTGCCAAATCTTTAATAAAAATAATGGGTGGCGTGGCCTGAGCTCTGCGGATAGAATTACTAGAAAGAAGGGTGCCAGAAAAGAAGACATGAAAAATATTATGAAGAACAGTGATATTTCAAATGAGTGATATTTCAAAAATGATTTGCAGGTGTCATATATGTCATATATAATCTGATGAGGAGAAGTGAAATGGTGATATTGGAACATTTGCAACTGAATGATTTTTGGTTGTCGTTCACAATAAAAAGTAACAGAACAATTGCGACCACCTGCAAATCATTTGAAACATCACTCATTTGAAATATCACTGTTCTTCATAATTTAATTTTCATGTCTTCTTTTCTGGAATTTCTGGCATTTGACAGATTTCCCTAACATGCTACCATGAGACTGTACATTGGGCTTTTGCATTATGTCTTGTGAGTAAGTGGATTGAGCAACAAAAGTGGCATTTTGTGACTGGATTGGGGGAGTGCATATATAGATATTGTCCAATGCATTATTATCCCATTATCCATGGGTGCAGGGAACTTTACTTCACATCAACCACAGACTGCAGCGTTAGCTTCAAATTCCCCTTGTATCACCAGCAACATTGCTGTGGACTGTTAGAAACACATATTGTCTTGTGTGAGTCTTGTGTGAGTCTGACCCACATCTCACATCTAAAGCACATTAAGACCAACCTACAATCACATGTAACGGATGGAAGTCTCAACGCCTGCATGAAACTTAACCTCAACACATATCAACCAGACTACAAAGCCATCAGCAAAACCATGCAGCACCAGAAGTCGCATTAATGGTAAGAAGTACTATTCATCACTGGTTAGCAACAGCATAACAATGTTATTAGAAAGAATTCAGAGACTTATTGTACTTTAAAGGTGTTGGTCTTACATAAAATGCACACATTTACTTGTATTTAGTTTTAAACATATTGTATGGCTCTCACGGAATTACAATTTAAAATATGTGGCGTTTATGGCTCTCTCAGCCAAAAGGTTCCTGACCCCTGGTATATGCGTTAAACAATAAAGCAGTACCTAAGAAATAATTGAAGCTTATTGGACCCAAAACAATCATATTGGGTTTAATTATTATATAAATTATTTTGTTTTTGTAGACTTAAAGGAGTTGTTCAGCTTTAAATTAACTTTTAGTGGCCAAAATTCAATAAGCATTCCACTATCGAATGCTTATCGAAGAGTTTTAGGTTATTTTTACTTCGCTAATAGATTTCTCGATAAAATCGTACGATCGAATACCGATCGTTCAATTTCACAAAAAAATCTTAAAATTTCCTTCAAGCACTCGAAAAATGTGTACGCTTCGAACGACCGAAGCGTTCGATCGTACAAATGGTATTTGAGCAAGTGATAGAAAAAAAATCCTATTGGGGGCTTCCCATAGGCTTCTACTGCAATTCGGTAGGTTCAATCTGGCGAAGTAGGCGATGGAATAAAAGTTTAAAGTTAAAGTACTTCGATCATCGAATTATCAATATCCAATCATTCAATCTATTCAATGTATTTGATACGCTCGAATTTTGCGTATTCGATGATCGAAGTGGCCGAATTGGCATATTAGAATATTTGATAAAATCGTATGATCGGAATTCGATTGAATTCAATCGAACTTCGAACTATTCACGTGAATTTAGTAAATTTGCCCCTTAGTATGATGTAGAGAGTAACATTCTGAGACACTTTAGCAATTGTTTTTAATTTTCTATTATTTGTGTTTTTTGAGTTAAAATTTTAATTAAGAAGCTCTCAAGATTTCAATGTCAGCAATCTGGTTGCTAGGGTCCAAATTACTCTAGCAACCCTGAATTGATTTGAATTAGAGCCTGGAACATGAATAGGAGAGGACCTGAATGGAAAGACAAGTAATTAAAAGCAGCAATAAAAATACATTTGTAGCCTTATAGAGCATTTTTTTAGATGGAGTTAGTAACCTCCATTTGAAAGCTGGATAAGTCAGAAGAAGTCAAATAATTCAAAAACTATAAAAAATTGAAGAACAATTGAAGAGTTGCTTAGAAATGGCTTTTACTTAAAGTTAACTTAAAGGCGAACTATTCCTTTAAGATATGGAGATCCAAATTACAAAAAGATTTCTTATCCAGAAGGAGTTTTTTTACCTTCCTCTGCATAATATTTTAGGCAGGTTTCACTTAACCAAAAGGTTGAACTCAAAGGACATGTATTTGTTTTCAACCTAAACCATGTATAACTATGTTACAAAATGGTACTCTCTAAATGGAGAAACTGTGTCAGAAGAGAATTTTTTAATAAAATTTTGAAAATTTACAATGTTGGAGTAAGTTTGGGCTACTTCGACTTTTAAATAGCCCAAAATTCAATTTGAATTGAAAAAAATTTGAAAATTCGAATTTCAAAGTACTGTCCCTTTAGAATCCTTCGAATTTTACACTTCGCCACCTTAAAGCTGCCGAATTGCCCTTTTAGCCTGTGGAGGAGCTCTAGAGCCAGACCTGAAAATGTTTCTAAGGCCTGAGAATTCAAAGGCTTTTGGATGAATTTGTTCAGATCGTTCAAATCGAACAATGCATTTGAATGATTCAAATGATTTCAATTCGATCGAAAGCTGACCAGTTTGGTCCATTTTCAGTCGAAGATTTTCCCCAAAAAAAAATTTTCAATTTTTTTTTTTCTATTCAAAATTGACCATAAGTAAATCTGCCCCTTGATGTTGCAAACTGAACAATTTGGAGGGTTATTTATTAAGCTCCAAATTTATCTCAATATTTTCTTTTAGAAATTCTGAGCAAATCTGTACGGGTTTTTTAGGCTTATTTGTTTTAACATTTGCCCAAAAATTTTCTTTGCGGGGAAAAACTCAGATTTCCATGATTTTTTTCAGATTTCTTTTCCGAAAACGACACATTTTTCAGATTTTTCCCCCGTAAGCTCCGATAATATTGTGGAATTTGCATGAAACCAAGCGCACATCACAAAATCAATGGGACTTCTCTCCCTGACTTATATGCAACCTCGGCAGGTTTGAGATGCCAGATTTTAATATTCTGAGTTTTTCATCCTTGGGGTTTAATAAATCCTGAAAAAATGTGATTTCGGATTTTCGGAATTCTGAGCTTAATAAATTACCCCCTTGGTGTTTTAGTAAATCTTGCAAATAGCACAGAGCAATAATAGGCAAAAACCATGTGCGTCGGTACCAGGGGGACCAAGAGGCCATCCTTGTAATCCTGCCAGCAATAATTGCAGTTTTCTGGAGATGTTTTTACTGCTGATTTTGTACTAGTAAACAGAGGCCATTGTATCAACAAAGCAGAAATATTATTTATTTAAACAAGTATGGTGTAGCAGTACTGCTTCTTTTTTTAGATATCTGGAATACTAATGGATCTTACATCTGCATTTGCCACAAATCCTATATAATAAAGTTGAAGTGTCTCTGCGTCCAGTCCCTGTGTCCGTGGAATTCACTACTGCGCATGTGCCGACAGACCGAATTTACCAGTTTTGGCCACTAGAGGTCGCCAATCACAAGCTAATGCTATCAGTACCAGTACTTAGAATACAGGCAATGGAAGCCTGTGGTGAAGTGTATAAGGTAAATGCCTTTGACCAGTGCTTTTAGTGTTCAATTCCCATTGAGTGATCATTTATGCTAGCAAAGTAGATAGACGCGCAACTCCGCACCCTTACGCTGTGGTGTGTTTTAGCATTGTGGGTGATAGTCTGAAAAACGTAAATACGTTACCGTTCGCCGACCAGAGTGTAAATTCGCACGTTAGTGAATTTGCGTAGCGCAAATTCGCCTACAACAATTCTGTTTTTATAAATGTTTGACTACATATGTTCTAGCGCCCGTTAATTTAACGGGCTTAATGTAAAGTTCAAGTGTCTCTGCGTCCAGTCCCTGTGTGCATGGAATTGCGCTACTGCGCATGTGCCGCACGGACCGTCTCTGGCGAATTTACGCTAGCGAAGTAGATAGACGCGCAACTTCACACCCTTACTCTGTGGCATGTTTTACCATTGTGTGTGATTGTCTGAAAAATGTAAATACGTTACCGTTCGCCAACCAGAGTGTAAATTCGCACGTTAGTGAATTTGCGTAGCGCAGATGAAAATTTGCCTACAACAATTCTGTTTTTTATAAATGTTTGACTACATATGTTCTAGCGCCCTTTAATTTAACGGGCTTAATGTCTAGTTCATATATAAATCCCAAGGGAAAAAAAACTAAATATGTGTACTGAATCTGAATTGTCTTCATCTCACTGATCTGTAGCAAATACATTTAGGGGTAAATTTACAAAATTCACGTGAAGAGATCAAAATTTGATCGAATTCCGATCGTACAATTTTCTCTGAGGATCGAATATGCAAATTTGGCCACTTCGATCATCGAATACCGAAAATTCGAATGATTGAATAGATCATTCGAATGCCTACTTCACCAGATTGAACCTACCGAATACCAATAGAAGCCTATGGGAATCCCCCCATAGGCTTCTTTTGCAAACACCTGCTCGAATACCATTTGTACAATCAAATCATACGAATTTTTCGGAGGATCGAATTAAAAAGTACGATTTTTTCGTGAAATCGAACAATTGGTATTCGATCGTACGATTTAATCGAGAAATTGAATATCGAGGAAAAAAAAGCCAAAAACTATTCGATAAGCATTTGATAGTCGAATGCTTATTGAATATCGAATAGATTCAAGGGATTTTTTGGTGAATTTTAGTAAATTTGCCCCTTATTCTTGAATAAATTCATGCACTCCTGTGGCTAATATACAATAAACAAATCTAGAGATTATTCTTATTGTTGACTTTGTGGTACAGTATACGTAAGATGTGCATAGTACAGGTGTTGTTTACGAAATGCTTAAACAGTAATAAAATAATTTTTTATATGGATGGCATTCATAAAATTGTAAAAAAAGAGAGATTGTACAATCTGGACATTTGCTTTAATTAGGTCCCATGCATTCTCTTTTTAAAATTCATCCATTTACACAAAACATTTCTGTAGAAGTTCCAGCTGATATCATGTTTTCTCAGCCCACATATAAAAACTCCATATATGCAAAATTTTAAATGCCAGCCCACATGGTGTTGCTGTTGGTTTGTTCCTAGTTTTTATTGCCATCTGTGATACATTTTACTTCCAAAGACTTGTTATCAAATTACATCCACCACAGTAAATACTGTTCTTGAACAAATGTATGTACTCAGTGGTCTGTTTTTCCTGTTTACGCTAAGCAAAGTGAAGATGGTATTCTGTTTCTCAAATGGCGTATTAACAGGTACAATAGGCAATTTATAAGTATGGATTAGGCACCTTATTACTAGTCAAAAATATATGTTTCAGACATTAGGGGACAAATTTACTATTATTCCCCAAAATTAGCTCGATCCTACTCAAAATTAGATAAGCATTCGACCATCGAATGCTTATCGAATTGTTTTAGGCTATCATTTTGCTTGATATTCGATTTCTCAATGAATTTGTACGATCAGACACGAAAAACACGATTTCACGAAAAAATCTAAAATTTCCTTCAAGCATCCGAAAAATTCGTATGATTCGAATGATCGAATGCTTCGATCGTACGAATGGTATGCGAGCAGCACTTAGGGGCCGATTTATGAAATTCACGTGAAATGATCGAATTTATCATGAAATTGTAGTCGATGGTCGAATGCTTATCGAATTACAAATTTGGTGGAGCTAATTTCCAGGAATAATAGTAAATTTGCCCCTTAGTCTCAGAAGCCTATGGGGGGTTCCCATAGGCTTCTATTGCGATTCGGTAGGTTCAATCTGGCGAAGTAGGCAGTCGAAGAATAGATCATTCGATCTATTTGATAATTCGGTATTCGATGATCAAAGAGGCGAAGTTAGAATATCAGATTTTATGAAAAAATTCATACGATCGTTATTCGATCGAATTCAATCGAACTTCTATCATTTCACGTGAATTTCATAAATCGGCCCCTAGCTCAACTTGAAAATGAAAATGTTCACCTCTATTGCTGTGCATCTATGTAATGTTCCAGTTTTTTAATACAGAACACCTACAATTAAAACTTTAGTTACAATGGCAATATTATTATAATACTTTTTAATTATATACTGTATTTAAAAGACTCTAGGGGGCAAATTTACTAAAATTCCCCAAAAATCCTACGAATCTATTCGAAATTCGATAAGCATTCGAATATTGAAGAGATATTCAACTTCTTGATGGATTCGTACAATCGGATACCGATCGTTCGATTTCACAAAGAAATCTTACTTTTTCCCTCGAGCCTCCGAAAAATTCGTACGATTCGAACGATCGAAGCGTTCGATCATACGAATGGTATTCAAGCAGGCCAAATAAGCCTATGCGGGGGTGGTAAATCTCAAACAATCTGTATTTATATGACCAGTCTGTAACCATCATACCATAAAACAATATTAATTGTTTGAAAATGTCCCCTTTAAAGGGGTTGTCCACCTTCAAACTAGTTACTGTATTTTCAGATAGATCACCAGAAATAATGACTTTTTCCATTTACTGTCTATTTTCTATTTGTAACCGTTTTTCTTATATTGAAGTGTAAAGTGTCATTTTTCACCTTCTAAAGCAGCTCTGGGAGGGGGGGGATTTTTAAAGGCGTACTGTATTTATCAAAGGGTGAAATTTCACTTCACCCATTCATAAATACACCTTTCAAAATCCCATAGAAATGAATGGAGACAGACGGAATTTCCCTCTAGTGGCGGAACTTCACTCTTTCATAGATTTACCCCATAAAGAGCCCTCTGAGCAGAGCAGAGATGGCTCAAGATGGCATTTTTTCCTTCTGGTTCAACCTCTGGATCTGTAATTTCCTCTGAATCAACTAGTATTTAGGTAGGATTCAATGGACAAAAAGATAAGACTTAGGGGCAGATTTGCTAAGGGTCGAATTTCGAATGAAAAAAAAATTCAAAATTCGACCAGGGAATAGTGGGGGAATAGTGCGGAATTAAAAAAATTCGAATTCGAATCAAATATTCGAACGATTTTTAGCGATCGATCAAATTTTTAAAAATTCGATCTTAGGGAATGATCCCCATTTCGGTAGGTTTAATCTGGCGAAGTAGGTGATCGAATTTAAATTTAAAGGGGAAGTATTCGACCATCAAATTTTCAAATAAAATTAAATTTGAATATTCGAATAATTTGAATTCGAATATTCGATGGTCGAATTTGCCTAATTTGCATATTCAAAATTAGAATTCGAATCTTTTTGAAAATTCGATCGAATATTTGAATCCCTCATGTGAATATATGTGAATTTAGTAAATCTGCCCCTTGATGTATTTTATTTTTTAAACAGCTGTTTTATATTACTTTTGTATGTTACTATGTATTTCGGTGGCTCTTTGGACAATGGGTTTCTGGACAATAGATTCAATAATTTAATGATAGTTTATGGTTGTTAAAGCTATTTACTGAATTGTCTATCCTGTACTACATAAATGCAATTTCCAGGGTTTGTACATAAATGCAACATTTATCAAACTCTATTCCATTGCATGAAGATGTAAGGAAAAAAATTTATTTTTTTTCAATTTCTAAACAATTTTTAATTCATATTGAAAAAAATGAGAATGTAAAGAAGAGTATGTAAAGGATGTAGGTGCATTTTTCAAAGACAAAAAGGCTTATTAAAATTGCACATGCACACTATGTTTTTCTTAACAGGGGTATTCCAGGGGCATGCCGCCGCCCCCCTCCTGCTTCCCGTTTCTAGCTTTTAGCATCTGAGGGGGTCGAGGAGGGGCCGCATTCAATTGAAAGAGCACTTTAAAAAAAACTTTGAGGGTCGAATTTCGAAGTTTTTTCACTTCAAAGTTCGGCCCTTAGTAAATCTGCCCCTAAGGGTTGTAATCTTTATGAAGGTGTATATTTTCTTTCCTCTTTATAACACTTTTTTTTAGAATAGTCATAGATATAGATTATACTGCTTTAATACCAGGGTTGCTCGTGCCATGAGACAAGGTGAGAACCTTGCCTCAGGCGGTGCGGAGCAGCTAGTTACAAGGGCCGCCTCTTGTAACTTTAAGAGCCGCATTTCCTGGTTTTAACCTGGAAATTCGGCTCCGCTAGTGCAGAGAGTGCAATTGCGTTCAATGCACTAGCGATACCGCCCCCCTTTGACCGCTCCGATGCTAATTTTTAAGCATGTAGCGAGAAGGGGGGGGGCGGTATAGGGGCCCCAGAGGAGCCGCTGTTTAATACAATGTTACTTTTGTAAAAGATTGTAAAAAAGGTTTTTATATGATAAAAGGCAGTAAATCAACAAAAGTATAATATTTCCTTCCATTACATAAATTGTATTTTATAATATGACAAAATTAGCTAAGGAAGAAGATGGGGCTTTATTTAGAAGTGTATTGCTTTAACAATGATTTGCAATGTGTTATTTTGTTACAATAAGGATCATTTTAAAGTGATAAAATATTTTATATTTTTGTAAAGCAAACAGAGATGGATTTCACAAGGAAGACAGAGTGACTTACTGAATGTCATAAAAAATTGTCACTGGGCCATCAATTCTAATATCCAACTTCAATGACTAAAGCCACAAATCACATACTGTTGCAACAGCCGAATATTTTTACTTCAGTGGAACCTTTGCTCATAAGCACATTAGAGAAGTAGAATAGGTTTGTCTGGAAATATTTGAAACATGGCCTGTCATACTTTTCTATCTAGATTAACAGAAAGGAAACAAACCAAAAAAAGACAAAAATAAGTAGGAAAACATGTCAGGCAGGAGATCAAGTTTATGCAATGATTTGTACAGTAGGATCTACTTTAAGTCAAAACATATCTTGCTATTTAATGAGCACATTCACTTTTCCATGCTTATATTTTTATAAAAATAATGCACTATTTAATAACAGTGTTTATTTTATGGATCAGGACTCTTAATTAAGTTGGATTAATAGAGAGTTCTGTTGTATGTGGTGGCCAAGCATGTCCTCACACATTTGAATTGTACTGTATCAATGTACTATAGCAATTTCAGGTAGTTGGACAGTGGTCTGACTGGGGAATAGACCTTTGCGTACACTCCAAACTGGGGCACAGACAGTTCATTTTGGCCAGATTATTGGAGTCTTTTCCAAAAGAAAGACAAAATATACAGAAAACAACAAAACTTAAGTCTGTCCAGCTAACTAGTACACAGTTATTTCCATTACTAACCCATGGCAATGGCCTTGTGCCCCAATTCCTTACAAATTAAATTCACAAAGAAGTTTAACACAAACAAGACATTAAGATCACAGCTCTTGTTCTCACCAAAGTCCTCTTTCCTTTATGCCGAAAACCCAGCTCCTTTTCTTATGGAGCCACCCCTCACAGCTGCAGCCTAATCACCATGCAGCTATCTACATAACTGGGAGCCCAATTCACCTGGAGTGGCCTACTGGAATGGAGGGATCACCCACTTTTGTCCATTGACTCCAGGGACTCCATAAACCAGCTTTTACTGAAGCTGAACAACAGTAAAATAAAACACTTTCTTATTCAGCAAAACTGACATTTTCTGAAATTTCCATACATACGCCAGGAATCTGGGGGAAACATACACTGCATCAACCTGTTTCCCAGTGCTTCTCTTACAGTACTTTATTACAAAAGTATCTACTTGTGGCATTTTACCTTCTTAAATTTTGGAAATGCATTGTAGTCAATAGGAAAGGAAAATGACATTGCATTTAAGGCGTTTTTAATTCAGCAAATATTGCCACAGCACATTAGAAAAGCTCTTTTCCACTATTCTACAACTGTTCTTCATAGAAAAAAGTTCCTATGTTGCCAATTTCTTCCAAACACGACACCCGCACCGCTTTTTAGACAGACAGAGGAAGGACTGGGGAGAATTGTTTGATGTGAAATGCAAGGGGTGAATAATAATGACTGTATCTGTGTAATCTGTATTTTTTCTTTTGGCACAACAGGCCACATTTTTTTACAGTGAAAGAGAAGGATGAAATTCTATACTTTTCCAATTGCAAAAGCTTAAACTTAAAGTTCACCCTTTTACAGGTTTTTGTGTTTTTTTTCATTTGTAAGTACATGAAAAATTATAGGATTGCAAGGTATTTGTATTAGTATTCACATTAGTTCTGCATTTTATTTGTTTATTCTTTTTGTATTAAGCTGTTATAATAAATTACTTGCTGTTCATGGCTTTAGAGAAAATTAGTTTAATGGTGGTTTATTTAACCTCTACAATTAGGGTTGAGCAAATCTTAGTGCCACATGTATTTGCGGGGGAATTCTGAATTTCACTATTGGTGATTTTTTTTCTCGAAACAGTGACAAAATTTCACCATGATAAAAATTTGCAAAGAAAAAAGCCTATTCACTTCAATGCATTTGAAGTGAGAAAAACTTGAGAAAAAACATCCATTGACTTTAATGCATTTGGAAAAAGCCCACTGACAATGCATTTGAAATGAGAAAAACGCGAGATAAAAACACCCATTAATTTTAATGAAATTGGAGTGAGACAAAAAGTCATCCACAGACTCTAATATATTTTGCTACAAAAAAGCTGCTGTGACAAGAAAGTTCCAGCAACAAGAATGTTGCCCATAAACTTTAAAGGAGAAAAGCTTAACCAAAGAAGCAGAGGCAATGTTGCATATTATGTTCTGAACTTCTGTTCAAGTCCAAGGCAACCAAAGTCCTTTAGAAGGGAAGATCTACTCACTGAAGTCCTGGATTGTTGCTGCTAGTGTTATATAGAATATGGCATTTTTAGCCATATTCATTTTGAGGGTTTTGTTCTCCTTTAATGAGTTATGGAAATTTTTTATGCTTCGCAAATTTTTCTGCAGTTTTCCTAATTTTTCTGCAAAGCAAAATGGAGCAGATTCTCTCATCTCTCTTGCAGGTAAAATTGCTGTACCGTGTTAGCCAGTAAAAATGTTATTGGGCAACCCTTTTGAAATAAAAAATAACAAAATGGTATAAAGGTGATACCATTATTGGGTAACTAATATAATCATAGCAAGCTTTCAGAACATTTTAGTTCCTTTTTCAAGCTGATTACAATGAAGCTGTGGTGTTCTCTGGTATATATACAATATTCAGCTCATAGATAAAATGACCAACAAAAAGGAATATCAAACTGTGTGTGAGGTGTCAAAGTCATTTACAAGGGGATTGCAAGAGATAGGCAGATAAGGTACAAGATAATGTGGGTCAACTAGATTGTAAATCAGGGCTGAATTATTGGAGTGTAGAATCAAAGGAATTCCAAATGATCTTAGTCCATATCCAGACATGTTGGTATTTCTGACCTGGTGCAGTCCTTTTTTAGTCCACATAATTAGACATAAATCCAAGTCCCAGGTTTAGTCCCTTCTCCAGAGAATTGAAGGTTTCCATTAATTTGTATTCCCATACTTTTCAATCATTATCTGTTTTAAAATTGCCCTTAAGAATTCCTAAATCCTTTATGGAGTGATTAGGGCCATTGAAATGTTTTCCTATTGGTGTGCCCAGTTTTTTATTGGTTACAGTGAATCGGTGGTGTGTATTTCTCTTTCTCAGACTTTGTTAATGTCTCTTTAAATAACAATTTACCCTTGGCAATCCAGGGGCCCTGAGTCCCTTTTGCATATGAAAAGTACTGGAAACTGGGAATTACAGTGCCGTGCCTCCACCTAGGGAACACAGAGTAACACACCTGAGGGGGGATTTCACTAGGAATAATAAAACACACACAGTTTGCAAATGAAACAAATATAAACGTTATATATCCTGTAGTAAAACCTGGGCAAACTCCTACATGTGACACATGGGACACTACCTAAATCATTATTAGGTACTTAACTGTTGCTCCAACACAGTCCTTTTAAATATCAAAGTCTCAATCCTCCAGAAGGGGTTAATGACATAGTAACATAGTAAGTTAGGCTGAAAAAAGATACACGTCCATCAAGTTCAACCTTTTGACTTTTTATTTTAAACTGCCTAACTGCTAGTTGATCCAGAGGAAGGCAAAAAAACCCATCTGAAGCCTCTACGATTTGCCTAAGAGGGGGAAAAAATTCCTTCCTGACTCCAAAATGGCAACCAGACTAGTCCCTGGATCTATGAGATATCTTCCAAAACCCTGTATTCCCTCACTAGCTTAAAAGCCATCCAACCCCTTCTTAAAGCTATCCAATGTATCAGCCTGTACAACCGATTCAGGGAGAGAGTTCCACATCTTCACTGCTCTCACTCTAAAAAACCCCTTCCGAATATATAGGCGGAACCTCTTTTCTTCTAATCGGAATGGGTGACCTTGTGTCAGCTGGAAAGACCTACTGGTGAATAAAGCATTAGAGAGATTATTATATGATCCCCTGATATATTTATACAGTTATCATATCACCCCTTAAGCGCCTCTTCTCCAGCGTGAACATTCCCAATTTTGCCAGTCTTTCCTCATAGCTTTTCCATACCTTTTACAGGCTTAGTTGCCCTTCTCTGTACCCTCTCTAGTACAATAATGTCCTATTTGAGTGATGGAGACCAAAACCGTACTGCATATTCTAGATGTGTCCTTACAAGTGCTCTATAAAGTGGAAGAATGACCCCCTCCTCCCGTTATTCTATGCCCCTTTTAATATAGCTCAAGACCTTATTTGCATTTGATGCTGCTGACTGGCATTGCTTGCTACAGCCAAGTTTATCATCTACAAGGACTTCAAGGTGCTTTTACATAATGGATTTGCCTAGTGCAGTCCCATTAAGGGTATAAGTGGCTTGAATATTTTTACATCCCAGGTGCATGACTTTACATTTATCAATATTGATTCTCATTTGCCACTTAGCTGCCCAGATTGCTAGTTTATCAAGATCCTGTTGCAAGGATGCCACATCCTGGATGGAATGAATTGGGCTGGATAGTTTTGTGTTATCTGCAAACACTGATACAACACCCTCCCCTAAGTCATTAATGAACAAGTTAAGTAAAAGTAGATCCAATACCGAGCCCTGAGGGACCCCACTAAGAACTTTACTCAAGTAGAGAATGTACAATTAACATCGGCAGGGATGCCCACATTTTAAAGGCGCAAGTGCGCTGACGTCATGACGTCAGTGTTCAATAGCGCCAAAATTCAAATATTTAAAGGGACATTTTGATTTTACACTTTGCCCGTGATAATTTTATTCCTGGTACCTTGTGCAGTTAGGCTTCTAGTCTGTCCTGATTCCTGTGTTTGACCATGCCTGACTTATTGACCATTCTGACCACTGAAAACTGACCCATGCCTGAAACCAACTTCGATTCTGCTTGACTTGATTGATTACCTGGATTCAGGATGATGCTGCTGCTGCTCCTTCCGCTACAGCTCCTCCAACCACCACCGAAGCACTCTACTACCTTGCTACAGTGCTTGGAGGACCATGAGCGGAAACAGAACTACCTCCTGCAGCGTTTTCACAACCTAACCCACCAGCTGGAGGCTCTGCAAGCTCCACAGCAGCTACCTGTTCCTGGTCCCTCTCCTCCTGTGGGTTCTCCTGTCATGTGGAGTAACACTGCTATGCCCCATGAACCTAAGGTTATGTTTCCCGCAAAATTAAGTGGGGACAGAACAAAGTTCTTTGTATTCCGTGAGGCATGCAAATTGTATCTCCCAAACTCCTCCCCCATTCGTTCACCTCTGGTGAGGAAAAAGTGTAATTTGTCATGGCCATGTTAGAGGGTGATCCCCAAATTTGGGCCCTCAGGCTGCCTTCCACTGACCCTGCCCATTATT
This sequence comes from Xenopus borealis, assembly GCA_024363595.1. NCBI lineage: Eukaryota > Metazoa > Chordata > Amphibia > Anura > Pipidae > Xenopus > Xenopus borealis. Next base: position 74,717,499 of record CM044435.1, on the reverse strand, counting down.
CCCTAGATTCATTTTTAACAGCATGGCAATTCTTTATAATGATCCGGATTGCGCATTTTCTGCCGATTCCGCAATTTGTAAGTTGCGCCAGGGGAAAAGGGATGCGGAGGTGTACTGCACCGAGTTCTGCCGGTGGGCAGTTGAAAATGGGTTTCGGGTTGTCTGATTCCGTTAAGGACAGTCTTATTAACTTCCACCTATCTTCCAGCCTGGATGACCTCATGTCTCTCGCCATCCAGGTAGATAGGAGACAAAGGGAGAGAAGGGGTGAGAGGGGTACTTCTAATTTCCCTGGGGTTTCCAACATGAAATCTAACTTGGTTACCAGTGTTAAGCCCACTGTACCTTTGCCTCAGGAAGAGCCTATGCAGTTAGGTAATTCTCGTTTAACTCCTGAGGAAAAGGCACGCAGGCGTTCTTTGTGTCTCTGTATATACTGAGGGGGAAAGGGTCATTTCCTAAACCAATGTCCAATGAGGCCGGGAAACTCCCAAGCCTAAATGGAGAAGGGGAGCTCCATTTGGGTGCAGGAGTTTCCTCTCCCCAATCTGCCTCAAAGGTTTTAATTTCAGTTTAACTAACTTGGCCTAGGGGCTCTCTTGAGGTGTCTGCTTTTGTGGATGGGAACTTTCTGGATGCTGCCTTTGCAGCCAAACAAAGTATTCCTTTAGTTCCTCCAAGTGCCCCCATGAGAATATTGGCAGTGGACAAAAGACCCTTAGGGTCAGGCAGAGGTGGGCCTGGTCGGTTGGGCGCCCTAGGCAGTGCAGCCGGGCAGCTCGCACCAATCCCGTTTCATCAGCAGCGGCGTTTGTCAGCGCAAGCGCAGGAGTGGTCTCTCATCGGTGCTCGTGAAAAGCTGGGGCTTTCTCGGGCGCAAGTCTAGTGCCAAGTCCAGTCTAGGAGTAGGCAGAAGAGGTCTCTGCCAGTGCCCCCAATCCTTGCACCCTAGGCAGCTGCCTCTTCTGCCTACCCCTAGTTCCGGCCCTGGGGTCAGGTGTGGTTTCCAAGAAAACTGTAAATCTTTCTATGACTACTGACAATTTGCACTGTGAGGAGATAGCCCTATACCTCATTGAGGGTGCTTCCTCTCCTCTTATTTTGGGGTTACCTTGGCTCCAGAGGCATAACACTCTTATTGACTGGGTCTCGAGTTGGATTATTCAATGGAGTTCAAAGTATGTTGGGGTTTGTTTTCCTCAGGTAGTGGCTACTACCTCTTTAGAGGGTTTACTTGCAGCTCATGCAGAGTTTAAGGATGCGTTCTCTAAAAAAGCGTCAGAAACTTTACCCCCACACAGGCAGTATGACTGTCCAATTGATCTGATCCCTGGGTCATCTCCTCCTTGAGGTAGAACCTACCTTCTTTCTTTGCCAGAAGCCCAGGCAATGAAGGAATACATTCAGGAAAACCTGGAAAGGGGTTTCATTAGGCCTTCTTGTTCTCCTACGGGAGTGGGCTTCTTTTTTGTTGGTAAAAATGATGGTTCTCTTCACCCTTGTATAGACTATAGGGGTCTCAACAAGATCACCATAATAAATCGCTATCCCCTTCCCTTGATTTCAGAACTTTTCGATCAAGTAAAAGATGCTAAGATCTATACCATGCTTGATTTTAGAGGGGCTTATAATCTCATACGTATCAGGGAAGGGGATAGTGGAAAACAGCGTTTAACACCAGGGACGGCCACTACGCATATCTTGTAATGCCGTTTGGTCTCTGTAACGACCCGCAGTGTTCCAGGAGTTTGTCAATTACATCTTTCGGGACCTGCTGGGGATATTTGTAGTGGTCTACCTTGATGATATTCTAATTTTCTCTTCTGACATTGATGTACATTGAAATCATGTTCCTGAGGTACTACGCAGACTTAGAGAAAATAATCTTTATGCAAAACTGGAGAAATGTACTTTTGAGGTTTCTTCTGTTCAGTTTTTGGGGTTTATTATTTCCAACAAGGGCCTAGAAATGGATCCAGGCAAAGGGAGAGCTGTCCTGGAATGGACTCAATCCCTTTCATTTCATGCAACCCAAAGGTTTTTTGGTTTTCCTAATTATTATCGTCAATTTATTAAGAATTTTTCTCTCATTGTGGCCCCTATCACTAATTTAACTAAAAAGGGCGCTGACCCCAGTATTTGGCCCCCTGAAGCTGTACAAGCATTTGAATTCCTCAAAAGGAAATTCAGTTCTGCCCCTATCCTATACACCCTGATTCTGCTCTTCCATTCATTGTGGAGGTAGATGCATCTAAGGTAGGAGCTGGGGCAGTCCTTTCTCAAAGGCACCCGACAACCAACAAAATGCACCCTGTGTCTCTAGGAAGTTTTCACTTGCAGAGGTAAACTATGACATTGGAAACAGGGCATTGTTGGTTGTCAAATGGGCCTTTGAGGAATGGCAGCATTTCCTTGAGGGTGCAAAACATTTGGTGACTGTCTACACTGACCATAAAAACTTAATTTACATAGAGTCAGCTAAACGCCTAAATGTAAGGCAAGCCAGATGGGATTTATTTTTATCAAGGTTTATTTTTTCTTTAACATTCAGGCCTGGTTCCAAAAACACCAAGGTGCACTCTCTAGGAGTTTTGAACTCATTTCCTCTGACTCTAGTGAATGCACTCCCATCATCCCCAAGATGTTGATCGTAGCAACTTTGGAATCTGACCTCTCTTCTTTATTGATCTGTTTTCAAACATCGGCTCCTATTGACACTCCCTCTGGGAAATGGTTTGTACCTAAAGAGTTAAGGGAACAATTGTTGAAGGAGGTTCACGATTACAAGATGGTGGGCATCCAGGCATTACTAAGACGGTGTCCCTGTTATCCCGCTATGTCTGGTGGCCTTCTTTCAAACAGGATGCTAAAGCCTTTGTAAACTCATGTCCGATCTGCCAAAGATCAAAATCATCTTGTAACTCTTCCCAGGGTCTGTTAATTCATTTACTTATTTAAAAAAAACCTTGGTCCCATCTTTCGATGGACTTCATTGTGGATTTGCCACTTCCCGGGGAAGACTGTGATCTGGGTGGTGGTGGATAGGTTCAGTAAGATGGCTCATTTTATTCCCCTTCCACATCTCCCTTCTGCTAAGACCTTGGCTGATTTATTCATTACCCACATTTTTAAGTTAAATGGTTTTCCTGAAAATATTGTTTCTGACAGAGGGGTTCAGTTTGTCTCGAAGTTTTGCTATGCTTTCTGTTCTTTGGCTGGGATTGAGTTATCTTTTTCCACTGTTATCACCCCCAAACCAACGGTCAAACTGAAAGAGTGAACCAGTCCCTTAAGCAGTATCTCAAATGTTATGTATCTGATAGTCTTCATGGTCACAACTGTTCCCCTGGGCAGAATTTACATACAATAATGCTACCCATTCTTCGTCAGGGGAGTCCCCTTTCTTTATTTTCAATGGGTTGCATCCCAAAGCGTGACACTTTCTTTGCCTTCTGGATTGCTGACTTACAATATTTATTACAGTGTTTATATTCATTAAATGCAGCTTCTGTCCCAACAGATTTGTAATTTTTAAAAGCCATTCTCTTCTTTCCTATTAACTTCTTTACATCTGTATTAAGCCACATAGGATGATTCTTAGAGCTTCTACATTTACTCCTTAAGGGAATACATTGAGAACAGTAATGATTTAATATCATTTTAAATGACAACCATTTCTGTTCTGTGATTTTAACTGAAAACGTAATGCCCTAATCAATACTTTTAATGGCAGCCCTCAAGACACTAACATTAGCTTTTTTTTTGTTTTTGTTGCCCCAGTTAGTGATGGGCGAATCTCCCGAGATTCGCTTCGCCGAATTTTTCGCAAATTTCTAGAGAAATTCGCGAAACGGCGAAAAATTCGCGAAACGAGTCGCGGGACGATTTTGTCGCGCGTCGCGTCAATTTTGACGCGCGTCTGTCGCGCGTCGCGTCAACTTTGACGCGTCGCGTCGTTTTCGGCGTGCGTCGCGTCGTTTTCGGCGCGCGTCGCGTCATTTTCGTCGCATCGCGTCAAAAACGACGCGCGACCGACGCGCGACTCGTTTTCAGCGAATTTTCGCCAAGCGAAATTTCGCTGGTGATTCGCGAATTTATTCGCCAGCGGCGAATCGCGGCAATTCGCCGCGAATTCGACCTAGGCGAATAAATTCGCCCATCACTAGCCCCAGTATATATTTGTTTTTTGCACCAGACATTAAACGATATAACATTATGGTCACTATTACCCAGGAGTTCAATGACTTGCACATTTGCTATATGTTCTGGGTCATTTGAGATCACTAGGTCCAGAATAGCATTTTTTCTAGTAGGCTCCTCAACAACCTGTGCCATAAAATTGTCATGCAACAAGTTTATACATTTATTCCCATTAACTGATCTGGCAGTACTCTTACTCCAGTCAATAGCTGGGTAATGAAAATTCCCCATTATAATTACTTTACCCAAACTAGCAGCTTTTTCTAATTTCTTCAGGAGCTTAGCCTCCTCATCCTCACTTACATTAGGGGGTCTATAGCATATTTACAGTTGGTGATGAATTCTACCCATAAGACTTCTGCCCCCTCATTTTTTAACATAAACTCCTCCTTTATATAAGCTTGCCTGCCTAACAAACAGACATACCCTTCCTCCTTTTCTATTGCCTCTGTCCCTCCCAAACAAAGTATAGCCGCTGATATTAAGTGCCCAGTCATACGACTCATTCAGCCATGCTTTGGCCACACCAATCACATCATATTTACCCTCCGGCACCTCCAGCTCTCCCATTTTACCAGTAAGACTCCTTGCATTTGCAAACATACATTTAATACTGGTACCATGTTGAACATATGACATATGGTCCTCCCTATACTTAACAGAACCCCCAACCAAATCTCCTCCCCCATTTTCCCTTCCTTTGCCCACTATCTCAGCTAACCTGTCTTCCCCTGAATATTTTACTGAACCCCCCATGCCTAGTTTAAAATCTCCTCCAACCATTTAGCAATCTTCTCCCCCAAAACAGCTGCAGCATCATCATTGAGGTGCAGCCCATCCCTACCAAAGAGTCTGTAGCAGACTGAGAAATCAGCAAAGTTCTCTAAAAACCCAAAACCCTCCTGCCTACACCAATCTCTCAGCCACGCATTAATCTCCCTAAGCTCCTGCTGTCTTCTTAGCATTGCTCAAGGCACAGGTAATATCTCTGAGAAAATTACCTTGGAAGTCCTCGAGGACCTCTTGAGGACTTCAACACCTCCTCAAATTTTGTCATTGGTACCTATGTGTCAAGGATTGGGTAGGGGGCGCTGTAGAGTCTGAAGGAGAAGGTGTGAGTCCTTAAGGCAATGGTGTCTTGTGCCCAGGGAACTGGTAAGGATTAGGCTGGAACAAGGAGATGAGGGCGTAGACAGACTGGATCGGGACAGCAACAGACTGATGGGACAGGACGGTGCAGGCGTAGATCTGGGAAGGAGTAGCCTGGGACAGGGAGATGAGGGCGTAGACAGACTGGATCGGGACCCTCCTATGCTAAAATACAGCAGCGATTTTTTGGGACTTAGAAAAAAATTTTCAACCTCTTATCTATTGTACTGAACTTCGCCTTGTCTGACCAGGCGAAGTAACTAGTGATGGGCGAAACGGGCGCGTTTCGACGTTTTTCGCCGATTCGCAAAACGAGTCGCGCGTCGTTTTTTGACGCGCGTCGCGTCGTTTTTGACGCGCGTCGCGTCAAACGTGACGCGTCGCGTCGTTTTTGACGCGCGTCGCGTCAAACGTGACGCGTCTCGTTGTTTCCGACGCGTCGCGTCATTTTTGGCGCGCGTCAGTTTAGACCGTGATCACATGTTTAGCACCTTCAAGCAGATGCTGCCATTCTTCAAAGGCCCACTTTACCATCAACAACTCCCTATTGCCTATGTCATAGTTTACCTCTGCAGGGGAAAACTTTTTTGAGAAAAAGGCTCAGTGATGCACTTTGTTAGTTGGTGGGTGTCTCTGAGAAAGGATTGCCCCAGTTCCTATCTCAGAAGCATCCGCTTCCAATGAATGGGAGCACAGAATCAGGGTGACGAAGGATAGGAGCGGAACTAAATTCTTTTTTCAAAAATTCAAACGCTTGAATAGCTTCAGGAGTAGTGATGGGCGAATTTATTCACCAGGGCCTAATTCGCGGCGAATTCCCGCGATTCGCCGCTGGCGAATAAATTTGCAAATCACCAGTGAAATTTCGCCGAAAAAACGAGTCGCGCGTCGTTTTTGACGCAACGCGACAAAAACGACGCGACAAAAATGACGCGACGCGCGTCGGAAACGCACCAAAAGCGTCCCGTGTCAAAAGCGTCCCGCGACTCGTTTCCCGAATTTCTCTGGAAATTCGCGAATTTTTCGGCGAAGTGAATCTCGGGAGATTCGCCCATCACTATTCAGGAGGCCACATGCTGGGGTCAGCGCCTTTTTTAGTTAGGTTAGTAATAGGGGCCACAAAGAAGGAAAATTTTTTAATCAATTAACGATAATAAAAAAAACTTTTGGGTTGCACGTAACGAAAGGGGTTGGGTCCAATCCAGAAACACTGTGGGTGCGTTAAGAGACCGAATGGCATTACTAGGTATTTGTTGTGGCCGTCCCTGGTATTAAACTCTGTTTTCCACTCATCCCCTTCCCTGATATGTATGAGATTATAATCCCCTCTAAAATCAAGCTTGGTAAAGATTTTAGCATCTTTTACACCGTCAAAGAGTTCAGAAATCAAGGGCAGGGGATAGCGTTTTTTTATGGTGATCTTGTTTAGACCTCTGTAGTCTATACAGGGGTGAAGACCACCATCTTTTTTCCCAACAAAAAAGAAACATGCTCCTGCAGGAGAATTAGATGGTCTAATAAACCCATTTCTAAATTTTCTTTAATATATTCCTCCATTGCCTGAGCTTTCGGCAAAGAAAGAGGGTATGTTCTACCATGAGGAGGAATAGACCCAGGAACTAAGTCAAATGGGCAGTCATACTGCCTATGAGGGGGTAATGTCTCTGCAGCTTTCTTGGAAAATACATCGACAAAATCCGAGTAAGCTGCAGGTAAACTCTCAAGAACTGTAGTTGCCACTTTAGACAATTTAGACCCCAGGCAAGAATTTCTTTAGTTACCCAATCAATATGTGGGTTGTGCTTTTGCAACCAAGTGTTATGTTTTGGTAGCCGAGGATGAGGAGGGTATAACAGTGCTTTATTAACAGGTTCATGCAGTCATTACACAACTGCATTACTTCCTACTTTCACTTTCCAAGCTGTACAGAAAGTCGTGTGTATCTACATAGCACAAGTAATGTGCACAGTGACACCTGCAGGCCATTTGTATGAACACCACATATTCCCCCTATGGTAGAAAAGCATTTGGTGAATGTAATAAACAATGCATCTTAAAGCAATAATATACATTATTCACATCACATAGTCCTGGGTCCATGTAGGTAGTTTTCTGATTCTTTCAGTACGCCTTATAGGTTTATTTCTTCAGGCCTATTGCAGTTGGCATTAGGGGTAGGAAAATGTCCTTCATCAAATGGAATGTCTAGCAGGAGCAAGACGACTTGCATTCCATATGCATCCATCAGACAGTTCATATGTGTATGGTCCTCACTGGCATTTCACTTCAAGTGGTGTAGTAAATTTAGATTGTCCTTGTTTCAGTATTCCTGGTTTCTTAATTCTAAAGATCCAGGCTGAAAGTGCACTTCTCTTGCACCACGTTTTCTATCAGTATAAGCCTTGCATTTGGCTTGGTGACGTTTGACAATGTCAGCAGTAGATGAATTTGTAGGAACATTATTTTGTGGAAGTTTGATGTCTGCAACATGTAACTTAGTGCGCATCTGTCTGCCATGTAATAATTCAGCTGGAGATGCTTGGGTTGTTGCATGGCATGTTGCTCTCTAGTTATGTAAGAACTATGTTGTAAATACTTCCCAAGATTTCCCAGTAAGATTTGCTGTCTGTAATGCTTCTTTCAGACTTCTGTTGAATCGCTCAATTTCTCCATTTGCTTGTGGATAATACACTGAAGATATCCTATGCACAATATTCCTCTCCCTCAGAAAGGATTCAAACTCATATGAGACAAACTGTGGTCCATTGTCGGATATTAACTCCTTTGAATTTCCCTCTCTGCTGAAGACTGTGGACAGAAATGTTATTACTGTAGCTGATGTTACATGAGAAACAAATCAGGCCATTTACTGTAATAGTCTATCAAGGTTATAGCAAATCTACAGTCTATAGGTGTCACGGGTAGGCCTTCGTTAGACGCCATGGGGAAGTAGTGGACCAAGGAGGAAGCTTAGGGGTTCACAGGTCCAATAACGCAGCAAGACAAGGATCAGACAGGAGTCAGACAGGTCCAGGCAAAAAGATGTATTAACAGGAACAAAAATAAACAAAGTCCAAGCAAAGGTCAAAAAATACAGGAACAATGGTCAAAAAGACAGGAACAGGATCAAAGTAACATACCCAGGATCAATAGCATGAATCCTATAATTGGGCCCATAATGGCATCCAATGGCCCTTTAAATAATCAAATTTGGCGCCAAAACGAGCGCCGTGACGTCATCGCGTCAGGCACGACGCGATGACTTCACTGCCCGGCGCCACAAATCCACGTGGCGGCTATGGGCGCCGCCATTGTGGATATGCCGCCGAGAGAAGAGGACGTGCCGCCCGGAGCTAAAGGTAAGCCTCCGGGCGGCGCGATCCTGACAATAGGAGCATCTGCAAAAGGGCTGACAATATCAATAGCAAGTTTTTCCCATGCTGTATCAGAAAATAATACTGGTTGAAGTGGTGGTGTATGTGTGATAGCCGTTTTGTCATGATTCTGACAAATAACACAAGAATGAATGGCAGTTACCCCATCGGCATCCATTGCTGGCCACCAGTATAGTTCTTGTAGTCTTTGTTTTGTACGTACAATTCTTTGATGACTCTCATGAGCAAGTTGTATGAGCTTTTCTCTCAAGGTTTCTGGTACCAATAAACGGATACCATAGCCATCTACTAAGGAAATTCTGTAACGTACAGTCTCCCTGGTGGTCTAGTGGCTTACCCCCATGCATGCGGGAGTGCTGCCATGCCTCCAGCGGGGATGCTCACCGCGTGCATCCATCCTCCTGCTTGCCAGCTTCCCTAGTGCGCGCGTTCTATCTAGAAGTTCCTGGGTGCGTTTTCTATGTTATTTCCTGTCTGACCTACAGTGTATTGACCCTTGCCTTGCCGGACTACTCTGCTAATCTCCAATCCTGACCTTTGCCTGTCCACTGACTATTCTTCGCTCTCTAATCCTGATCCTAGCCTGTCTGACTATTCAACTCCGCTTGTGCTGATCTGGCCCGCCTGTTCCACTTTGGTGGTATTCTTCTATCCTGTATCCTTGGTGAAACGACTGTGCCCCTGTGCTAGCCAGAACTCTTAGCTTTGAACCTCTCGATAAGTCCAGGTGGCATCTGAGTAAGATGAGGGCTCCTCCTGAGGCCAAAGGCGGTCACTTAACTGGTGAAGCCGAGCTGAGACCAGGGTGCTTAGCAACCATTCTGGTATTGGGTGCCGTTCGTGACAAATTCGTTTTTAATCCTGTAGTAAGGTTTAAGATCAGGAGTTTCTTCTCAGCATTTGGCCATTTGCTTTGTAAGATGTCCCGTAGTTTTACTTGAATTGGACATGTGAGGCAAGCTTGCTTAAAATCAGCAGCCATAACTGTAGATGATAATATATAAGTCAATGCTACAACTTCTATGTCCTCATCCAGCGTATCAGAAGCTGTAGGAAAAGGTAAACATGACAAGCAATCAGCAGCAACATTTTTCAAACCTGGGTTGTATTGCATTTTGTAGTTTAAATTCAGTAGCCTTGCTGACCATCTAGCTACTGTATTCACATTCCAGCTCTTCCTAGTCCCTTTGTTGTAAGTAGTGTAGTTAAAGGGCTATGATCAGTGCATAAGGTGAATTCTCTACCCCATAGGTAGGTTCTCCATTTTTCTGTTGCCCAAACACACGCTAGAGCTTCTTTTTCAACAGTTGAATACTTACGCTCTGTCTCTGAAAGTGTTCTAGATGCAAATTCAACAGTTTTCTCTGTATGGTCCACATAGTAACATAGTAACATAGTAAGTTACGCTGAAAAAAAGACTTGCGTCCATCAAGTTCAACCTTTTTTTTTTTTTTTTTTTT
>CM044435.1:74674341-74697066 GCA_024363595.1 Xenopus borealis | reverse complement strand
TTGTGGCCAGTTCATAATGTCACGCTCCGTGGCCCAAATCCCTCACAGGAATAACCAGAAGGGCCACTGGGTTAATATTTAAAGGGTAATTAGAGGGAGTAGACTGGATTAGATGCTTGCAGAAAGTTTATTGGCAAACAGAACAGAAAGTAACTTACTGGCTCAAGAGATCAAGGTAAAACAAAGTCCAAAAACAGAAAACAGGAAGAAGGACCAGACATAACAGCAGGGTAGATATCAAAAAACAGGTTCAGACTAAGACTAGGAGCATAGAACCGGGTGACCAGCGGAATGTAGAACTATGAACTGGCAGTGGGGGGAGGTCTTCTCAAGCTTTAAATAAGGGCCCTCTGCTGGGGTTTAACTAGGGAATAGGCTGCACCTGCCAGTTAGTGCAGAGCAGCTGAATTAATCAGCAGCACACGGGATAACCATAGGGACCTCAATACAAGGTGAGCCCATGCCTCTAGCCTGCCAGAATAGGGGAGAGGTAAGTGAACAAATTAGAACACAAGAGGTCCCAGGTTCAAACCCAGCAGAGGGATAATTCCTTACATTCTGGTCTTAAAAATCACATTCTTTGCTTTGTCTTCCAAAGAATTCTTTATATTTTGCTCGACACTAGAAATGTCTTTATCAACATCGCAACCAATATCTTTAATTGTATATAGGGTTTGTAACTGAGTGTTTAATCTTTCATAATATTCTCTCTTTTCTTTTGCAGTTTGTACCCCAAGATAAAATATCCTTTGACACTTTAACAATTTCCCACCATGTTAAAAGACCAGTATTGTACACATTTTCCTTCTGCCATACTTTAGAAACAGTCTTAAAATCATCATAAACATTCCCATTGTTGAGCAAGGTGGAATTCAGTTTCCAAAAAACCCTTCCCACCTTTTTGGATTTAAAATATTTCAAAGTACCATTTTGTGATCCGAGATGATGTTTTCCTCGTGTATGCATTTTAACAATGTAAAAGATTTGGGAATAAAAACATAATCAAGTCTGGAACCAAATACGTTACTTTTCCAAGTGGTCCTCTTTTCCATGGGCGCATCCTTATGTAAACACATACAAGTTTTTACTTAAAATCATTCATTATATTTCTTAAAAGATTGGCAGCTGACCTGTCATTTCGCCTGGTACCCAGACCGTATCTGTATCTGGTAAAATTACCAGCTAGAACTGTTGGTTTAAAATTTGCCATAAAAATGTTCAAAGTCTCAAACAGTTCTATCCGTTCTTTTGGTTCTGGTGAAGCATAAATATTTAAAAGGTTCCACAAAACAACATCAATAAAAACAGATACATATAAGACCCTTCCTGGTAAAACTTCTTGTACAGTTTGTATTTTGGCCGGCCCCTTAAACAGTATGGCAATTCCCACATATCTGTTTTCATTTGATCCAGACCACAGAGATGGGCCATAAGTCCAGTCCAGTCCATAGTTCTCATAACTACCCATGTGCGGAATGGCACATTCTTGCAGAAATAAAACAGTCACATTAAAACTGCTTAAAAGTTAAAAACAGTCACCCTTCCCAACTGGCTCTGAATACTGTGCACATTAAAAGAAAGACCCTTTAAAACAGTCATGATGGGATAAAAGGAAAGTTCTCAATGTGGACTTACTCAGTGTCCATGCTGTTCCCTGAAGGATCAAAGCCCAGAACTTCTGACAGGTTTTGCACAGAAGCCAGAAATTCTGAGCATGGGGAAGCCTGTCCCACTGGGATGGCGTCTTCCTGTGAAGAATTGCTGGAGATGTCTTCAAACAGTAAGGATGTAGTCTCTGCTTCCTCAGACAGTCCTGCAGCAGGAGCCTTGGTCATCTCTGTGTAGGATTGTTCCCTTGTACCTGGTGACCGTGTACACTGTTTTTTCGGCTTGGATGCAGAAATAGATTCAAGGGGTTCACCCGCAGAAGACTGAAAATTCTCTGCAAGCTCACCCCCCTCCCTTGCTCTGCCACAGTCTCGAAGCAGCAGGTGTAGACTCCTTCGTTAACAGACCCCAAAGTGACGACCCCTCCATCTCTTCCGAAATAGCGGACTCATCCCCTAGGGCAGGAACTGGAGTCAGCGGTGGAAAATCTGCCATAGAATAACTAGGACCACTCTCATCTTGAACGTCGGGAACCACCTCCAGAACTGCTGGTTTAAGACCACCTTCCACAGAAAGGCAATGAATTTTCTCCACAGGTTTAGGTGCAGACTTCATCCGATCCATACCAGGGGCAGCCTTTTGCATTTTATTTCGGTTTGGGCAAGTATAGTATGCATGGCCTACCCCACGGCAGAAATTGTAGCATTTAGCCTTGGGACACTCCTTTGTTGCGTGTTAGAACGAGTAGAAGTTTGGCATCTTTTATCTAATGTCCATATTCATGACACACACAACAAAAACTGCCCATACCATCATAAAACAAGACCCCATTATGCTTTCTGGTGCTAAAACGGGCTGGTGGTACAATTCCATTTTTAAAAGTGACCAGGTACTTCCTCTTATTTGTCCACAGTCCAAACTGGTTTTCCACATTATGCAGAAATTTAACTGTGTCACAATAAAGACAGAGCCATGTAGTAATGTCCTCTTGGGGTACATTGGGGTTATACATTTTTATATATATTTATTAGGGATGGCGCGAACTGTTCGCGCGAACATCCGCTGTTCGCGCTCGCAGAATATTCGCGAACGTCGCGCGACGTTCGACATTTTGGGTTCGCGCATAGTTGGCGCTTTTTCTCACAGACCAGCAGATACCTGGCAGCCAATCAGGAAGCTCTCCCTCCTGGACCACCCCTACACCCCCTGGACCACTCCCCTTCCCTATAAAAACTGAAGCACTGCAGCTATTTTTCACTCTGCCTGTGTGTGCTTGGAAGAGCTAGTGTAGGGAGAGAGCTGCCTGTTAGTGATTTCAGGGACAGTTGAAAGTTTGCTGGCTAGTAATCTGATTGATACTGCTCTGTATTGGAGGGATTTTATATTTTACTATTTTCAGCATTTATATGGCATATTTTTTCTGTGTTTCAGTGGCTGCGACTATTTTCAGCATTTATATGGCATATTTGTTCTGTGTTTCAGTGGCTGCGACTATTTTCAGCATTTATATGGCATATTTGTTCTGTGCTTCAGTGGCTGCGACTATTTTCAGCATTTATATGGCATATTTTTTCTGTGCTTCAGTGGCTGCGACTATTTTCAGCATTTATATGGCATATTTTTTCTGTGCTTCAGTGGCTGCGACTATTGGATTTTTCAGATACATTTTTGCCCTTGATCCCCCTCTGGCATGCCACTGTCCAGGTCGTTGCACCCTTTAAACAACTTTAAAATCATTTTTCTGGCCAGAAATGTATTTTTTAGCTTTTAAAGTTCGCCTTCCCATTGAAGTCTATGGGGTTCGCGACGTTCGCGAACCGTTCGCGCGTTTTGTCGCAAGTTCGCGAATATGTTCGCGAACATTTTTTCCGCGGTTCGCGCCATCCCTAATATTTATACATATACTAACACAGCATTAAAATCTTCCATTTCATACTGTAAAGTCACTTGAACCACTTTTAAAAGTTCATGGTTGCAATGTTTCTCCAGTGTTTTTACAAAATCAATGAAGGTCTTTCTATTAATATAAGTAACATCATGTACTCCTCGAATGTGGTAATATTGAAAAGCTAGGATCTTATCAGCTGATAATTCAAATAATCTGAATAAAAGTATTTTCACGATATATTCCAATCCTCTATCTCCTCTCTTTTCCTTCTCAAATTCCAATTGTACTGAATTATTTACCTGCACATATGCCTGGATGGATGTGTTTGTGGCCACCGCCATTGCTGTACTTCCTGTTTTCCTTCATCAATATGGAGGTTTCCAGACACACAGGAGGTTAAATACTGGCCTGGGTTCCTTAGAAGGACCCTCCCCCAATAGCAGCATGGGGCCTAAGGTCAGACCGATGATCCAAGTCTGAGGGGTGGTGTTCCTTGGACAACCAGCCAGCAGATGGAAAATATTTCATGAAAAGCTGCTCACGAAATTGTCGGCTAAGTTGGACTCAGGACCTCAGATGATCAAGTCAGGATCACTGGGCAGGGATAGGTTTATAAAGGGTAAATAATTAGAAATGGGAAACACCTGTTGTTAACAAGGCAAGATAAGGTTATGGAGTTGAAAGAACATTAATAAAAGTCTGTCCAGGTCAGTGTCCAGCATAAGCACAAACACCCTTCAGTGGCTCACCAGAATAATGCAGGAGTGTTCAAACACAACGGGCAGGGTTTGATTCTTGATGATACCGGCCAATAATATGGTGGGTGTCTGAATTTTCACATCCCTACAATAGCAATAAATACAGAATGTTGCTCATTCTTGATAATTATACCAGACTGTATATAAAAGGTTAAAATGGTAACCCATCCTAATATATATATATATATATATAAATGATTGCTGTTAGAAGATTTGACTAATATAACTAAAGTATTATTGGGGTCATTGCTGTGAATTATATTTTTGTAATATTTACTCCTCACAATGCTAGAAGTGGGTGCTTACCTATAGACAGTTGTGATGTATTGTAATATTTCTCAAGGAAATGTATCAAACAGCTTTAAGTTGTGAGGTGGTTGTGACACCTGATGCTATAACTTTGGCTGTCAGATGCACATGGGAATGTTGCCAGCAGTTAAGTGGTTAACTTGCTGATATAAAGGTGTCCAGCTGTATATAATTAAATGCATTGTTTCTATTGGGAGAATTTTGATGCAGCATTGTGCAATATTGCAAGTATACCTGGACGATTATTTGCTGGTGGATGTCAGGTGATTGTGGACAGAGGGTTTAAATACCTGGCACAGGTAATCTAGAACAGCCCTTGAGGCGATCCAGATGCAGAATGGCTTAGCGTGGTGAAGACAGTGCTGGAAGAGAGCTTTGTGTCCCACCCTCTCACCCTAGATTTAAAAAAAAAAAAAAAAATTGTCATAGCTTTAAGGAAGAATATGGAGAGTTTGGTTTTATGTTTTTATTTATTTATTGCCAAACTAGTACTCCTTGCATCTTAAGGCAGAATATGAAGATATATGAGAATACAATTTTTTGTTAAAGCTATAGCATGCTTTTATTGTATTTTTATAGAGTTCAGCATAAATAAATGCTGTAGCCTTTATTATGGGTTCATTTGAGTTAGTCTGGCATACTCATCTCATGTAATACATATGTAGCAGCTGGCTCAGCCTATGTGTTATTACTAGTGATGGGCGAATAAATCCGCGAAACACCAGCAAAAATTCGCCTGTCGAAAATTCGGGAAAAAATGAGTTGCGATGCGACGAAAACGACGTGTCAACAAACGTGGCCCGACTCGTTTCTCTAATTTTTTTGCCAATTCGTGAATTTCGCTGGAAATTCGAGAATTTTTCGGCGAAGCGAAACTGGGTAGATTCGCCCATCACTAGTTATTACTGTAAGGAAAAACAGTGCATCTCTCTGTCTATTAATCTGAAGTTCCACATGTATTGATTTCATGTGTACATATATCTGCTCTCAGGATATCATAATATTGTATGTCCTCTTTTAGGGTTTGTAGAAGTTCAGTGAACAGCACTGAGTAAACTTTCCTATCAAAAGGTTCCTCTAAGTTGCCTGTACATTTGGTATCAGTCATCTGATCTGGATGGTGTGTCAGCAATAACCATCAGCTTTCCTGGGGTGTATGATACATATCTTACATATATGGAATCCTCTGTAAAATGTATGGTTTTTTTTCATTCTCAGCATGCATTTTTATACTCAGCATGGGGTTGTAAACTAATAAAAAAAAATGTGTGTAAGAGCCCTTACATACGTGTTTCAATTTTCTTCATCTTTAATTGTTTTCAACCAACCAAAGCAAATAAAATACTATCTTTTTCTTGAAATGTCAAAAAAATTTCCTAACATCTTCGAGTCAAAACAGGATTAACTGAATTATGTTTGGGGAGCAAGGCAGCTTCACAGTTTTAGTGAACAGCATATTCAGTGGCAAAAACATGACTTTAAAAAATGAACATCACACTGTTTTAGATCTGTGTCACCTTGTAAATAACCCCTGAGCATATCTTCATTTAAATATAAAGTAATGAGAAAGCTCTAAATTATATTTACAAACACATCAAATTTACTTTCTGCCTGATTAATTATCTGAATATAGCAAAGTAAATCTAGAATGGACAATCACCCATAAATTAAAGTTGCATTGATATGTTGTAATATAGAAGCAAAGTGAACACTTATAATTATAGAAGAATTAGCCTTGCAACTGTTTTACTATCTGCTATAAAATTATACTTTATACATCATCATTAACAATACATGTCAAAATAAACACAAAACTATGTATTAATCAGTCTATTAATGGGGATTTTTAGCAGTTAAAACTCCTAAATAAATATAGTTCAAGCACCTCAATGAGTTGAATGGTTTGCTTACTTTACTATTCAAATTTTCATCTGCAAAACCACCCAGAATGTTTAATCCATCATTTTAATAGGCAAACATATTTTCAAGCAATGTTTTCAGATGTTCAAGTTACAGTTTAGTTACTGAAGCAAACTAGATTCCCAGTGCACAGATAATCCCCCTGCATAATGGACTCAAAACAGTCACACCAAAGGAGGTAGGGAGAGCATCCCTTTAAGTGCCACAGAACGTAGAATCTACGTTCTGTGGCAAAGTAACTTGAAGTGCCACAGAACGTAGATTCTACGTTCTGCAGCACTTCCTGGTTTTGGAAGAGAGGAGAGGCTTTTTGAGCTGCTCGCTCCGTTCCTCCTCGATCCCCTGCCCCTAGGCCAGGAGCAGAGCAGGGGATCGAGTGGCCCATGCAGAGCGATCGCCCAGGGGCCCCCGAAACAGCAGCAGGCACGTGAATAATACGTGACCTGCTGCTGCACGCCAACATCCGAATTCCAGCTCCTCCTATCACTGCCCCAACCCAGGAAACACCATTAAGTCGTTTGGGAACTGCGTGGGACCGATCTGCAATCTTTTTTCCCTAGGTTAGTGCAACTATAACTACAACTCACACAAACACACACTAACACACAAACACACACATATTACACTATAGTGGTCACAAACACTTGCACACGCACATACATGCACATACACGCACATAACACGCGCATAACACGCAATTTACCAATTGTACGCATGCTTTTGCACATAGAATGTTTTATGGGTTTTTTTCTTATCGCATCGTTGTTTTTTGGCTGAAAAAAATGTTTTATTGCCATTGTGAATAGCGTATTCGCTAACAGTACTGTATGTTATTATGGTGATTATATTGCAATTTTTTGGATTTTGGTGCATTTTTTGCCAATTTATTGCATTTTCAGCTCTGCATAGGTGTTGCTTGTTTTTTTTTCTGTCTGTAAAAACCTATTTTGTCAAGCTAAAATATTCAAACTGTGATTCTGATGGCTGTTTACACTATTCTGGAAAAAAAAAGTATTGATTTTTGTGGATTTTAGTAATTTTTTTTCATTTCACACTTTTCTGTCTTATTTTGTAAATTTTATCTGCTATATATCCATTTGGACGTCTCCGTGCGCCACATAGTTAGGTATATCTATGCATATTGGGCATCAAAGTGTTCAGTGTGTAGGATGTTTTATGCTGATACGCTACGAACTGTGGGGCATATAATGTGGTAAAATTCAATCTTTGTGACAATTTTCTGAAATTTGATAAAAACCGTTATGTTCAGCATCGCATTACACTTTGTCAGTTTGCAGTAGAAACACATATGTACCCATATTGGATTCGTCAGAATGTGTACTTTCTGTAAATATATGGTTTTCTAGGGTCTCTGTACTGCTAGGGGGTCTTATGTCACATATACACATAACGGGGTGCTTATATTGCAGCAGCCAACCCGTCAGCCGTGAAAATTTATGTACACTATTGTCATTTGGGCGTCTCTGAGCGCCACATAGTTAGGTATATCTATGCATATTGGACATCAAAGTGTTCAGTAGACCCCTGGTGTTCATGTGTAGGATGTTTTATGCTGATACGTTACAAAATGTGGTGCATATAATGGGGTAAAATTCAATCTTTGTGACGATTTTCTGAAATTTGATAAAAACCGTTATGTTCAGCATCACATTACACTTTGTCAGTTTGCAGTAGAAACAAATATGTACCCATATTGGATTCGTCAGAATGTGTACTTTCCGAAAATATATGGTTTTCTAGGGTCTCTGTACTGCTAGGGGGTCTTATGTCACACATACACATAACAGAGTGCTTATATTTCAGCAGCCAGCCAGTCAGCTGTGAACATTTATGTACACTATTGTCATTTGGGAGTCTCTGTGCACCACATAGTTAGGTATATCTATGCATATTGGGCATCAAAGTGTTCAGTAGACCACTGGTGTTCATGTGTTGGATGTTTCATGCTGATACATTATGAAATGTGGGGCATATAATGGGGTAAAATTCAAGCTTTGTGACGATTTTCTGAAATTTGATAAAAACCATTACGTTCAGCATTGCATTACACTTTGTCAGTTTGCAGTAGAAACACATATGTACCCATATTGGATTCGTCAGAATGTGTACTTTCTGAAAATATATGGTTTTCTAGGGTCTCTGTACTGCTAGGGGGTCTTATGTCACATATACACATAACAGGGTGCTTATATTGCAGCAGCCAGCCCGTCAGCCGTGAAAATGTATGTACACTATTGTCATTTGGGCACCTCTGTGCACCACAGTTTTGTATATCTATGCATATTGGGCATCAAAGTGTTCAG
Source organism: Xenopus borealis (assembly GCA_024363595.1). NCBI lineage: Eukaryota > Metazoa > Chordata > Amphibia > Anura > Pipidae > Xenopus > Xenopus borealis. Next base: position 74,688,259 of record CM044435.1, on the reverse strand, counting down.
TAGACCCCTGGTGTTCATGTGTAGGATGTTGTATGCTGATACGTTACAAAACGTGGGGCATATAATGGGGTATAATCCAAGCTATGTGACGATTTTCTGAAATTTAATAAAAATGTTCAGCATCGCTTTATAGTTTGTCAGTTTGCAGTAGAAACACATATGTACCCATATTGGATTTGTCAGAATGTGTACTTTCTGAAAATATATGGATTTCTAGGGTTTCTGTACTGCTAGGGGGTCTTATGTCACATATACACATAATGGAGTGCTTATATTGAAGCAGCCAGCCCGTCAGCTGTGAAAATGGTTTTCTAGGGTCACTGTACTGTTAGGGGGTCTTATATCACATAATGCACATACCGGGGTGTTTCAGCCATGAAAATTCATATACACTATTGTCATTTGGGCGTCTCCGTGCGCCACAGTGTTAGGTATATCTATACATATTGCCCATCAAACTGTTTAATAGACCCCTGTGCTCCTATTTAGGATGTTTTATGCTGGTAAGGATACATGGACATTATGATATTTCACCAAAACCGACAATTGTGGGAAAGCCTTGTGACTCCATAATTTGGAGTAGAAAGGCATGGGTTTCAGATGTTTTAGATTAGGTAGAATGTGTACTTTCCAAAAATATATGGTTTTGTGGGTGAACCTATTTTTCTGTGTTTTTACCCCACAAAAGAATGCAGTCAATGTGTTGATTTTTCATTAGCTGAAGTTACCCACAGGAATATTTGCATGCGTTAACTTCATTTTGGGGCCTCTAAATGCCAGAAACTTTAGTAAGCCTATTCACAATGGGCACCAAACTGTTTGAAGGACCCCATGCAACCATATTTAGGGTGCTTTTTCTTGGTAAGTAGTGATATACAGGCAATATAATGCTGGAAAGTTGAAGTTTTAAGGCAATTTTCAGATATTTCACCAAAACCGACAATTGTGGGAAAGCCTTGCGACTCTGTAGTTTGGAGCAGAAAGGCACAGGTACCCATTTTAGATTCGGTAGAATGTTCTGGACAATTTTGATGCGCTAACTTCATATTGGGGTCCCTAAATGCCAGATACTTTGGTAAACCTATGTACAATGGGCATCAAACTGTTCAGTGGACTCATGGCAATCATTTCCAGTGTGTTTTTTCTTGGTACCTAATACAGTGTGGGTTATGCAGAGCAGCAAAATAAATCCTGAAGGGATTTTTCTAAATTTTGTAAAATTTTTTATAAAAAAACAGCTATGTTCATACAAGCTTTGATGTTTGATAGTTAGGAGTAGAGAGATATGTTTACCCATTTTGGAATCAGCAGAATGTGTAGTGTCCAAAAATATATAGTTTTTTGGGGTAAATGTACTGTTTCAGGATTTTTTGGCCTTTGAATCTAAAGTATGCCATTTTCTGCCTTGGTGCTTTCCAAATTTGGTAATGTGCTGCCAGGAGTTTTTGCTGTACAGAAGTCCTAAATCTCCATAAAACTATACATATCTGGTATTGGCACTTTCGAGAGACATGAGGCTTTCCAAATCAGTTGGATTTTCATGCGTAAAATGAAACTTTTTTCTGTTGTAAATGCATATATTGTCAAAAATAGGAATTTTTCATTTTTTTTTGTATTTAGAGCTATAAATCTTTTTGCAGAGGTGGAAATACATGAAAACTCAGGCAGATTTAGAAAGCTCAGTTTCTCCCGAAAAAAACAATGCATAGTTTTCCTAGGTAAACTATAGGTTTCCCTTCAGTAAATGCCCCTAAATTGAGAGAGCACAAATGTTTCAAAAACGGCTGGCATTTCGCGTAACCAAAATGTGAAATTCTGCTGGCACTTAAAGGGATAATGTTAATATAATAACTATTTTGCAAGGACCAAACATGGAGTAGCTTCACTCTCCCTGTTTGCCCTTTTTAACTCAATAAATAACAAAAACACAGATGTTTTTATACTATAAACCTTAAGCAAAAGTTTGTCGTGTAAGCCATATTCATGAACTCATATTGAACAATAGTGACCTGTCAATTCTGCCTGCTGATTGGTTGCTATAGGCTAATGCTCCTGGGTAAACATAGCGGCCTTATTACATAACGCCCATGTCTCTATTGTGTTTAGTGTAACCTTAGTGCATATTTATGACTGGCCTCAATAAGTCCCAAGTAAAGAAGCTACTGTTTCTTGTGTCTGTTGTTAAAGTAAAATATACACTCCTTTTTTTACATGAGCTCATTGAGTTGGGCTTAGGTAATGAACTCATATTGAACAATAGTGACCTGTCAATTCTACCTGCTGATTGGTTGCTATAGGCTAATGCTCCTGGGTAAACATAGCGGCCTTATTACATAACGCCCATGTCTCTATTTAAATCCTTCAAATCATACCAAATTAATAAGTGTATTTATTAAATTCATATACAATTAATCAATTAATAAAAAGAAAAAAAGGGATCAATTAACAAATAGGCTAATTAACTTCAACTACTGAATAAATCATTAATTCATATTACAATCAATAAATGAATCAATTGGTAGGATAGCAAGGTGTAATACATTAATCAAATTAATACTGGATTGAGTTTAAAAATCACGTCTCTAGATATACTTAATTAAATTCAGTTTTCCCCTAAATTGTAAATTGAGAACTTAAATTGTAAATTAAGATAGAAATTGGAAGAAAACAAGAGGGTGAATTCCCGTAAAAACTATCTGATAATTGACTGCCTTCGGGACCCCACAAAGATGGATTGCGGTCTCAAAGATTAACTACTTCTTATTACATAGAGAGCTCCCTGATCTAAAAAACTACAACTCCTACTGAGCATAAGAGAGAAAACTGTTTGAAGAGAAAGGGTAGCACTCCAACACAAATCCCAGACTGCTGAAACAATCGGTAAGGAGAGGCGTTTAAAAGTCCCGCTTTGGTTCTCATAAAATTGGTATAAACACTGCTTGGGTTGAAGCCATCTTTTAACAACACAATTCACAGGGGGGATTCCTTTTTCTTCTTCAAGCGTCAAAGTATATCCTATATGACGATAGTCAGATTCTCCCCTTTTTTGAAATATTTATCAGGGATTTGATATCTTTCTCTTTTTTTTTATTAATATTTTCAGAATAGAAAATGTTTACTTTTCAGCTCAGAACCACTGTATGCATGTTCTTTAGCAGATGTTTACTGTATTGATAAAAAGTACAGGATTTGTTAGATAACTCACATAAGGAATTATGTTAATGATCAGGAATGATCCTCTGGTGTTGCTAGTCTAATTCACTTGCTATGTGCTGGTATGGAAAGCTGATTTGGATCATCCATATTCTTACATTTTTTCTGTTTGTTTGTGCATAAAAACAGTTACACAGATATATCTATCTATAATACCTTCTCTTTTTACCAGAGAAAACAACCCCAAACTTGTCTTACCTCATAATTTAAATATTCCGACCCTTTAACCAGTTTAGTTGCCCATATCTGCACTCTCTTCAGCTCAACAATTTCCTTCTTTAGGACTGGAGCCCAAAACTACACTTCACACTTAAAGTGAGGCTGTACCAGGGACCTATAAAATGTTTTTGTTATTCCTTTAATTAATGCCCTTTTTTATGCAAGAGAGCACAGAATGACACTGCCGGGAATAAGACAAACTTATCTCCAAAAACCCATATCTTTCTCAATTAAGGAAACCCCCCAACACACTGCCATTTAGTGTACAGTATAACTTGCATTTATATTTTTTCTACCAAAGGGCCTAACCTTGCATAAATCAACATTGACCCTCATTTCTGCCCTGTTTTCTAATCAGGGCCGGAACTAGGGGTAGGTAGAAGAGGCAGGTGCCTAGGGTGCAAAGGTAGATGGGTGCTGGTATGTACCTCTTCTGACGTCTTCCCCTTGTTCAGACTAGTGTCCAGATGCTGTGGCGGCATTGTCTGCCGTGCATGCACAATAGCGCATCCTCTCTGCTTGCACTGTTCTGCACATGAGCATTGATGCATACTCGGAGTTTGCGCTCTTCCGCTCATGCGCATTTGCGGGGGGCCTAGCTGGGTTGCCTAGGGCCCAGCTGACTTGGCCTGCACTGTTTCCAATTTTAGTAAAACCACTCTACAAACTGGCAGCATCCTAAATGGAACTTATAGTTCTGCACACTGATCTAATTAGAAAATGTTCCACAATATATTCCATGTTCTGAACAATATTCCCTAAATGTTCACCCATACAAATACTAGAGATAACATCTGTATTATTAGTTATTACCAGGTCCAAATGACAATCATTACTAGTTCTTAAACAAGTACAAATAAAAAGTTCACATTTAGCGCATTTACCAACCTAGTTTTTTTTTTACTTGACAATCAAATTACTCCAGTCAATGCCTGAATAATTGAAGTTATACATAATAACAACTTTACCTAGTTGTGAAGTTGCCTTCTTTTTCGTCACTTATACGAGGTGGTTTGTAGCATACATCAATTATAATTTTCTTTGTAACCTTTTGTCCAGCAAAAGATGTATCCAAAGGGATTCTACATCCATCCCAGTGCTATCCATAAACTATGTTAGGGCACAGCTTTAATTCAGGCTTTACATAAACTCCTCTGTCCCTAAAAAAAGGTGCATATACTTCACAATTGTCTCTGATTTGATGTGAAAGCGATCACTTGGGCGAAACTGGAATAGGTGGAGTATCAAAAAGATCTAAAAATTTCATTGGTATGGACATTTTTTATGGAAGTTATCCTTCCAAACCAAGAAATTGAATAGTCTGCTCATTTCCACAACTTAAACTTTATAATCTGAATGAGAAGAGGGTAGATTAAATGGCCTCTAGTGTTGGGGGAGGGATGTGAATAGACAATGTCACAGTTTTGATAACATTTACCATATATCCTGAATGTATACTATACTTATCTAAAACGTTATGGAGAGATGTCAGAGAAACCTGAGGATTAGTGAGCGTTAGCAGCACATCATCTGTGAAAAGAGCAATCTGATACTGAGTAGGCCCTATCTCAACCCCTGTAATGTCCAGATAATTGCATATGCCACATGCTTTATAAATACATAAAGTGTCAAAAAAGGCCAATCTGTCTTGTGCCATTGGACATTTTGTTTGGGTTATTTGATTGTGGTGAGATTGTGGTTATTTCAGGTCTGTGGTGGGGTTATTGTAAATGACTTGTAAGGCTTGGACAAAGGGACCGAGTACGTTTAAATGTCTAAATGTTGGAGAAGGGCAAATAAATATGGCCAACAGATCTAATGCCTTCTCATTGTCTATACTTAACACATTGGACTGTTGTTTCTGTCTGTTGAGTATTTCCAATAAACTAATTGACCTCCTGGTATTATTTCCAGTCTGACATCCAAGTATGAAACCCACCTGGTTGGCAGTAATAAGCTTGATGAGAATAGACGCTAGGCGGTTTGCTAAGACTTTGGAAAACCATTTCAGATTGGTGTTCAGCTTGTATTCCATATTAAACTTTTGCTAAACTCTTTTGGATCCAGCAAATTGTCTAAATATATAGGGAACATTACTGATACACACCTGAACCAAAGAGCAATACATCACAATGCAGATCCACAAGGAAGGCTTTATTAATAAGGCTCCTCAATAATTACCAGTACATATGGAAAAATGCCCACATTTCAGCCAATGAGATAGATGGAATGACTAAATAAATTCCCACTCTATTTCTTTTTAACACTCTTGGCTTTTCTAATTAAATCAAATGAAATTGGCATATTCGAGAATACTTGCCTAGTGGCACCACTGTCATGATTAGCATTGTTTCATGCACTAGAAAGAGGGCTGTGCCATCCTGCAGCTCTGGTGGGCAGTATTTCAGACATCATATGTTCCTTTTAAGTACCAGAAACATAAAAAAAATACAATCAATCACCTTCCCAAGATTGTACATCTAATGAAAAAATAGCAAATCTAGTTGACATTCTTTCTAAGGAAACCAAACTCTGCAAAAAAAAAAACTTTTTTTCTGCACAGATTTATTGAGGTAAAAAGGTTAATGATGGAATATTCATAATGCACATTTTGCTGATTATAAATGGCAAAACTGACAGATGAAATGCAAACTGTTTAAGAAAAAAATGTAATCCAAGTAATTATTGGAAATATTGTTTGGATATGTAATTATATTTCTCACCTTTAAAAGTTTTATTACAAATGTGCTTTAAAAGAACAAGTAGAGAAATAAAAGCTATAATTGTTCTTAATTATAGCTAAGTGTAATTGCACTTTGTTGCATAATGTATCCTATCAAAGATGGTTAGCACTTAGCAAAATACTGGCATGCATGCATGTGTATTCATCTGTATGAGCAGATCTATGGTTCTTTGAATATTTTATTAACCATAATGTGGCTGTTTGGTATTGAGCTTGTGAGCTTACTTGAATGGTGTGAATTGTATTATCTGTATGTACCGTCTATCTATATATCGTTTCGGCTGACGTTTCGGCTGACTCCTCAGCCTTTCTCAGCCTTGACTTTGATAAAAGGCTAATGAGTCAGCCGAAATGTCAGTTGCGCCTCTGAGGGCGTTGTTAATAAATTATTTTCGTTTTTGTACCTTAAACCTGTGAGTGTGACTTCCCTGTGTTATTATTATTATCATTTTTGAGGTCTGCACCCACTCTGAATTTATGATGTTATCATGAGTGCTGGTAGTTCATCGACTATATATATATCAGGAGCAAATAAACCTGTTCACTTGATTCACCACACCGTCTATTTGCATCTTTATGAAAATTCCTGTGAGTGCCGAACAACAATGCTGTTTTGTATTTTCCTTTGGCTTCGAGCACCCAGGTAGTAAAATAACTTTTTTGAGGAGTGCTTTCTGCATCTGCTATTTCTATATATATATATATATATATATATATATATATATACAGTATATAGGTATATATCTATATGTAGTATATATATTTCCCCCCCAATCAATATGTGATATTGCTGGCACAGTGTAAATATTTGGGAAAACAGAAAAAGTCTTGACAACAGGTTGCATACATTCCATACGTATATATGCTGTTCACCTTTGCATTAACTTTTTAGTATGCTGAAGAGAGTAATATTCTGTGACAAATTGCATTTGGTTTTCATTTTGTATTATTTGTGGTTTTTGAGTTATTTAGCTTTTAATTCAGCAGCTCTCCAGTTTGCAATTTCAGAAATCCAGTTACTAGGGTCATAATTCCCATAGCAACCATGCCTTGTTATGAATAAGAGAATGGGATATGAACAGAAGAATAGAAGCTGAGTAAAAAAGCAGTAACAACTGTAACCCTTTTGACACCCCTTTGTTACACTCCATGTGTGACACTTACCTGATGACACAGGACAAACCTGAGCCACTCCGCAGTGGTATTGGGAGAGACTGGGTACCTGGTACTTACTACCGCAGTGCCTCCACCTAGTGGGATCCGGGAATGCACCTACAGGTGGCCCTACTAGGAATACGGTAATAACACACACACACAGTATGGTGGTTGCTAGGTAACTGTGTATGGCACACAGGCTCTGTGCTTCTCCCCTTACAGGGATAAGTGCAATGCTTTTGTACGGATTCCCTACACAACTATGCATTTGTAGCCTTACAGAGTAATTGTTCTTCAGATGGGGTCAATGACCCCTATTTGAAAGCTGGGAAGAGCCAGAAGCTATATAAATAATAAAGACTTTAACTAAGGGATATGACATCTGGAACACACAACTAAGGACAATCTATATATTAAATGACACTTTCTTTAAGGTGCTGACTGTACTAGTGTTTGCTTCCTTGACTAAAACTAAAATGCTCGCCCTTGGGGTTTATCAATATCTGGGCTGAAATATTCCTTTCCCTACAGGTCACTTTTCCCATTTGCAGCTAATTTGTTACAGTCTGGTAAGGGAGTGTAAAGTGGATAAGTTCTGGTTCCATATGCTATCCAATCCAGTGGAAACCTTATCTGTATCTTCACTTTTTTCTTTTCCAATTCCTAATTATGAACTGTTGCGTTAACCTTTCCCATTCTCACTTGGTTTAGTTCAGACTGTATGACCTGACTGAATCCAGACCCCTGGACTATTTACAACCTACTCTAATTACTTTTATTACCTTTTATTCTACAAATTATCTCTGTCTATCTGTAACTTTCTAATTCATTGCCCATAAACACTTTTTAAATTGATCTATTAGTATACATAGGGGCAGATTTACTAAATTCACATGTAGGATTCGAAGTTCGATCAAATTTTCAAAAAGATTTTAATGTTTTTGAAGACCACTTTGACGAGTGAATTTTGAAAATTCGATCGAATCAAATGATTTGAATAAAAATCTATTTTAATATTTGACTGTCGAAGTACTTCCCCTTTAAATTTTTCGACTGCCTAGTTCGCCAGATCAAAGCTACTGAATTGGCTTTAATTATTTTTGATCAAATAAAAATATTCGATCAAATGGTTAAAATCATTTGAATCGATTAATTTGAACGATTTTATCGATCGATCAAATATTTCCACGAATTGCGGTAAAAGCCTTAAAATTTGATATTCAGATTTGAAGGATTTTACTTCCCACAGTATTCCCATGGTCAAATTCGAGGGTTTTTTAACTTAGTAAATCTGCCCCATAATGCGTCATTTCAACTGTCATTTGTATTTTGCCTGACGAAGGGGCCTGTGTGCTCCGAAAGCTTGCATTTGTTACTTATTCAGTTAGCCAATAAAAGGTATTACGGTTTATATAAGCAAAGCTAAATATGCTGTCATATTTGACATCATCTGTGCAAGTAATTGCAGACAAAGTTTGGATTAAAATAGGCTTTCTAATAAAAAAAAAATTTCTGGTCTAGCTCTTTATAATCCTATGGACTCTCATTTTATTCTGTGACCTTACATCTAGTGATGAGCTAATCTGTCCTGTTTTGCTTTGTCAGAAAATTCATAAAACTGCTGAAATATTTTCGAATTGCGAAAATCATTGAAGTTAATAGGCATCATTTTTTTCTGATGCATGACAATTTTTACATGCAACCATTTTTTTCAAGTCAATGAATGTATTTTCTTCAGGTGATTTTTTTTTGCCTCAGCAACTTTTTTGTATTGGCTCCTTTTTGTCCAATTGAATTAAAGTCAATGGGCATTTTTTCTTGTGGCAAACATTTAACTACAGTTTCGCAAAAAAAAATTCCAGATGGCAAAATGTGGAATTTCGATCATGTCAGGTGAAAAAAATCATTCATCAAATATATCTCTTAATATTAGAAAACTGCTTTCTGAAGGCTAGACATTTGCAGTAATTGACTTTATTCTACCAGTATCCCAAGCCCAACCTGTGGTGCTATATGCAGCCACTACTCCTGCCTTCCATATTACTATCAATTTAGCCCCAGTGCTGGTAGAAACATATTCATGGATGCAGGCCTCTGTGCACCACACATACAAGGTATAATACCTTGATGCTGCAAAAAGCCCAAATTTGAAAATCTACCAACTCAGACCTGTCAAGATCCTGCATGAGTCAATGGCAGATGAACCAATCTCAGTTTGAAGTTATCGTAATTTGTGCTGGGTTTAGCACAAAAACCTGAAAAAAATCTGGGTTTTCAGGCAAATATATGAAAAAACTTTGGGGGAAAAATCGGACAATTCCTTTAATTCAAGTTTTTAATTAATAAATATGGTCAAATTGGGCATGAGAGTTTGGACCTGGATTTTTTAATAAAATAATATTTTTAATAAAAATATGTGGATGTGATTAGTGATGGGCGAATTTATTCGCCAGGGGCGAATTCCCGCGAAACGCCAGCAAAATTTCGCCAGCGCAAATTAGGCAAAAAAATGAGTCGGGCGTCGTTTTTGACTCATTTCGAGAATTCTTTCGCCAATTCGCGAATTTCGCTGGAAATTCGAATTTTTCGGCCAAGCGAAACGGGTGAGATTAAACAAAGCTCAACCAAACTCCCATCCACAATTTTACCTTATTTATCAATTAAATAACTTCAAAAAGTCGGGTCAGGAAAAAAACATGATGAAATCGAGCAAACACTCAAATCATCCGATTTTTCGTGTTATCGCCTGGAAACCCCAAATTGTTTGGGTGACTGGGCTAAACCCAGTGCAGTCCACAATATCTTCAAATTGGGATAGGAACATATTACACTGACTTATACATGACCTTTGGTTAACGGTCAAAGGAAGCAGGACCAAGGCAGTAATTATAACTGCAAAGTGCTTTATTGGGGAAGTGACGCTTGATAAAGGGCCTAGCCCGAAACATGTTGTGGTTAAAAATTTAAAAATATTACCCAAAAAGTGCAACCAAAAAAAAGTTTTTAATTGATAACCTCCTATATGTTTATATAGGTTTAGACCTCTGAAATATGAAAAATGCCTTTGTAGGGTTGTGAAGAAATTAGCACAGCTCCAAAAAACCATATTTTATAGGTTTACATCTCTAAAGGTAAATGCTTGCCTATAGTATTATTAATTGGGATTTAGAATTATTTCACTAAGCGAAACAAAATGATTTGCAAATATATTTTCGGTACAACAATAATGTGCAAAATTCAACCTTTTATTTATTTATTTCTAGGACTGTCCCACAGTCATTCAGGGGCAGATTTATCGAAGTATCCAAAAATTACTTTGAAATTCGAATTATTTTCATTTGAATTTTCACTTCGACCCTTAGTTAATCTGCCCCCTAGGATGGGTTGACAGCTTTAAAGTACCTTTTTGAAGCACAACTTTATATTTATTTGTACCCTTATCACTTTAATTACATCACTTGGGTGCCTTTCAAGAATTTGAATGTGTGTAAATTGGAACATTGCTGAAAATATTGGATCATCCAGGCTTCCATAGTTTGTATATTACCTTTGAAACCACTATACCACTGCTTCAACAGAAATTCTGTGATTACAAAGAAAACAAATTGTTTCTACTTCAGCCAAAAGATGTGTCATGTAAGTAGCTATTTTTCTAAATAGCTGTCCTTCCCTCCAATATCATAATAATGTTGTTCTATATTTGTCTTTACATCATGTGGTTGGACTCTAGCACTGGCACTGGCACATTTGAAATATATTTTTATTATGCACATTATCACTGTGACACAGTATTAGCTTTTTTAGTATTATTATTGTTTGCTATTTTGTGATATTTAGTAGAACCATTGTACAATGGTACAGTGGTAGTGAGAAACTCAAAAGGGAAATGTGCTTATGTGTTATATATTTACCATTGCAGACACCTGTATACACATGTATACACATGTACAGTCATATGAAAACGTTTGGGAACCTCTCAGCCTGCAACATAATTTACTCCACTTTCAACAAAAAAAATAACAGTGGTATTTCTTTCATTTCCCAGGAACATCTGAATATTGTGGTGTTTTCTGAACACTATTCAGTTGAATTAAATTAAATCAAATGTGAAAAACTGGCTGTGCAAAAATATGGGTACCCTTGTAATTTTGTTAATTTGAATGCATGTAATTGCTCAATACTGATTAGTGCTAGCACCAAATTGGGTGGATTAGCACTTTAAGTTTGAACTTCATAGGCAGGTGTGTCTCAAAGAAGCCTTCTGCATTCACGCCACAAACAGAGTTGCTTGTTATATGCTAAAGCTCATTTAAAAGTCACAGTCATTCTGGAACAAAGCGCTTTGGACTGATGAGACACAAATTTAGTTATTTTGTCATAATCAAAAGCACTTTGCATGGAGGAAGAAGAACATCGTATTCCAAGAAAAACACCTGCTACCTACTTTCAAATTTGGTGGAGGTTCCATCATGCTGTGGGACTGTCTGGCTAGTTCAGGGACAAGGGCCCTTGTTAAAGTCGAGGGTCGGATGAATTTAACCAAATATCAACAAATTTAAAGTTAAAGTTTTGGAGGGGTTGGATAGTCCAACAAGACAATGACCCTAAACACACCTCGAAATCTACATAGGCATTTTTTCAGAGGGAGAAGTACAATATTCTGGAATGGCCCTCACATCCCCTCACTTGTACACCATCGAAAATCTGTGAGATGATTTGATGCAGCTGTCCATGGTCGGCAGCCATCAAATTTAACTGACCGGGAGAGATTTTGATGAATGGTCAAAAGTACCGGCATCTTGAATTGAGACACTCATCAAAGGCTATAGGAGGCATTTAGAGGCTGTCACATTTTCAAAAGGAGGCTCAACTAAGTATCAATGCAATATCTCTGTTGGAGTAGCCAAATTTATGCATTCAAATGCATCTAATTTTGTTATGATGCATATTGCATATTTTCTGTTAATCCAATAAACTTTATGTCACTGCTGAAATATTACATTTTCCACAAGGCATATTATATATTAAAAGGAAGTTGCCACTTTGAAAGCTCACCCAATGATAAACTAAATTTCAAAGAATTTTCATATGACTGTACCTATTTTCTTTGTGGCAGTATAAAAATAGTTCCCCTCATCATAGAACTAAGCCTTATAGCATTATAAATGGATGCTGTTGCTGAATTGGAATTCCCAGTATCACTTGACAGACGTTGAGTATTCAGGATTTCATGGTTTGGTTCCAGTGGGAAAAAAGACTTAAGATTCTTTCTTCCTGGCACAGAATACTTAAAATTCTGTTTTTCTGTATTAGTTGAGGGGGCAGCTCTGATTTGTGCATGAACATTTTACCTAATGCTTTGTATGTGAATATTAGGGAAATGCAAACTTTGTTGCCGAGTACAGTTTTGCTGCAAAATTTTTGCATATCTGCACTAGTATTTCCGGAAGGCAGCTGTTTTCGAAAAAAAAAAAAAAAAACGCTCTCAGTAGATATCACACCAGTAATCTACCCTTGACTTCCACACCTGCTACTTCTTTGCACACTGGAGAGACAGAAGCATTGTTTACAGTGCATTTGTCCAAATGATTTTTTTTACTATGAAGAGCAAGGTAAAAGAGTTTCTCAAACAATGTAGGGCAAGGTACTATATGTGCTACTGCTGAGCTAAACACAGTTTATGCAATATGTAACTGTATGTGAAGTATCATTAGTTAATACTGATTAGAATTGTGTACTAAAAAGGGAAAAAATATTAAATCCATAATTTCATACAATATTTATGGGACTTTAATGTAAAGCAGTAGGGATGGGCAAATTTGACCCAAAATTCACCACTAGCAAAAATTCGCCATTAAAATCTATGGGCATCAAAAAAATGTTGACTTTCGCCAAATATTCTGACACTCGTTGCCATTGGGTGTCATTTCCCATGCCCATCCTTAACAGCCTTAAAGGGGTTTGTTTTGTTTTCTCACGGTGGACAGATATACGGAGTCTTACACTTTGTTGTGATCACACATTTGCAGCTTTAAGTATTTCTTTAACATATTCTCTTTTGACTTATTCATTTAATGAGCCTATTTAATATATAATTGATTGATTTTTTGCTGCACATTGATCTTCAGCTTCAGCAATACATATAATAACATAAAATAGGTACCTTATCTTCCCTAGTTGATGCTCTGCTATGCATACCAGTAGACCTGAAACCATCAGTGCTAATACAAATGAAAGACTTCAGGAGATCGCAAAATAATGATCCAGGCACTGATATTGTGTAACTGTATTTACTGAAATGTCCATAGGCATTAGAAATGTGTCAGGCTGTCACATGAAATATGGCAATTAATGCTGCAGTTTCTTCAGGTAGAAAACATATTCCATTTAACATTCACCAAAAGAACACCCATAGAAAGAGCCACCTAAGAGGGCTCAAAGAAGTCATAGAGGTGACTATGTATGTCCCATGCGCAACAACTTGAAGTAGTAGATCTGGGCACTATAGAAAGAAAGAAGCCACTTTTTGAGCTATGGTAAAAATCAGGGCCGGATATATCTTTTCCCAGCTGCTGTGACCCCCCCCCC
>CM044435.1:74645244-74671708 GCA_024363595.1 Xenopus borealis | reverse complement strand
TGCGCATGCGCAGCCATCGCTGTCAGATCCAGGAAGAATAGGTTAGAATAGAAGATGGTCCCTGTGAACCAAAGCGGAATATATATTTAATATATATTTGCCTTGAACCACCATTTTGTGATAGTCTGTGTGGTGCCTCAGAGATCACCTGACCAGAAATATTTCAACTCTAAGGGGCAGATTTACTAAATTCACATGAAGGATTCGAAGTTCGATCGAATTTTCAAAAAGTTTCGAATTCGAATTTTTTAATGTTTTTGTATACAAATTCGACCAGTGAATTTTGAAAATCCGATCAAATCGAATGATTCAAATGATTCCAATAAAAATCTGTTCGAATATTCAAATATTCGACTATTCGACAATTGAAGTACTTCCCCTTTAAATTTGTATTCAGCTGCCTAGTTCGCCAGACCAGTGCTACCGAATTGGGATTCAAAAAGTTTGATTGAACAAAAAAATTTGATCGAATGGTCAAAATCGTTCGAATCGATCGTTTTGAACGATTTGATCGATCGATCAAACACAACATTCAATTCGGTAACGGATAAAAGTAATTCTCCAGAAGGAGAAGGGATAGCAAAGTGCCCCTGTAAAGCTAATAAATATGGTATGAACCGTTTATCAAAGAATAATTTGTAGAGGCGTGTTTCGCTAAAAGCTTTTTCAAAGGCAGATTGCTAACCCTTCTCCTTCTGGAGAATTACTTTTATCCGTTGAATGTTGTGTTACTTCTCCTCCAAGCTTCTTTCTCTCCTATGCTCACTTGGATTTGTGGTTTTGTAGAATAGACAGTCTCATATCAGTTTAGAAACAGTTAATTTCTGAGACCACAGTCCCTGTGTTGCAGACTTCTCCAAGCTTTATGGGGTCCTGTAGATATAAAATACCAAGATAGAATTAACGGGACTTCTCCACCTCTCTTAATTTTTCCTATTTCATTCTTGTCTTGGATTTGGAGTTTATAATTCATTTTCTACGTGATTAATTGAACCAACTTATGGAATTATATAATTGATGTTATTAATTACAAAGTACAAAATTAATCAATTACACTTTCTTAACTGAGATATAATATTTATTAATTTATTACGTCTTTATTGGGAATTATTATTAAATCAGCATGGAGCACTTGTCACTTTAAGCACTTCTAGCACTTGCTATTGTGGGATAATATACTTGCAATTAAGAATCTCATATATAGCAGTTACAACATTATGCACTAGCACTTTTATAATTTAAGTATATACCTATGTGATTTGGGCATTACCAAGTGTTAGCCATCTTCTAGTAACATCAGTAAAAAACAAGGGGGATTTTCTTTTTCCTCTTTCAATTTTTACTAACTTTATAATTTGTTTGGTATGTTTGTGTGCACCGTTGAATCCTAAGAACCCAGGAGGCTGTCCTTATTTTTTAAAATGGTTTTATATTTATGATTACCCAATGGCACATGCCACTAAAAAAGTATATTATTATGAAAATGGTTTATTTACATGAAGCAGGGTTTTACATATGAGTTGTTTTATGCAATATCTTTTTTATAGAGACCTACATTGTTCAGGGGGTATAGTTTTCCTTTAAAAGGAGAACTGAAGTCTTAAAGGAACAGTTCAGTGTAAAAAAACTGGATAAATAGATAGGTTGTGCAAAATAAAAAAAATGTTTCTAATATAGTTAGTCAGGCAAAAATGTAATGTATAAAGGCTGGAGTGACTGGATGTCTAACATAATAGCCAGAACACTATTTCCTGCTTTTCATTTCTCTAACTCTGAGTTAGCCAGTGAATTTAAGGGGGGGCACATGGGACATAACTGTTCAGTGAGTTTGCAATTGATCTTCAGCATTCAGCTCAGATTCAAAAGCAATAGTTATAGCCCATATGCTTGGGTAACTCGTCAGTGGAAACCAAGAGAGCTGAAAAGCAGGAAGTAGTGTTCTGGCTATTGTATGTTAGACACCCACTCACTCCAGCCTTTATACATTACATTTTTGGCTAACTCAATATACTAGAAACATTTTTTTATTAAGCACAGCCTATCTATTTACCCGTTTTTAATTTGTATTCTGAACAATTCCTTTAACCAAATATTTGGCAAGGAATACTGTGAGTATAGAGTGCTGAACAGATCCTGTGTTTTATAAAAGCAAGACCCAGCAGTATGTTAATGTATTAATCTGGATGTGTGTTACTTCTTGTTTGTTTGTTGTTTCATGACGAATGCTTCATGTGTAACTTCAGTGCTATCTGTAGTAGTTCTTCAAAATAAACTAAATGAGAATACAGATTGCCACTGCTATATTCCTTTGAAAGAAGACACAATACAAAAAAAAAAAAAAAAAAAAAAAAAAAACAGTTAATGGTGCTTTTGTATACACCACTGTATAATTATATCTATCTTAAAACACTTTAATCATGTCTAGATGTTTTGGGCAGTGGAACAAATGTAACCCTTGGAATCTATGGCACTGACATTTAAATCTCAGCACCATAAATCCTATGTTTAAGGTTTAAGTTCATATGGATTAAAAGAGGGAAGCAATGTGAGTGTATTTGGGGGAGCTGTTGCTTACATTTTACATATTCGTTTGTATAGAATACCTCACTTGTTTTGCTCAGAATTTGTCTGCTTATTATACCATGAGTGAAGTATTGTATGTGCTCATTTGTCTCATTTCTTTGTAATACATTATTTCAGGGATTTCAGTAATTTCTATTAATAATTGGCTATCCCATGATAGTCACATGAGTTGGAAAAGCCATTGTGAGTGAAGTTGATGAATTGTCTATTGCTGAACTGTTACATTTTAAATTGTTTAATAGCTCTCTTTGTGGAATGTCATTTTTATAAATGCAACTTCAAAAATGTTTCTGAGCGGTTGTGCATCTCATTAAATATCCCTTCTGCATCCTTATGAAGATGGATAAATGAAGTTTATTGTAGCATTTTCAAAAGATCTGACGCTCCTTCAGGGCTGGTAACAGTTGCTATTGCCAAAGAATCAATAAGTGTGTCATAATAATAAGAAGTCACAAGAATGGCTTTTTCAGGTATTTTGTATCCTATGTTATTTAAAGTGGAAAAATTACAGAAGACAGAGAACATGGGTATTTGAGGCTCCTGGCCTTTAGTGATACACAGACTAAACTGTGATACTTTCTGTTCTGTAGTGATAGCCAAATGATTTAGACATGTGACAACCATTTTCCAAAATGTTTTGTCTTCTTTTTAATCTTAAAGAATATTTATTTGTACAAAGGTCAGTTTGATTTTTATATTTTGGTCAAATAACCTATATACATTACAAAGAAGAGTAAATGTGACTGTACATTTAACAAATAACTAAAGTTAAACAAACAAGTTAAACAATAAGGCTACAGTACAGTATCTTATGTTGTCTTATGCTTTCAGCTAACTAAACTAACCAATCTATCTATGATTTTTAATTTGCCTGGTACTGTATTTCCCATCTTTCTTCTCCACTAACCCCCCATACTTATTTAAGTCTGTTATGCTTGCTGTAAGTCACCAGAGTTCAGAGACTGACATGCACAATATATGGAGGACAAACTGAAGTTGTCAAACCAACATTAAATTTGAATAAGTAAAACATATTGATATTTCATGTATTCATATTTAAAGCTAGTTCCACAACTTGATGTCAGAAAGGGTAGTTGACAGGTGCTGATGTGCTGTAACTAGTTGTAAACATTACAGAGGTGTGAAAAGAAAATATTTAATAATAAAACTGAAAAACGAAGACCCAACAGTATCTGTATAAGGAGCATATAGAAAACAAAGTCTGAATACAAACTATTGGTCTGGGCAGATATCAATCAAAGTCCAAAAACAGACCCAGGGTCAGGGCAGATACGAACAGTCAAATCCTAAGTATCAGGCCTTGGGCATACACCAAGGAGCTAACCACCACATTTAGGGGCAGGATTATTAAGGATCAAGTTGTTTTTAAAGGGATCCTGTCACAGGAAAACATGTTTTTTTTTCAAAACGCATCAGTTAATAGTGCTGCTCCAGTAGACTTCTGCACTGAAATCCATTTTGGAAAGGAGCAAACAGATTTTTTTATATTCAGTTTTGAAATTGGGGTTAGATATTTTGTCAATTTCCCAGCTGCCCCTGGTCATGTGACTTGTGCCAGCACTTTAGGAGGGAACTGCTTTCTGGCAGGCTGTTATTTTTTCTTCTCAAACTGAATAGTATGCAGTGGGACATGGGTTTTTACTATTGAGTGTTGTTCTTAGATCTACCAGGCAGCTTTTATCTTGTGTTAGGGAGCTGTTATCTGGTTACCTTCCCATTGTACTGTTGTTAGGCTGTTGGGGGGGGGTGATATCACTCCAACTTGCAGATCAGCAGTAAAGAATGATTGAAGTTTATCAGAGCACAAGTCACATGACTTGGGGCAGCTGGGAAATCAACAATATGTCTAGCCCCATGTCAAATTGGATTTCAATGCAGAATTCTGCTGGAGCAGCACTATTAACTGGTGCATTTTGAAAAAAACTGTTTTTCCCATTTTTATCCCTTTAAGTTTTTAAGTTGTCATTTTTGGTCAAAACTCACGTTTGGCTTAAAAAATACTCTAATTGATCGAGTTTTTTTTAAATTTGAATATTCAAGATTTATTATACCATCAACCCAGGAAATAGCCTGAATTCGAAAATACCCCACTTTAAACCTGTCGAAGTTCTGTAGAAGTCAGTGGCAGAGGTCCCTTGAAATATTTGCAGAGGTTAACAGCCTGCTTGATGTTCAAGTTTTTTTTGGAGGGTTTTTCCCAAAAACTTAAAATCAAAACTCGATTCGATCAATCCCAGTTTTTTTCCACAGAAAACTTGATCAATTCAAGTTATAGGGTTGTGGGATTCGAACTCACAGAATTGGGTTTTTGTCATTCGAGTTTTTTCTTTAATAAGATACCATTTGAGTTTCCAGTGCAGTCCAGAGGTAAAAATTCTCTTTCTGAAGAATTCAAATTAGGTAAATATGATTTACACAAAACTATAGAACAGAAATAATTTTATTTTACTAACTTGATCCATATATTTTATAATTTTATGGATGCTATAACTCAAATGCTCTTGCATTTACAGCAGCAAATTGACCCCAGTCTATTACATGGGCACACATTAGTAAGATTTAGAAAACTGAAAGTGATACAGATTGAAAAGTGATATCTAATCTACTAATGACACTGTGAACATGCTATTGTACAGTGACTGAGAAATTACTTGAATGCTTAATAATACACAGGAGCCATGAATATGCTCTAAATTATATCCTTATAAATGGTGCTTAGTGATCTCATTGGTTATAACCAGAGCTTAGTGATGTCACTTCTACAATACCTTAATTGAACTTTAGAACTAAACTCAAAGACTACCTCTGGGAGCACCTGGATAACACTTTAACTGGGAACTGGCACTTATACAATGTAACCTACTTTAATAGCCCTCCGAATTGTGTTTGTAAGTTGCCCTCTCATTTAGACTGTAAACCCTGCAGGGTAGGGTCCTCCATCCTTTTGTCTTATTGACACTAAGCATTTAATCTTTAGTGTCATTATTTTATATTTCTGTGAATTGTATTTCTAAGAATGCTCTTATTGTTACTTATTAATGCAGTGACCCCTTGTTTGTTACTACTAATTTATTGTTTGTTGTACTGTGCTTTGCTCTCAAGGAACACTATACAAATAAAAATATATTTAAACATGACTTACTGAAACTTGTGTATTATAATAAAGTACCACCTGTTGCAAAATAGGGGCCCTTTGGGTTTGTGTTTTTATATCATGGAACTCCTCTGTAACGTATAATATCCTTATAATAAATGAGTGGGTACTATATAAGAGCAGGTACTGTATTCACTTTGTAAACCACAGGCAATGACGACAATAACAGTTTGTGTTTAGTTGGGCTGGGGGAGCCACAACAAAAACTGTGATGGAATCATGGGAAAATTGGTAGTGACTGTGGGTGAAGCAGGAATTAGAGGCTTGCAATTCAGTTCCTTCAAACCCAAAGACCTATAAAATATGCATGCCACATGTCTAGTAATGCATTCACATGCTTATTGCATGACTGTAAAATATCTGGAGATCTCTGGCTAGTTAATTTTTGTTTTCTGCTTGTGTGAAAACCTCACCATGTTTCTTAAATATACTCATATAACATTTATTAAATACAAGTTTTATAATGCAACCCTAACCGTACATATAAATGGGACAGGAAAAGTGGAGGGTCCCTCCATTGCAAAATTTACATGCATTATATATCAAATAGTATTGACAAAGTGCATATACAGAGACCACTCATCAGTCATATTAATGATGTAACTCTGTGAAATATGGCAGCGTGGTTTAGACTTACGATCAGGATACTTGCACAAGTGAATGTAAGTCAGGGAGGCACATCTTATAAAAAAAAAAGCAATTAGGTTCAGCTGAACCTGCTTTATGAGTAGAATAGGTTGGAAAGGCTTTCTTTGTCCTTAAAGGAAATAGCCCAGTTTGGGGCCCTACTGTGACTATTTCTTTATATAAACCAAAGTAGTGCAGTATTTCTGAAGCAAATACAATTTTCACCAGAGCAGGGTGCCAGTACATTATATTTGCAATTCCATAAAACACTCTTCTTTTTTGGTATTATTGATCCTTTAGCTACAACCGTCCAGATTACACTGACTATTTGCTGTGCCTCGGGCACAAGCTAGAAGACAGACCAGTAAAAATAACACGAAGAGCTTGTGGGTCAGACACAGCTTAATCACATTCATAATATATATATATTTATATATATATATATTTTGCAAAACCTTTATTGTGTACTAAATCTACCAACTTTTAAACTTTATTGCATTTTTGTGCCTTTTGCTACTGCAATCAGATTTAATTCCCCCCTGCATCTGTTTTTTCTGACTGACACTTTTTGTGATCCATCAATTACCTTCTGTAATGCAAATATAAGCCTGTCTTTTTGTCCATCTCAGTGTTTCATTCACCTCTTTCATCTTTTAACCCCTCATGTCTCCACCCATCCCAATAGCAACCCAGGAAAGAGGTTCCATCCCCTCTTACAGTTCCTTCATTCCTAACACTGTTGTGGCCCTGTTTTCCCAGTTCCTGTCTCACTTCCCATGGGCATTCTGGAGACTTGCAATCTAAGCATTACTATTTAAGAAAAGTAAACTTCTTGGTGACTTTTCCTTTACAGGTACCCATTCTTTACCGCCCTCCCAATTTACACATCTTATGGATCTTCCTGGTCACCAAATTTTTTATAGATTTTTTTTGCAACTGTTAGTAATTAGTGATAGGTGAAAAAATTCTGCAGGCATGGACTCTCAGTGAACTTACATGTTTGTACATGAGCAAACGAGAGAAAATCTGCCTTTACAAAAAAATAAACTGGCGTGCATCAAAATTGTTGCACGCATAAAATTATCACACATATAAAATTTTGCATGTCAAAATTATTTGGATGCTCATTGACTTTAATGCATTTGGACAAAATAGGTGCGCGTATAAAATTTGTCGCTTGCGTTCACTTTTTTTTGCCGAATTTTTTGGTGATGCAAAACATGAAAGATTTGCCCATCATTATTAGTAATGCATTTTTTTCTTTTTTCTTCTCTTTAAGGCAGCTGTACACACAGGGGTGACCATTTCAGCATACAAAACATAAATCATAAAAATAAGTCCTCCCCACTTGGCGTTACCTTCGAACATTTGATGAGTTCCCTATACTAAACTGGCATCTTGTGAACTACCGGCAAAAACACATACGTTGGGGTCATCTCATCCCTGTTCTCAAAATCCTTTTTTGGGGGGTTTGCTCAGCCTCCTGCCTTTCTTCAATTCCTCAGTCAGACACTCTGTCACTTCATTATGGGAATTGTGGTATTAGCTATGTCATTTAGTAACTTGTATATGCGTACTTCAATATATAGGTAAAACCATTAAACCAGTTAGGAAACGAATATCAGAACATTTAAATTATTTTTCCAGACGTGATACCAGCTCAGCTGTGGCCAAACATATGATTGAACATCATAGAAGTGAATTGGGCATATCCTTTCAAATACTAGACAGAATCACATCCAATATTTGAAAGGGGATATGGAGGTGTCTTTCCTTAGAAAAGAGGCCTTCTGGATTTTCGTATTAGAAATGATTGCACCTAAAGGTCTGAATAGGGATTGGGAACTGAATTGCTTCATTGATTAATAAATTTGTTTATGGATAAATACTCAGATATATGTATTAATTGATACCCATTATTCATCCCTAACGTATTAGGTATAATATGAACTGATTTGGCTATAAAGTCTCTCTCTAAAGTTTGTCCCCAAGTTTTTTCTTTTTCTTTTTCTTTGATGAGTTGCAATCTTTTTCATTTAAATTATATTTAATTAAACTAAATTGATTTGAACCATATTAGACCATAATGAATTATCTGATATGCATATTTTGGATTTATTTAAATTTCATTGATTACGTAAATAATTAATTATTTACCCATCTCTCCTGTATGTATTGTTATGTATGTGTATATGTATTCATGTGTATACTAGCATTTATACTTGTTACATTCAGGCTATATTAATTGAACACAAAATCAATTCATTATTTTATTAGCATATAACCATGCTTATATATTATATAGTATTATGTGGTTCATATATCTGTATATTCATATACTATTAGTGGCATATTTACTAAAGGTCAAAGTGAATTTAAAATCAGAATTTTTAAAATTTTTATTTCAAAGTTATTTTGGGCTACTTCAACTATCGAATAGTCCAAAATTTTAATCGAATTGAACAAATTAAAAATTTAGAAGTACTTTAACAAAACTGTGAATTTTATCATTTGCCACCTTAAAGTTACCGACTTGCTATGTTAGCCTATGGGGACCTCCTAGAACCTATAGTTTTAAGAATTTTTTATTTTAAAATCATTCGATCGATCGATTAAATTGTTCGAATCAATCGATTCGTACAATTTCTATGATTGATGGAACGATTTTGCTTCGTTTGAAAATGGCCAAATTTTTTAAAAAAACCTTCTAAGTTTTTGAATTCGATGGTCGAATTTCGCAGTTTTAGCACTTCGAAATTTGACCCTTAGTAAATCTGTCCCTTAGTGGTATGAACAGCGGAGAAAAATTTGAGGCTGCTAGCCAATTAATCTTTTGATTCTGCTGTCTAACCATAGTTATTATGAATAGTACTTATGCTTGGATTGTGACTTTTTAATTATATTAATGATAGTAATGACATGCATTTTATTGGTGTGGTTGTATAAGGTGTTCACCCACAGGGGGAGCTTCATGCTTTTGATGAAGTGATGCTTAGTCACATAACGTGTTAAGCCAGTTCCTCTGCCTGCTCCTACTGTTGTATTTTAACATGGACTAATAAAGATTTAATTGTTTTTCTCATTTTACCTCACTACCAAGCTTGTTCTAGAAGACTTTGTTATGGGATTTCTCTGCTCCTTGCAGAGGCAGGTAGCACCACCAACCCCTCTGGGAGTCCGTAATACAGACAGGTAACTGTTCTGTGCCCTGCTCAGAGACACTCTCAATAGAATTAGATACCTTTCCATATGAGAGTCTTCCGGTGGAGTGAGCTCCGACATGCAAATTGGAACATTGAAATTCAGTGTCTGGTTTGCCTGTTCCATCCAAAGCATTATAGGTTCCAGGGCTAGACAGAAAAATCCTTTATACAAAGAAACCATTCTCTGTTTAGTAACATCTCCCTTGTAGCTTATATATCCCACTATGGAGAACCACTATGGAGATCAGGACACAAATCTGCACTGCATACACAAGATATCTATAAAGAAACAATATACAGTAATCGTTTACATCTTGAGTTATGGCCTTTATGCAGAAAGCCTTTTAAATTGCTTTTAAGTGACTGTGTGATATTGTAAGACTTGCAAATACAATTTTGAATGCACACACAAGTACTTAGCATGTACTCAGTTCTGCTCATATAATGGCTTGTTTATAAAAACACAAGCTAAAATGCAAAGGAACCAGTGTGTGCTAACCCTTGTTTTATCTCATATGTGGGAAGGGACCATTTGTTTTAGAGTGACATTGGTGTTGTTGAAATTCAGGAACAGGATTTTCATTAGACAAGTATTCTTAAATTAAAAAGATTTCTCTAAGCTAAAGCTAAATTGCAACACAGATGTTCAATTACAAAGTGGGAAAAGGAATTGGATCTAGTTTCAATATTTGGGAGCTAGGAATTACTTTTTCCTCACTGCACATAAGAGTTTATGTTGATATAAATTTCACATTAACTTTGAGAGTATTCACTTTGACTGTGGTAAGGGGCATCAGCTTTGTATTACTGTACTCTGGTGGATCATATTAATGAGAATTTTCTTTGTTCTCTTTCAACTTTCATAATTAAGAGAAAATATACAATGGGTAAGCAGCTTTGGTTCTAAATTTCCATAAATACTGTATGTAGCTGAGCACAGAATGGAGAAAGAGAAATAGTTTTTATGCAATTATAATCTTGTTTAAAATAACTGATATTATTTACTCATATGCAAAATATTTAGAGCATGGTAATCTAAACTAGTTCCGTGCATATAGGGACTTTAATTAAATTGTGTAAAAAAAAAAATACAACTAAATACACCACATATAGCCATATGATAGCCAGGCATCACCATCTCAAAAATACTTTGTTTATCAAGCTGTGTTCATTTTTGGAGTAAAATTCCAGAGCTAAAACCAGCAGCTACAGTACTTAGGGGCAGATTTACTAAGGGAATTTTCAAATAAAATTAGACAAATTTTAATTTCGATGTAATTTTGGGCTAATTTGACAATCAAAAACCCAAAATTTGTTTTGAATTCAAAAAATTCGAAAGTTCAAAAATTAAAATTTCACAGCAATTTTCGAATTTAACTATTCTCCACCTTAAACCTGCCGAATTGCCATTGTAGCCTATGGGGGACCTCCTGGAACTTTTCCTGCTATTTTTCCTGTAAAATTGGCCCATTTGTGATCAAAGACCAATAAAAAATCTGCCCCATAAAGATGCTTAGAAAAAAAAGTTGTCATTCTTTTACTACCATAGTAATTTATTTGCCTGCATTTACTTGTATGAGTAACACCATTAAAATAATGGTACGAGCTTCCCATAGGGTTTTAAAGCAATCGGTAGGTCCACGTTGGCGAACTGGCCTATCGAATTTTTTTTTTATAAAGGGGAAGTACAGTACTTCGACCATCGAATATTCAACTATTCGAATACAATTAAATTCAAATTATTCGAATTATTCGAATCTGTCGAATTTTGAAATTTGATGGTCGAAGTTACCTCATTTGCATATTCGAAATATGAATTAGATTTTTTTTTTTTATTCGATCGAATTTTGAATCCTTCATGTAAATTTAGTAAATCTGCCCCTTAGCATGTATACATATACACACACTGACTCCTCCATACACTCACATAAACTGAAGAACCACACTGTGCTACACTGCTTCAAATGAAAGTTCTTTTCCTCTACTCTGAAGGGGTGGCCTCTGACGCTAGATCCTTATCAGTTAAGGAAACTCCCAACACACTGCCATTTAGTGTATAACTTGCATTTATATTTTTTTTTGCCAAAGCTCATAACCTTGCATTTATCAACCTAATTTTCCAGTTTGCTGCCCACTTTACCAGTTTCATCAAAGCACTCTGCAAAGTGGCAGCACCTTGCATAGAGCCTTTATATTCTGCACAATTTTATATCATCAGTGCCCACTTCCAAGTCATTAATACAGAAGTTGAAAAGCCCTGTGGTTCTCCTTTAACAACACTGGTCCAATTAGAAAATGTTTCATTTACCACCACTCTTTTTAATCTTTTAGCTAAATCTCTATCCAGTTGCAAATTCTATGTTCCAGTGTAGGGGGCACTCACCCTAGCAGTCCAGTAGGCAGGCGGGGACCCCAGCCATGCCTCCGGCAGGGTTCGCCTGATGTGTGGTGCTTCCTCTTTGGCTTCCTGCAATATCCTGCGCTAGGGCGTGCATGGCACGCACTTCCGGCTCCCGAGGTGAAAGGTGGATGTTAGAAGTAGGGATGCACCGAATCCACTATTTTGGATTCGGACGAACCCCCGATTCCATTGTGAAAGATTCGGCCAAATAACCGCTGAATGCACGGCAAACATTTTTTTTTACTTCCTTGTTTTGTGATGAAAAGTCACATGATTTTAAGGATTCGGATTCGGTTTGGCCAGGCACAAGGATTCGGCCGAATCCTGCTGAAAATGGCTGAATCCTGGCCAATTACCAAACCGAATCCTGGATTCAGTGCATCCCTAGTTGCAGAAGCAAGAGCCGAGACCAGGGAGACTAGCATTGGTTCAGGATTTTGGGTGCTGATTCGTGACAGTACATTGGTCCAAAGATGGATGCCGAAGGTCACACGGCTGCTGCTCCTCCCACCACTGAAGCACTACTCACCACCTTTCCCCAGCTCTTGGAGGATCAAGAGCAGAAACAGGATTACATGGTTCAAGGTCTGCATTACCTATCATGCAGACTGGACGCTGCTCATCAGACACTGAATCCTGTTGTTCAACCACCTGTTGCTACCTATGAAGGCCCTGCCACAGCTATAGGTATAGGTATGAGTAACCCTCATGAACCCAAAATTTATTTCTCTGAAAAATTTAGTGGGGATAGGAGTAAATTCTTCATTTTTCAAGAGGCATCCAAACTTTAACTTAGTTTTTTCCTTCACTCGTTCGCTAACGGTGAAGAAAAAGGTAGGTTTGTAATGACCTTACTACAGGGTGACCAACAAATATGGGCACTAAGGCTGCCTCCCTCTGACCCAGTCCATTTCTCCCTAGATACATTCTTTAATTGCATGGCAATTCTTTACAATGACCCGGATCATGCCTTCTCAGCCTATACTACAATTCATAAACTATGCCAGGGAAAACGGGTTCTTGAAGAATATTGTACCGAGTTCCGCCGGTGGTCTGTCGAGATCGGTAGGAACAACACGGCTCTTAGTAGCCAATTCCGGGTGTGTCTCTCCGAGTCTGTTAAAGATCGCCTGGTAAACTACCCTCCTTCTTCCACTCTGGATGACTTAATGAGGTGTAAGAAACTTACCCTGGTGGTTTAGTGAGGGGACAGCAGGGTCTCCTGCCACATATTCTTGCTCCGCGCCGATTCATTAGGGCGCGCTGTGCATTTCCGTTTTTTTTTTTAAAGGTGCAGGCACACTAATGTTATGACATAAGGCCAAAGGCGGTCACACTACTGGTGAAGCACGAGCCAAGACCATGGTGCTTGGCAGCTGTTCTGGTTTGGGTGGCGACTGTGACATTATAACGGGCCCAAATGGACATCAAAGGTCACGTTGACGCTGCTCCTCCCACCACCACCACCGAAGTGCTGCTCATTACTGTTCTGCAGCACTTGGAGGAACAACAACAGCAGCACGATTTCCTTGTGCTAAGTGTGCACGACCTGTCATGCAGATTGGACGCCTCTGATCAGAGATCCAGTCCGGTGGTCCAATCCTCTGTTGTGGTGATGGGTAACACTCATGAACCCAAAATTCCTTTCCCCCATAAGTTTAATGGGGATAGAACAAAACTTTATGTCTTTCAAGAGGCATGTAAATTATCTTAGTTTCTATCCCTTTTTCTACCGGGGAGGATAAAGTGAGGTTCGTAATGACCCTATTACAGGCCAATCCACATGTTTGGGCGATAGATTATCTCCCTCTGACCCTGCCCCTTTTTCCCTTGAAACCTTTTTTCATAGTATGGCTATCATTTACGATGATCGTGCTTGTTCAGGCGATACCGCGATTCGTAAATTGCGCCAGGGAAAAAGGGCCGTAGATTCTGGGGCAGCGGGGTATTTTTTGGATGCTGCCTTCGCAGTAAGGTGTAATATCCCCTTAGTCCTCCCATAAGAAGGCCATTGACAAAAGCCCCTTGAGGTCAGGTTTGGTAACCCAAAAGTCTGTGGCGTTGACCATGTGTGTTAACAACACACACTTTGAGGAGTTATCCTTCCATATTATCAAGGGCTCTACTTCTTCTCCTCTCATTTTAGAGTTACCATGGTTACAGGATTGCTGTTTGGCTTCCACGCTTGTGCTGGCAGCTTCTACCCTAGAGAAACATCCTCCTGTCAGTCTCCCTCCTGCCAAAATCCCTCCTGTCAAAATCCTTCCTGCCAAAATTCCTCCTGTCAGACTCCCTCTTGTCAAGCCTGCTTCCAAGTTCTGTTCTGGTGTACATAGTTCTCCTTTGGCAGTTCCATCCACTCAAAGAAGAACAGCCGATAAGTCCCATGGGGAGGTACCCAAATATCTGATTGGGGACTTGGTTTGGGTTTCCACAGGGAACATTAAGCTTAAGAATCTATCTTTTAAGCGGGAGCCCAGATTCATTAGTCCTTACCCTGCAGTTGAGATTGTTAACCCAACCTCAGTCTGTCTTAAGTTACCCGATATGTTTTTGTTGTCTGATTTGTTTCATGTTTCTGTTTTGAAACCAGCTATCCAGCATCCCTGTGTTCCAGTGTCTGGTCAAATCTGATCCTAGGGTTGGCTGCCTTAGGAGACAATTCCATCCTAGGTCTCCTGGTAAGGTTAAGGGTCTAGTGGCCCCTCCTAGGGTGGGGTAATGAAAGAAACTTACCCTGGTGGTCTAGTGGGGGGATGGCAGAGACGCCTGCCGCACCCTTGTCGGAGACACCCACCGCATTTTCTTGTGCCGCCAGCGCCAATTCATTAGGGCATGGGCGGCGCACTTCCAGGTTTTTTAAAGGCTACTGGCTTGTTATGGGTGCCTGTTATAGGTTCTGCTTGTCTGTTCCTGGCGCCTTGTGCTATTACTATATACTGATTTCTGTTGTGACCCCTACCTGCCTGACTACTCCTGACTTCTGTGGTCCTGACCTTGGCTTGTTCCTGACGATTCTACCTTCTGTAAATCTGACTCTGCCTGCCTGACCATTCTGATGTGATCTCCTGGTTTGACCCATGCCTGTAATCAGATCCTGCCTGATCCCTCTGCTAGTCTCCTGGTTTTGACCTTGGCCAGTCTGACTCCATCTGTGTTCCGCCTGTCCCGACCCAGCCTGATTTGACTACATTATTTGCCTACATCCTGTCCTGTGACCTTCTGCCCAAAGACTTTGCTTAACCATTGTGCCCCTTGCTAGCCAGAACTTTTTGCCTTGTACCTCTCGTTGAGTCCAGATGGCATCTGAGTAAGCTGAGGGCTCCTCCCGAGGCCAAAGGTGGTCACACTACTGGTGAAGCACGAGCCGAAACCAGGGTGCTTGGCATCTGTTCTGGTTTGGGTGCCGACCGTGACATGAGGTTACCCATCCAGATTGATAGGAGACAAAGGGAAAGGTGGGCTAAAAGGGGTACAACTTTTTTACAGCATGCATAGTACTGATAAGTCACTGTCTTTACCTCAAGAGGAACCCATGCAATTGGGAGTCACTCAGTTGTCCCCTGAGGAAAAGGCTCATAGGCGGGTCTTTGGTCTTTGTATGTATTGTGTGGATAAAGCCCATTTTCTGAACCAGTGTCCTAAGAGGCTGAGAAACTCCAAAGCCTAAATGGAGAAGGGGAGCTCCATTTGGGTCGAGAAGTTTCCTCTCTCTATTTTCCTCTAGGATTTTTATACCAGTCAATCTGTATTGGCCTGGGGGTTCTGCTAAATTGTCTGCATTTGTGAATTCTAGGGAGGCGAGGAATTTCCTAGATGCTGCCTTTGCAATAAGGCTTAACATTCTTCTTGTTCCCCTTATACTGTACCTCCCGTTAGAATCCTAGCAGTTGATAAGAGCCCACTTGGATCTGGGCTAGTGATTCAGAAGTCTATTCCCATTTCAATGTGTATTAATAATCTACACTATGAGTAAATATCTTTTAAATTTTTTAACGGTTCTTCCTCCCTTAATTCTGGGGCTACCCTGGTTGCAAACCCATACCCCTTGTTAAATGGGGGTCTAAATGTAGGTACTCCTGTATGAAATCCCTTCAAATGGTTGCAACAACTTCTCTTGAGGTCTTGCCTTCCCTGAATGCAGACATTTCTGATGTATTTTCCAAGAAGTCTGCTGAGACATTACCAACTCATAGGCATTATGATTGCCCTATAGATTTAGTTTCAGGGTCTACTCCCCCTAGAAGGAGAACATATCTGCTCTCATTCCCTGAAAGTCAGGCTATGAAAGATTACATCAAAGAGAACTTTGAAAGAGGGTTTATTCAACCTTCTAACTCTTCTGCAGGGGATGGCTTCTTTTTCGTGGGCAAGAAAGATTGATTATCGTGGCCTTAATAAAATTATGGTTAAAAAAGCTGTCCCCTTCCACTAATCTCTAAGCTGTTTGATCAAGTAAAAAATGCCATTTATACTAAACTTGATCTTAGGGACTTTGTATTGGAAATCGTTGCCAGTTGTTTGGTTCCATTTGTGAGTTCCTGGGTGCTTTTATTCTGTGTTCTGATTCCTGTTTTGACCCCTGCCTGCCTGACTACTCTGACTTCTGTGATCCTGACCCATGCTGATTATCTGACTATTCTACACTCCGTTATCTGACCCATGCCTATTTGACCACTCTGATTGATCTCCCGGTTTTGACCCTTGCCTGTATGACCGCTTGAATTCTGCCCGCACTGACCTGGTCTGTTTTGACTACGCTTTTTGTCTATCCCTTGAACCAGTGGCGTAACTACTGGGGGAGCAGGGGGTACTAGTGTACCAGGGCCCGCACCCCCGCAGGGCCCCCCTGGCAGATTTCATCATAAGACGGCTGCAGCCACAAAAAAATCGGAACGGAGTTGGTGGGGGGGGGGCCCGGCTGCACGGCCCGCACCTAGATAACCTAGTTACGTTACTGCCTTGAACTTTGACCTTCTGCCAAAAAGACTTTGCTTAATGATCATGCCTCTCTGCTCCTCCTCTCCCGAGGTGAAAGGCGGCTGTTAGAGGCAAAAGCAAGAGCCGAGACCAGAGACCATTGGTTCTTGATTTTGGGTGCCGATTCTTGACATCTAGGCCACCATTCCTTAATTTAACCAGTAACTTCTGTTCGGCATTGTATCAAATGTTTTAGCAAAGTCGAAGTAGATAACATCCACTGCCTTCCCAGAATCAAAGTCCATGTTCATATTCTCATAAAAGGAAATTACATTATTCTGGCAAGATCTATCCTGCATAAAACCATGCTAGCACTAACTCATAGTTTTATGATTTGTAATAAAGTCCAAGAACTTATCCCTTAATATAGGGTGTTATGGGGTACAAGAAGGCTAGACCGGTCTTCGATACCTCACAAGTGTTATTGTGGCTCACACTTATTTTGTCACGAACAGCACCCTAAATCCTAATCCCTACAGTGTTTGAATTTTGCACCATTGCGCAATGACATCATCACGCTAGCGCTGCTGTGCCTATGAAACCCGGAAGTGCATGCCACATGCGACATAGAGGAAACCTGCACAGAAGGAAACAGGATGCATGTGGCGGGCGTCCCCACTGGCCATGCAGCAGGCACCCCCACCAGACACTAGACCACCAGGGGTAGCCACTGGACCACCAGGGTAAACTTTATTCCTTACATTACCCCGCCTCAAGGAGGGGCCACTGGACCCTCAAGCTTACCAGGAGACCTGGTATGGAACTGTTTCCTAAGGTGATCAAACCTGACATCAGATTTGGCCAGACTCTTTACCAACAATGGAGGAGGAAAAACTTGCTGTTAGACCTGTATTGCAGGTTTCAACACAGAAACATGAAACAAATTAGATAACTTAAACATATCAGGTAACTTGAGACAGACAGAGGTAGGATTCACAATCTCCACAATAGGATATGGACTAATAAATCTGGGCTTATGCTTAAGGAATGGGATTTTAACCTTGATATTCCGTGTGGATAGCCAATCCAAGTCCCCAACCTGATATTTGGGTACCTCCCTACAGGGCTTATAGGCTGCTCTTTTTTGAGTGGATGTAACTGGGGAACTATGTACCCCAGAACGGGACTTAGAACAATGCTAGAATTTCTCTAGGGAAGCAACAGTCACCATTAGAGTGGAAGATAGACACAGATCTTTGCACTTGGAACCCCACTGGATAACCTCCCTAGTTACCCAATCAATGTGGGGGCTGTGTACATGTAGCCAAGGTAACCCCAGAATTAACAGTGACGAGGAATCATCAAGAATGTGAAAAGCTAATTTTTCACAATGCATATTGTTCACATACATGGATAATGCCTTGGATTTTTGGGTTACCAGACCTGACCTCAGTGGGCTTTTATCAATAGCAGAAATACTCATAGGAGGAGTAAGGGGAATATAATACCTTTCTGCGAAGGCAGCATCTAAAAACATTCCCCAAGCCCCAGAATCCACAGGCCAGGACAAAACTACAGGTAATACTTTTTTTAGGCGAATTATGGAGAAGAAATCCCTCTATCGAAATGAACTCCCCTTCTCCATTTAGGTCTTGAGGTTTTCCAGGCCTCTTGGGATAGTTTTTAAAGAAATGCCCCATATCCCCACAATATATGCATAGACCCAGGGATCAACGTTGGGCCCTTTCCTCCAAACTACATGGGTTGCCCCTGAGGGTTAGGAAATGAGGGAGTATGTTGGTTTATTTTTACCTCTATGACATCGTATACAAAGCAAAACCAAGAGATAAGGCAGTTACAAATACAGGAGGTAGTTTATTGAGTCCAAATACAGACAATAGGTTTTGCCTGGGTAAGCTGTCACAGCACCACCGGAGCATGACTTCTTAGATGGTACGCGAGGGCTCACCAAAGTTCTCTCCCAGGACACAAGTTTATGTACCCCTTTTTACGTCATACATGGATGATAACAAAGAGTTATACAATCTAACATACATAGACAGACTCCTTCTTGTATGCCTGTGTCTAGAATATTTGCTTATCATTATATTTTGCAGAATATATTGCAACATAAATCTCCTCTTTCCAACGGTCCGCAACAGTCATCTGTTGGCTATACATAGCCACTGGTGGCAAAGTAAGTTATTGAGCAACATTCCTACACAGGGCCCCCGGAGACATGCTGACACAATTGTTTTATAGTTATGGAGTGAACTGTTTAGCACTATGGCCTTCAATCATTCCTATGGATAACCACTGTCAAACAGATGACCATATGCCTTATAGTCTATCCTGTCTTAGGCCTTTGGCATTGTGGCACCAGAGCGTATGGGGGACTCAGATGAGAGATATAAATCCTATATTGTTATGATATTTTGATTACACTCTGACACTAGCCATTCGCCCGTCAAAGGATATAGACTGTTCCCATAGAAATATCAACAAGTAGATGATACATCATTACATGTATTAGGGAAATTAGTATCCCCCTCAGCCCATCTTTCTCTTTGCTTCCTATCAATTTGGATGGCAAACCTCATAAGGGCATCCAAAGTGGATGAAGGAGGGTAGTTAACCAGGCTGTCTTTGACAGAACTATAAAGCCCCATCCAGAATTGGCTACAAAGAGCTGTATCATTCCACCCCGTCCCAACTGACCAGCGGCGGAATTCTGCACAGCACTTTTCAATTATTATTTTCCCTTGGCGAAGTTGGCGAATTGCGGAAACAGTAGAGTTAGCACGATCCGGGCTATCGCATAGCATGGCCATAGTAGCAAAAAATGCTTCTAGGGAGAGACGGTCAGGGTCAGAGTTGGGTAATCTTAGTGCCCAGACATGTGGATCACCTTGCAGTGAGGTCATAACAAACCTTACTTCATCCTCACCAGTAGGGAAGTTGTGAGGGGAAAAAACAGGTATAGTTTGCATAGCTCTTGGAAAACAAAAATGTACTCCTATCCCCACTAAACTTATCAGGAAAGGGGATTTGAGGATCATGGGAACAACCTCTATTACCCAGAGTGGATGATGGGGCAGACCCCTCAGGAATCACAGTAGAGGATTGCTGAACTGCATCCAACCCTCTTGTTCACCTAGGTGCAGGAGGGTCGAGTAAAGCACCTGAGTGGTTTACGGAATAGCAGCAGCTTGACCTATGGCATCCATTTTCTTCTTTTTCATGAGCCAGTTGTACTGTCATGAATGGCACCCTAAATCCAGAACCCAAGCTAAGCTCCCTGGTCTCACTGGCTAAATGCATGCCACCAGGTCTTGTTTGAGAGCAACGCTATAGGTTCTGGATGAGCAAATGGGCACAATCATCTCACAAGGATACTGGATGGTAGAACGCCACTTAGGAAGGCAGACCGGAGAACACAGCATGGAACAGGCAGGTCGGACCAGCACAAGCAGATTAGAATAGTATGACAGGCCAGGATCAGGTTTGGAGAGCGTAGAATAGTCTTTGGATAGGCACCCAGGAACAAGTTGAATTGAACCTAACAACGGGCAGTTTGCTAAACACTGAATTCCCCTTTTATAGTGTTTGAATTTCACGCCATTGTGCAATGACGTCATCAGGCCGGTGCTGCTGCCCCTATGAAACCTAGAAGTGCGCACCATGCACGCCATAGAGGAAACTGGCACAGAAGGAGATAGGATGCATGGTGTGGCGGGCTCCCCCGCCGGACACTAGACCAACAGGGATAGCCACTGGACCACCAGGGTAAACTTTATTCCTTACATATTTGTTGCACCAGCAAATATTATAGAGCAGCTTATAACTACATGGCTAAACTATATACTGATCCAATCAAATATCCCCTAGGGTGATAAGTTTGGTTAAACCAAATCACTTTGTTATACTGTTGCCCAACTGACCACCCAGAAAATCAGTTGGATATACCAAAAAAGTTGAATATGTTTACAGCACTGTAACGTCTGGGGATAAAGGGATTAGTTTAGGAGAGGAAAACTAATTTTAATGTTGTATAGTATTATAAGACAAAGGGCAAACATATTTGAAACTATTGTTCTTATAAAATTATATTATAATATATATAAGGGAAACCTTGTTATCATTTTATTATGTGAACTGTTGGTTGCATCTATTTGTTTTTGTGATTATACCATGAATTTCAATAGCATTTTACTAGTATTTTGAGAACAGCCAATGATATTTACGTATCTGATTACCCAGGAAGTTGTCAACACCATTCTTTTGGTCATGGATAACATTTGACAAGCGGACTCCTCAATTTGACCCTTTGCCTTGAACTATCCCCCTGAACCCCATAATTACATACCTTAAAACAGAAGACAGAGATGGGTGTAAAATGGCCACAGCATTTATTCACATTTTATCAAATAAATAGGACCTGCCAGCTCAACCCATGGCAATATTCTAAAGCCAGAATTTAACAAGAGATAACTACTATACTGTGCCGCCAACATGAGAGAAGTTCAGCAGCCCTGATGCGGGACCTGCATCTGCAGTCTCTCGATGATAGCAAATCCAAGCAGGCTGCCCCCTAGCATAATCAGTAGTAGCATCTGTATCAATGAATCCCCTGAGTAGTCACAGGAGAGAACCTGCTTTCTCCCTTTTCTAAACTTACCTGTGCAGTACTCTGGCAAGGTTCTACTGCCACAACGAGCCCAACTGAAAAACTTCAGTTGGGTTCACCCCACCAAATATTAATATTAATTTCTTAATAGATAACATAGAAAATGAATTAAAAACACAAATAGTCATAAAACATACAAGCGATATTGATGTATCAAACAAACCGTACCGCAGGATGGAATAAAATTGGTTAATAGCCTTATGATTTACATATTTTTAATATTCTATTTGTAAAAAACATAAATAGATTCCTTTTTTAAATACTTTAAAATAATTAATGACTGTGTGCAACTGCTTGCAAAGCCAGCTACTCTCCTCTGGATGTATTTTATTTGGGCAAGTTAAAGCCATGCAAACTTAATAGTTGGTTGCCTCTCATGCTGGACCACACAGTTCACTGCTAGAGATCTGGAAAAGTATAAATAGCTAAAGCCACCAAAACTTTACACTGGCCAGGAGACTTGACCTAGGAAATTATAGTATTATATTGCTACAAATTACCATTTACTCTGCCCTTGTGTTAGACTAGGATGTTTACACAGACATTCAAAGGCAATTTTATTTCATCTTGGATACCAAATTTACTTTCTTTTATTAATAATGGAGTCATGGTCAACCTGCCCCATCTCTTCCGGAGGCCTTAAGCTGCACATGCCCAGCTCAGAGAGTAAAATCACCAAACCAACTTGTCATGTTGCTTCCCTTGAATCCCCTTCTCTATGTAGTGGCCTACCTCCAGCCACAAGTGTCCAGCTCCGATGGCCCAGCATAGAAGGTAAGGTCTCTCAACCACTTTGCCTAAAGTCTTGATATTATGGTCACTGTAGTGACAACTAATCAAAAAGAATACTGATAACCCTGTCACAACTGGGATGGGGGGTAACAATTTTTTTCTAGCCTGTACTCTCATTCAACCCCATATAGCCTGAGATTTCCTGGTACCCTATGAACTAGAAATCTAGGGGTTCCCTCTAAGTGCAAAAGTATTTTTGGTACTTAAATGCTCACTATAAAAAATTTCCAGCATGCATTGAGTTTACCATTGCTGTGGCCTCTAAATGTGTTAGCTGCCCTACTATGTTACCTTATTCCACTAAGTGTAGCATAACATATGCAGGACCCATAATACCAGACCACCAGCCTTCCAGCATGGTGGGTAAGCCAGATTGTATGTTTTGACCCAGGTATCTCAATGTCCCACCATGGGCGCTATAGAAATACATGTTAATAATTCATCATACTAACCACCAGCCACTTGTGTCCTCCAGCATGGTGGCTACGGATGACTGCATGCTTTGACCCAGGTATCTCTATTTCACATAACACCTCCCAGAAACCAATGCTCTTAGAGAGGAAACATCAATACACTGTAATACAGGGGTTAGAATGAGTAGGTATCTTGTGCCAGCTTTAAACACATGGACACTTTGTATAACTCATTTTTGACACATCACCTGATGCACTGGAATATACTTATGATTGTTTGATGTACTGATATCTTATTTGAATATAATATGACACTAGCAGGGTTAATTCTGTTGGTGACACACACTGATGACATCATACCTCATGGTTCAGACACCATTTTGTTCACTTTAAAAGCAGTAACACTGTATGTTTTGTTTCACATCCTGAAGACGGCCCTAGTAGAGGAGCCGAAATGTTGAAATAAATAACTTTATTTTTTTCTCACTTATAAAGTTCCTGGATTGCGGTTATTGGATATTTGTAAGTAATACTATTATTAGACCAGCATCCAGGCAGATGTTGCAAAGAGTGTTGTGAGTGCACCAGGTTGGACTATATATGAATATAAATATATAAATATTGCATTGCATTGTATCCTTTTCACGTCTCCTTATGCAAGATTGCTGCAAGTTATCCAAACAAAGGTTTACTAAGCCCAAATCCTACAGCAACTAATCTAAAGCCGAATGGGAGGCAATCAGATCCTTTAGATCTAATGATTCAATTGTGATCAGACAAGCAGACAGGAGGGGGCCATAGTGGTTCTTGATAAAGATTACTATAGAACAGAGTTGCTCAGCCAATTAGCGGATACTAATACTACAACGAGATCCCACAAGTGGCTTTAAAGAACTTAAAGAACTTGACTCACTTCTCTCCATTGGCCTTCAATCTGGCTGGCTTGACAACTCCACTTTTCTTTAACTACTGTATGTATTGAATTTCCAAAGATTCCTTTCATCTACACTATACCTAAAATACATATATCTCTCACTTGTCCTCCGGGATGCCCTATCATTTTTGCAGTAGGATCTTTATTTCAACCTGTGGCAACTTTTTTAGATCACTTTTTACAACCACTGGTACAATCAATGGAATCCATTTTACAGGATAGCACACATTTGATTAAACTGTTCAGTGACCTCACTGTCCCTTCTAACACTCTGCTGGTTTCCCTTGATGTGAGCAGTCTATACACTATCATCCCACACAACACTGGTATTGCCTCAGTCAGACATGCATTAATTAATGCTAAACACCAACACCCTCCAATAGAGTTCCTTTGCACCTTACTAGACTTCTTACAAATAGTTGGGACCGCATGGGTTCAAATGTTGCACCTTCCTTTGCCAATCTTTATATGTGGCAATATGAACAATCTCACATATACCCACACATTGGTGAGAAGATCACTTTTTATAAGCGCTACATTGACGATTGCTTTCTACTATGGCAGGGTACAGCCGATGAGTTAGTTGACTTTGCTCAAGCTCTCAATGACCTCCCCATACCAGTTAGATTCATAATGGAGTTCAGTGACAGCTCATTATATTTCCTTGATTTAGAGATTTTCAAGAATGGAGACAGATTAGGCACTACACTTTTCCGCAAACTTACAGACCACAATACTATGCTCCATGTCCAATCCCATCATCCTAAATCCACCTCCAGGGGGGTCTTGTATTCACAGTTTCTTTGGGTGATCAGAAACAACTCTGACCTGATCAACTCTGATCAAGAGCCCATGAACAGCTGCTAGAGATGGCTCATCGCTTTGAGGAAAGAGGATACCACCAAATGAGATTACATGTCAGATGGATAGAGCTTCCCACTTCACACAACAGGATTTGGTGTTTTCCGACTCCACCAATTTAAGTAAGGAACCATCACTGATTTTTTTCCAATATGTTTTCTACCGAAAGTCCTGCTATCCGTAAGGCCTTAATTGACAGATGGGAGATTGTGTGGACAGATGACTCCTTGCGTTTTACCAAGATCAACAAACCTGTTGTAGGTTATAGGAGGGCCAACAATCTAGGCAACATTTTGATGGTTAAAGATTTACCTCTCCTACCCAAACCTGGCTCCTGGCTTGGCACACTGGCAAAACCTGGGTGCTATAAATGTACTGGCTGCTTGACATGCAGTGGGATTGTCCAGAGTTCAGTAAAAATTCAGGGCAAAATTTAAGATTTGACATAGACTTACATGCACAAGTACTCATGTGGTATATCTTGTGTGGTGCCCCTGTGGTTTAGCATGTTGGCAAGGCTAGCACTACGTACCACAGGTGTTTTATCAGGGCAGCCATTAGTACTAGACAAGCCTTACAGCCAATTGCTAAACATTTTTTCTTGGTCCAACATTCACTGCCCCAATTTCGCCACATGATCATTGATCATGTCCCCCCTCCTAGGTGGGGTGGCAATAAAGACTTGGCCCTTTTGAAATTGGAGTCTTTTTGGATACACAGACTGGACACTGTTGTGCCAAGGGGATTAAATGAACTCCTCCCCCCAGCTGTGTTTATTTGACTCTTATAGAACAGTTTTTGCCCTGCAACAAATGGTAAAGAATTGACTTTTTGGACATGGAAAACTGTGTCCAATTAAAGCCGCAAGTATGGACTCATCCTTTAAGACTTCTCCACTGTTCATGTTTGCAGCTTTTTGTATGTGACTGTATATGGCATACGAATAAGATGTGACATCCAGAACACCCATTGATTTTTGTTTAGTCAGTCCTGCCTTTAACTCCTCTCCTACTATTAATCGTTGAAATTTTTTTCATATGATGAATTTTGTTTTCTGGTTTCCAACAATCGCTGAAGAAGTCATACATTTTCTATGGAGATCATTTTGCTTGGGTCTTACCCTTGAATACTTAGATTTAGCTTTTTGACCTGTTTTTGGGTCCCCTATTGTACTGATTTTCAATTTACACTCCTTCTGTGGTGGTTCACTCTTATTTTTGTCTGTTTCTCCTTGCCCCCTGTCTTCCCCCCCTTCGTTTTGGCTCTTTTTCTTGGCTCTGCTTTCTGATTCTGTCAAATGATTTTTCCCTTTGGGTCTTTTAACTGTATTTTCTGTCTCTACAACCAACTAGTTTGTCCTAAAAATTCCATTTTGGTCAAATTTTGGTTTGAAAACATTGTATTTAGTGATGACACCTAAACAATTCAAAACATAGGCTCTATAAACATATAAATGCAGTTAAACTAAGCACTGATACATTTTATGAAACTGTTTTGAACATTTTTGACAATGTCAAATTTCAGGAATAAAGTGACTATACTATTGCCTGATTGTTCATTGCTTGACCTATTTAGAAGACTACATTTCTTTCTTGTTGTAGCCTGCATAATTAAATTTTAAATGGAACATGATAAAGAAATTATACTTGCAATCTCTGGAGATTCAAATACCCTACTTGGCTCCTTACAAGACCGTAGAAAAAGCATGCTTTAAAATTTAATAAAGTCCTGGCCTAATTTTTATCTGCAGTTCTTATCTTATCTGGATTTTGCATAGTTGATAGGGAATCAAATTCTATTCCTGTGTTATCTTTATGATAGTTTGCTATCTATATATGTATGTTTGTGTGTATTTATATATATATATA
>CM044435.1:74605889-74645234 GCA_024363595.1 Xenopus borealis | reverse complement strand
ATATATATATATGAAAGATATACCACTGGTCTTCTCTTTTTTGTTGAAAGTGAAGTAAATTATTATGCAGGCTATATAACCCAAACAAAGACTGCACTAAACAGGACTTAATCCAAGTTTAAAAATATTAAAGGTTTATTCTGAACGTTTTGACTCTATAACTTGAGCCATGGCGTTTTATATATATATAATTCCAAAGAGATCCGCACTCACAGGTCTTTTTTAAATTAATAAAATACTTTATTGCAGAGCTACAGGCTAATGTTGTGGCCTACCCTAAGGCCTTTCTCAAAGTCAAAGGCCTTAGGGTAGGCCGAAACGTTAGTGCAAAACATGTGAGTATGAATCTCTCTCTCTCTCTTTCGAGAGTGCCAGCTTCCTGTGGTATTATATATATATACAAAGGATGGAAAGCAAAACCATATTGTTTATATCAGAAGACATTTTGTCTTATTTCCTACCTTTTTTGATAATGGAGTTGGTCTTCTTTGTCTTGGGCACAACTTCATATTACTGTACTGAGGAGGCTATGTCTCACTGGCAATAGTCAAGTCTACAGTGCAAACAAATCTACCATAACATTCTTACTACAGCAAAGGGAACAGTACTCTAGTTTCCACATATTTAAAGGACCAGTAACATAAAATGTTTTTTAAAGAAATTTGCACTGAACGAAAAACAAAAAACACCAAGACATGGTAAGGGTTAAATTTGCAAAGTCTTTATTAAGAAATAACTTACCGATACTGTGCTTCCGCTCCTTTTGAGAAAAGGCGATCTGGCGACAATCCATCATGTGGCCCTCAATTTATATATATGCTTTAATGAAGAAAAAATTCAATTCTTTTATCTACTTCACAGGTAAAAGATTCTGCACTTGGATGTGAATATGAATAAGTGTAAAACCTTAAACAGGAATTTAAAAAAATGACAAGTACAGTTTGACGTTTGTGTGACTGGCGCTTGATATAATGTATTGTCATTTAAGACACTCTGTAGTACTTTGGGATGCATGTACAGAGCAATTACTGGCCAAGTCGGATTGAACAAAGGAAGACTATTCATCATCTCTGAAATGCTCCATTGTGTCTTTCTCAGGATGTTAGTCAGTGATGAAGCTAATGAAGTCCGATGACATTTCCGCACTGTTGATATGCATGTAAGTCAGAATTTGAATTTACATTATCCCCACTTTCTCAACCCAGCAAGACATAGTTACTTTGCAGACTGTTATATAAGATGATTTACAAAAGCATGCATTAAAAAACAACAAAACAATTATACATTATACACAATTAGTGCAAATTCCTTTCAAAATATACTTTGTCATATATTAAGAAAGGCTAGTAAAACAAGTAGCGAGCTGCAATGTAGCTTTATTAAAAACAACAGGCCCTAATGTCCAGAAAGACTAACTCCCATTTGTAATAACATTCACTAAGTTTGCCCAGGTGCAGCAACCCACAGTAGCCAATAAAATGTTTAAAGTGTTTGAAAGTAAAGCAAATATAATGAACTGCTGCCCTGCACTGGTATAACTGGTGTGTTTGATTTAAAAACTCTACTATAGTTTATATAAACAAGCTGCTTTGTAGCCATGTGGAAGTCATTCAAAGAAGAAAAAGGTGAAAAGGCAGAGGTTACACAACGGATAACAAATAAGCTCTGTAGTATACAATGGCTACAGTCTGTTATCTAATGAGTATCCTGTGCTTGAATGGTTACCCCCATGACTATGCATCAGCTTGTATATATAAACTATTGTAGTGTTATAATAACACATGAGTTATACCATTGCAGGACAACAATGTATTGTATTGTCATTCTTTTCAAACACTTTAATTTTTCTGTAAACAGGTTAGATTGGTGAATGTACTGAAATTCAAACATACTGGTCAAAAATAATGATGGGCGAATC
The DNA here is from genome assembly GCA_024363595.1 of Xenopus borealis. Taxonomy (NCBI): domain Eukaryota; kingdom Metazoa; phylum Chordata; class Amphibia; order Anura; family Pipidae; genus Xenopus; species Xenopus borealis. The sequence continues at coordinate 74,643,316 of CM044435.1, read as the reverse complement.
TACCCAGTTTCGCTTTGCTGAAAAATTTGCGAATTTCCAGTGAAATTCGCGAATTGGCAAAAAAATTTACAAAACGAGTCGCGGCACGGTTTTGACGCGCGTCACGTCTTTTTCGTCGTGTCGTTTTCGTCGAGTCAAAAACGACGCGCTACTCGTTTTTTTCTGCGAATTTTCACCAGGCGAAATTTTGCTGGCGTTTCGTGAATTTATTTGCCAGCGGCGAATTGCGGGAATTATTCCCTGGCGAATAAATTCGCCCATCACTAGTCAAAAAGGTAAGAAAAAACATGTGCATGCAAACCAGACTGCACGAAAACCAAGTGCTGGGCTTGAATACACACTTATAATGGGAATTGTAAAAGTAATAAAAGTTTAAATACCTTTCTTCAAAGTTTAACCAAAGGTCATCACCATAAGCCCCATTTGTCATAGTCAACACTCATCTGTTTCAAACTTTGCTAATAAAATAACAATGTGGGTTGCAGGTTTTAGTTACAAAGTTATGATTATAAAATTTTAAAACCACCTACAATGTCAAGGTAAACCCCATATGGTTTACCTCTTTTCATTTTCCATAGGTTGACACTTCCTTGCATGGTGGCATTTCTTGGGATAAGTGTCTCCTGACCAAAGGACTGGTGTCACAGGGCTTAATCCTCCCATGCAATTAGCTGTTGAAGGAGAGAGACTGCCGACACCAAACGCTGACTCAGTCTTCCCTGTCTGTTGTTTTAAGAGAAAGAGATTTCACATATCACCACCCATTTTTAAAAGCATAAGACCTCTATTAAAGTGATTGGTATGGGGGTGCTACAACCACATGGAAGTTTGGCCATTCTTCCTGCAGGACAACTCTGCTAAAGTAATACCCAAAAAGTGGGGTTGTGGGAGTGCTCCAAGGCAAAGTAAAAAACAGAAGTACAATGGAATTGAGACTGATCTGGCCAAGTTCACTACAAACATACTAGTAATTAAGGTGCCGATTTACTAAATTCACGTGAATAGATTGAAGTTCGATCGAATTTGCAATTTGCAATTGGTTTTCATTTTTTATTGTTTGTGGTTTTATATTTATTTAGTTTTTTATTCAGCAGCTCTCTAGTTTGCAGTGTCAGCTATTTGGGTTCTAGGGTACAAATTACCCTAGCAAACCTGCATTGATTTGAATAAGAGACTGGAATATGAATAGGAAAGGGACTGAATAGAATGATGAGTTATAAAAAGTGGCAATAAAAATACATTTGTAGCCTTACAGAGCATTTGTTTTTACATGGTGTCAGTGACCCTCATTTGAAAACTGCAAAGAAACAGAAGAAAATTGCAAATCATTAAAAAACTATATACTAAAAGTTAACTTGAAGGTGAACCACCCATTTAATGCTAGTCAGCAGCAGGAAGGTCTATGAAGTCATGAATTAAAAAGTGCATGGATTATTTTTTGTCTCTAGTGCTCAAAAGGGATTTACTTGACATAGCAAAAGACCAAAGTAGAGTGACTAAGCTAAAATATAGAACTGAATGTCAAAGGTTATGACAAAGGTTGCCCAAGTTGGCTTTACAGTATCTACACTGGAGGAGAGGTGCTGGACAGACATATGATAATTATATATTAATATATAAGGGGACCATAGAATAAATTGTGTAGTGCTTTATTCCACAGTAATTCCCTCTGCTTGCTCCTGTGTGACTCATGGGGGGAAATTTACTAAAGCGCAAAGTGTCTAACGCTAGCGCTAATTCACCAGCGAGACGTCAATTCGTAACTTCGCAAATTTACCAATGCCGACTCTGGCGAATTTTTGATAGCGAAGTAGATAGACTAGCGCAACTTCGCACCCTTACATCAGGCGAAGTTGCGCACTGACGAAGGATCGTAATTATGCAAATTCACTATTTTACTGAACGTTACTACTTACGCTAGACATTACTTCAGCAGGTCAGACCTGGCGAAGTTCAATACAATAGATAGGAGCTTGAAAAAAAATTTGGACATTTTTTCTGAGTCCCAAAAAAATGTTGGCGTGTTTTACCTTTCTAGGGTGATAGTCTGAAAAAGAGCAACATTTTTTTGGGGGGTTACCCTCCTCCCCCCCACATTTCGCAACGCATGGCAACACAACTATACAGGAGGCACATGTAGGGCAATAGGACAACTTTATTTTTTTTATTAAAGGTTTCCTGGGCTTGTGTAGTGTAATGTAGTGGCTTTAACATATACTTCTATTAGACTTTGAAATTCGCTCCGTATGCAAATTAGGAATCACTAGCGTAAATACGCTTTGCCTGACAAAGTAACACTAGCGCAACTACACTAACTTTGGCCGACTTTATTGTAACTTCGCACTTTAGTGAATTTGCGTAGCGATGGCAAAAATTCACCTGGCGAAGTGCGGTGAACGTTAGCGAAGGCAACGCTACCGAATTTTCGCCGCTTAGTGAATTTCACCCATGGAGTGGATTTTGGCATAGAAAAACTTGAGTATACAGTTTTATAACAAAATCTGCTCTGTGTGTATGCACACAGGCCAAAGCTGTGCGTTTAGGCAGAGAATTGTTTTCGGCAGCTTTTATGTATAATTATATAACAATATGCGTGATTAATACATACAAACACATTTCCTTTTCTCTGTATATGAATGTAATTTATTTCATGTGTTAGTTTTTGACATTTGCAATAGATGAACTCATTCCTCAAACTCTGTGTAATGTAAGAGTCATGTGTCTAACATTATCTTGGTAATTAAAATTGTGAATTTGAAATAGCTATCCAGTTTCCAGCAGGTGTTCTCTTTAAAATGTGAACAGTTTAAGGCTTTTTTTTTAACTGCTTGAGGTCCTTGAAATAGCATTGAAATACAACAAACTTAAAGTGGACCTGTCACCCCAAAAAGATATTCAAAATCCCATTTTATCACATTAGTCAAGCAAAATTAAAATTAATTACACTATATAAATTATTTTAATCTTGTTTCCTTCAGTCTGGGAATTTATAATTATAGCAAGCAGGCAGGAGCCATTTTGTGGACACTGTTATTAAGGCAAGTCTTGCATCATCTCAGAATCTTGTTTGTGCACCAGAATGGGGGACCCAATGTCTTTCCCTATGTCCTGGCTACACAATTAAATGGTTAAGAGAACTGGTGGAATGTGTGGGGAGCAGTGACATCTAGGAAGTGCTGAATGGAAAGTGAAAGTAATTATCTGCCCCGCCTCTATGCCTAGAGGAGTGGCAGACAATATTTGATTGACAACTGAGATTTTTAAATTAGCTTAAAACAGCTATGAATGGTTTAATAAAAAATTTAAATTGGATTTCATGTTTAATTTGAAAAGGACTTTTATTATACAGATTTTTGTGTCTGGGTGACAGGTCCACTTTAACCACTAAAACCCTTTTTCATGCAGTTGGCTCTTTGATCTATTGATTGAGTGTAATATTTGGTGTAAAAGAGGCTAGTGACAAAGTTTTAGTTTTCTTGTTTTCTCCAGTTGATTCCATCATCCCATCAGTTTTTATTGAATTGAAACTAGGACATGCTTTACAACTGATCAGTCACTTTTAGATTGATTCAGAACTGTTTGCACTGTGTTTAACTAATTTGACTTGAATATTTGTTATTAGCCATATTACAATATATGCCAAAATAAGTTTGCTCAGAAGCAATTGATCATAACAAACATACATAATAGAGGGGTTTGAGCAATGCCCATTCCCTGATGCCCTTTTACTAGTTATTAAAATTTGATAACCATATGATCATAACTTTGTAAATAAAAGTCCAGTTTTTGAAATACATGCTCTTGCATGGACACTAAGGGGCAGATTTACTAAATTCACCCAAAAATTATTCAATTTTCCTCGATATTCGATTAGCATTCGATTTTAGAATGCTAATAGACTTCCCTTTTATTCTATCTTCGATCATTCGATGATTGAATAATGATTATTCAAATGAAATATTCAATCATTCGAATAATTTGTACGATTGGATTGATCGAAGACTTCGATCTTAGGAATCCTATTCAATCAGGAGGGTTTCCATAGGCTTCTATTACAATTCAGTAGGTTCAATCTGGCGCAGTAGGCAGTCGAATATTTTTAAAATTTTAAATCCTTCGATGATCTAATGATCGAATATTCGATCGTTCGCTATTCGATGATCCAATAAGTCAAATTTGCATATTCGACCAATCGAATAAATCCTACGATCGTTATTCGATCGAATTGCAAATTGTCTAAGAATATCACTCTCTATATTATAATAAAAGTTAACTCAAAGGTGAACAAACCCTTTAATCTTATAAGGTCTTTTTTTACGATTGAGAATAATTTATCAATGGCAATTTGACATTAACAGAAATGGTAGGGCATTTTTGTTGTTTTGTCACCAGTCTTTAACATAGCAGCAAAACAACCCCTATGTCATTGCTCTTAACACATCACCCTAGCAGACATACTGTAGTAAGGAAAGATGGTCCAAAACTGAACAAGATACCAGGCTACCACCTGTTTAATTCAATTCATCCCATTACACAGCTTCACCTTAGCACAGAGAGGAAAAAAAGCCAGTTTAGCCCTATCATCAAAGTGACCCTTAGAACTCATTCCCTCCTTACATCCAACACTCCCAGTAAGCAGTGAACCACCAAACATGTGATACAGACACTAAACAATTTCTTTTCAAAATATTAATCTACATTAAAAGTTACCTTTAGGTCACGTTGATAATTTCTTTGCTGATAGTTCTACTTCTGTAAGTAATTGTTACTTGAAGTTCCTAAACCTGACTGCTTTGCAAACCTGACTGTCCCTTCTCAGCCTGTCAGTTATAGTTTCTAATTTTAACCGACTACTGCCACACAAATATGTGTGCCCCCTCATAGAGCAGCATGGGGGTAAGAAAGGTAATATAAATGCACCAGGCAAATACTTGTAGGTAAAAGTCTAAATAGTATTCAATGATAATGTTATGATGGATATAAAAAAAAGATTATTTTCTGATGTCAGTAGCTCTTTAACAATTATTGAAATGCAATGCTGATTGCACATGCAGTTCTTGCTTTAAATCTTACTCCTTTACTGTACAAAGCTTGTACCTTATTCAGGTTTCAAACCCAGATATCCTTAAATGAATTTATTCATATCATAATACTCAGTTAATGTAAGTAAAAAGTGCTGGACACATAAAACAACCTTAGTTATTGGACTTATTTCCTCATATAATATATTAATTATGGAACCTTACTCAAGCCACAAATGTTCAAGCAATTAATTTTTCCATTGTTTTATGTGAAATCATAACTAAAATACCCTTAAGAAATAACATCAGGAGAAAAAAAAGAGTGCTAAACTTTTAACTGTTGGTACCTGCTGAGCTTGACCATGAATACTTTCACAAATTGTTTTTTTTTCTGGCACTGTTTCTCAGTTTGTTTTATTTGAAAAATGAGAGACAAAATGACTTAAAGGGAGCTAACAACCGGTAACACAAATTACATGAAAGTTCCCTTCACACTTAATAAAGAATGAGTAAAGTTTGAAATTATTATTTTGTTTGAGATGCTTTAATAAAGGTCTTTTATTTTAACTGGTTGCACAACCACAAGTGCCTTGTATACATTAAAATAAATGTACATATAGTTGTACTGCACTGCTAAAAAAATGTTTTTTTTTCATAAGCTATAATATAATTTAGATAAATAAGTTGTTGTTTAGCCTTGGGACAGCTATTCAAGTTGAAGGGCACATGTTTTCATTGTAGGTAACAAATAAGTTGTAAATAAAATTGAGTCCTTATCACTTAGTGAGTACCTTTTCTAGTTATGCTGTGTATCTCACCACTTCTAATAGAGTGCTGTCACATGATCTGCTGTCCACTTTTTACACCTCATGCACTTACCATAAAGCACTAAGCTTCTCAATGGGAATTTATATCCCAAGCTCCCCAATAGATAAAATTTTAAATCCTTCAATCATCGAAAGATCGAATTATCGAATATCCGATCTATTCGATATACGATGATCGAAGAGGCCAAATTTCACATTACAATTTCACAAAAAAATCGTACGATCGTTGTTCGATCGAATTCGATCGAACTTCAATCATTTCACGTGAAATTCGTAAATTTTCCCCCAATTGTAGCTTGCAAAGTCTTACAACAGTAGATGTATAATGGTGAATATAAAACAAGATATAGCTAGTGGGTGAATCTTTGGCATTTCACTTCACCAGAAAATTTGCAAGTTATTGAAATATTTGCAAATAGGTGAAAATTTTGCGAAAAGGTGAAAAATGTGCAAAACGCATTGAGCAGAAAATTATTTTGACGCAAGCGACAATGACTATTTTGTCCAAATGCATTAGTCAGTGGGCATCTGAATAATTTTGATGTGCAACAATTTTATGCACACAACTATTCTGACACACAACATTTTTTTTTTTCACGGCAGACCTTTCACTGGCAAATTTTCCCCACCAATGTATTGAATGCCACATGACTTAGGATCAATAATACTGACTTAGCATCTATGGCTTTATTAAAAGATCTTCTACAGGTGCTGATAATTTTCAGTGGTGGGTAGTTGAAAATAATACTTTAAAATAAGACTAGAGGTATGGGTACAATAATCTGAAATGTTTGGGGTTTTCTAAATAAGGTATACTGTTTCCAGTAGTAGTAACAGTGGTTGATCTTTCCTTGGGATCTGTCTGCCTGGCCTGAATGGAGCGGAACCCAACCACTGTAGACAATTTTTGCCAATCTTTCTACCTAGGCAGTAAATCATAGCAACTAATCAGCAATTTGTTGCTTCCAGGTACAGTATCTACAGATGAAATGAAGACGAAACATTGATTGACTGCTATTGGCTACTGAATAAATACATTACCCCAATGGAATTCACTAATGTTCTTTAGGGTAGATGAACAGGTGTTGGAGGACAGAAAGAATACCGTTTATTCTTCCCAACCTCTGCAGCATATCCTTAAACATGTAGGACAGAAAAAGTAGCAAAAGAGGAACTTAGATCACACATAAGGAAGGAGCATGGGAGGGGTTACACTGGAAATAAAAGAAATACACATAACTTTGGCCACTAGGTGGCATTATAATAAAAAGATACATGTAAAGAAAAAAAAAAAGAAAAAAAAAAAAAAAAAAAAAAAAAAAAAAAAAAAAAAAAAAAAAAAAAAAAAAAAAAAAAAAAAAAAAAAATATATATATATATATATATATATATATATATATACAGATTAAACATAATATAACTGCTTTGGGTGCACTTAAGGGGTTCTAATTAGGGTCCCCATACTTAAAATATTAGATATGACATGTTATTCTCACAGCAATGAGGCTGTGACCACAGAATACATATAGACAAATACAACCCATTATCAATATATTTAAGCCATTTTGTGCACACAGCTACTAAAACATGCCTTACCCTTTAAACAAAGCATGGATTATTTGCCCCTATATTGCGATATATTTAAGATGGCCAACCACGTCTGTCATCTCATATCTCGCCAGTCCTACATATTGCATATGATTCATTAAGAATTCTATTGCTTCATTATACAATTTACAAAGGGACTAAGTTTTACCTGCAACTTACTTGCTGCTTTCAAAGTAAAACTCCCAAACTTGGTTGCCCTTTTATTAGCCCCTATTGGGTTTCCCAATATATTAACCATAAAACATGCTTGTAAGGAAGGCATATTTTCAGTTGAAGTTAAATATTTTATTGAAACAAAAATAAAATAAATAGAAATAACCTTTAACTTAAAACAATGATAAAGATCTTATTAATAAGTGGAAACATTATATTCAGTACATCAATATGTGACAAAATATTTTCCTATTACATATGTTCTGTAGGAAAGAGCACTTCAGAAAATTGTTCATTCATTTTGGTTTGCTGAAGGATGTGTATCTATATTTAAAACCCTTCAGAAACAAGAGTAAATGAGGAAACTACCTGCTAGGTAACAAAGAATGCATTTATAACCATGAAGTTTGAGGTTCCTCAAATACAACAGGAACTACTTTAAACTAAGTTGATTTCCTTTTGGTGTTTTCCAACATAAGGATGTCTTAACTATTGAATATAAGAGTCAGGTGCACCATTTACTGAGTAGGGGGTGCTTTATAACTTAGAAAATAGTCTATGTAGAAAAATGTACAAGTTCCAATTAAAGTGAGTGTGTGGTCCCAGCACAGGGAAAGTATTGTCAAACAATTAATTAATGGGGTGCTGTCACTTGAAAATAACCGAATGGTCAAGCCAGGAGTGATCTAAAATTAGATAATAAGAAGGGTGCACTCCCCTCCTGTAAAATCTTCATAAACTATTTATTAATTGTATATAAAATGCACTTACAATATTTGCAGTCATCAACAGTGTATAACAATGCAATTGGAAGATTTGATTTCCACAATGTGCTTTCCAAAGATTCATGTCCCAGATGCACCATTTGCCTTTTATCTCAAACAGGTATCTCAGGCCACAGGATTCATTTAAAATACAAACACAAATCAAACAAAATGCACATGTTCAAGCATTGGCTGTTCACTTTGATACTTGCATTAATAAAGGCTCCTCTGTATTTGTATTTTGTGTCAAAATGCTGGTCAACTGTACTTTACTGAATTAGGTCCAAAACAACAAAACAAATGAGGTAGGGAGTTATATTCTCATAATATAATTATCTACCTTTCATGAACGAATATGGAGCACTGTCATTTTCCCTGTTTATCTTAGATTTTAAGATGGATGGAAACTTGAAATTGAGGAAAAATGTTGAACAAAAAAAATGATTTTTTTTTTGCATTCATATTGTACACATGGTTCCATGTACCCATGCATTTTGATCTGTTTGCACCTGGTTAGACAATATTTTTGCATTACAAAATGAAACATACCTCTAAGCAAGTTTTCAATATACATGTTAACAAACGGTCTCCCACCAAACCCAGAATTTACCCTAAGGTTATGGTCACAGCCACTCTTCTGCCTATAGCAGCTACCTTTGGTTTCAAGTGGTGCCCTTCACTGCTCAGATGCCCCAGGTCTTATTGTGGGAGAATCAGGGAGAGAGTTCTGTGAGAATGGTAACCAAACATGTACAGATAGGATGGGGAAGCAGTATGCGGAGTCCAGGAACAGGCAGAGTCAAACCAAATGGGCAATGCAGTACAAATACGGGTCACAGAAGCAAGGTCAAGGTCATACACAAAGAGAATCCACACTTTACCAAATCAGAAACAGGAGAGTCGTCAAGCCAGGCAGGTATCAGTTCAGGCAGCAAGAAGCAATGTCAGGGACAGGCAAGGGTCAATACACAGTAAATACAATCAGAAACCAGACTAGAAAGCACCCAGGAACACAGAAGGAACTGTTACATTGGGCAGTGCAAAATAAATAGAGTGCTTTTCAAATATTTGAATTTTGCATCACTGCGCAATGATGTCATGTGGCACTCGGGTATTTCTGTATTTCCCCAAAGAGCCGTGGACCCGGAAGAGCAGGACTCAACACAGTGCTCAGCATCATACAGGTGGTGGGAGTCCCCGCAGATGAAAAGGTGGGCATCCCTGTGGCCTGCCAGGTATTTTTATTACAATACATTCTTATTTGTAAATGCAATTGGGAAATTGAAAGCAGTTTTTCTTTTTATCCCTTTCTCAGGGTCTAACTCTATAACAATGCAACACAAATCAGATCTTCCCTAGGCCTTCTAATTGTCTTTAACCAGGTAGATTGCAACAGTGCTTCACAAGGGCAGAGAATCTAAACAGTCATATATATATATATTTTTTTTTTTTTTGAAAATGTCTTATGTTGCAAAGTTGTTTAGAAGTACAATTTTTTTAGTAGTGGACCCCTTTAGAAATACTTGGTCTGAGTTCAACTTTTACAGTTTTTGTGTTCTGCTTTAAGTCTAAAAATGCAACTAATATTAAGAAGAGGCTATTCATTGACTATGCTGTGGAAACCTATGTTTATGTATTTAAGTGAAATGCTTCTCATTTTCAAAAGATATATCATCCTACTCTCTGTTCAGGCAACCAAGCTACCACCATGCAAAGAGATTTCTACTATTATGTTCATTAAGGGAATAGCTAGCAATAAAGCAAAAGAACATTGAGTGTTACCATGTTACCTGACCCCTAAAGTGCTTACTGTATTGAAAGAAGCTGATATATACCATACAAATGTACGCAAATGAAAAATTCCTTGCTATTTTATGGTTGAATTGACCAACAAATTGCTGTAGTTATCCCTAAAATACCTTTTTCCCATATCTAAGTTATAGTTTCTTCCTTGAAATCAAAAGCTGTTGAAATACACAATTCAAATGAATACATGTGTGATTTATGAAGGTAAAATTCATAGATATAATATAAAGTGTGCAATATTTTTAAATAAACACATTATGGACCATGCATAGTTTAAACATTGACACATATTTACATGTTATACACCAAGATTTGCAATTTAAAGGATTTTTTTTCAAACTTTTATGTTCTGCCTTCCTATCTTCCATTAGTGGAAAATGTCACCTTAGATTTGGTTTGAGTTGCCACTTCTTCTACATAAAATCTTCATAGTGAAAAGCAAAGTGGTAATTCATTAACATGTATACAATGCTTTTTCCAACCATACATAATTAATTTACATTAACTACTGTAGCATTTGAACATTTTTCAGATAAAAAGGCTAATTTGCAATGATTACATATACTGCTGGATACAAAAAAGCAAAATGTGATTGCTCCTATGTTCACTACTTTTATCTTTAGTGGACTGTTAATTTGTCAGTTGTAGCTGATTTGATGCAAATGGAACATACAAATGGAGCAGACATAATTGGATCATCTGGCACATACAACCATCGAACTGGATCCTGTGCTCCAGATGTGTACCAGGTGCATCAGTAGCCTTTCACATCTGTAAACTTTGGGTACATATTGTGGTAATGTTACAGTTGCTTAAATGTTCTGTTCACATATTTGCATGCTAATACTTCAAGCTTTACAATTTAAAAGGATTTTTTTTCAAACTTTTATGTTCTGCTTTCCTATCTTCCATTAGTGGAAAATTTCACCCTAGATTTGGTTTAAGTTGCCACTTCTTCTACATAAAATCTTCATAGTGAAAAGTGTATGCAACGTATACAACACTTTTAACAAACAACCATAATTAATTTACATTATCTACTGTAGCATTTGTACATTTTTCAGATAAAAGGGCTCATTTACAATGATTACATTTACTGCTGGATACGAAAAAGCAAAGGTGATTGCTCCTATATCCACTCATTTTAACTTGAGTGGGCTGTTAAATTGCCAGTTGTAGCTGCTTTGATACAAATGGAACATACAAATGGAGCAGACATAATTGGATCATCTGGCACATACAACCATTCAATTGGAGCCTGTGCTGTGCATAGTGTGTACCAGATGCATCAGTAGCCTGTCAACTCTGTATAGTTTGGGTACATATTGTGGTAATGTTACCATTGCTTAAATGTTCTTCACTGTTTCACTGGTTTCAACAAAAATGTAATATTAAAGTGCAAGCATTTAACTCTCAAAGTACCAAACATCTAGTATGTTTGTAATAGGCTACATAGGATCTAATTAGCAAGATCCTTTGTTTTTGGTTCCTTGCCCTTTAAGATTTTTCTGACTGCTCTCTAGGGACTATTTAGAGCAGGGATCCCCAACCAGTACCTCGTGAGCAACATGTTGCTCTCCAACCCCTTGGACGTTGCTCTTAGGGTCCTCAAAGCAGGTGCATTTTTTTGAATTCCAATCTTGAAAGCAATTTTTAATTGCATGACAATAAAGTATAGTGCCAAGTAGAGTCTTTTGTGTGCTGCCAGTCCACACAGGGGCTACCAAATAACCAATCACGGCCCTTATTTGGCACCCCAAGGAACTTTTTCATGCTTGTGTTGCTCTCCAACTCTTTGCACATTTGAATGTGGCTCACGGGTAAAAAAAGGTTGGAGACTGCTGATTTAGAGGGTACAATGTATGTGTCCTCAAGTTACTTTAATTTCCTAATTAATTTAATTAGAAACCAATAAGAGGATCTAAAGTAAAGTAGCAGTGTATGGAGCTATGTTAAACAGAGCTTTCAGTGATGACTGATTTTATTAATAAACAAGCCCCCAGTACCCATCTAATCAGTCTTCACACTGATTGTTTGGAAATGGTCAGCCTTTGATGATTTTCAGTTGTCTGCAGCCTGATGGCTTACTTTGACTGCAAACAGAGTTTTTTTTTCATTTGTGTCAGTGTTCAGAACTGAATTATGGATTGTGTTTGTACACATAACCCTTAAAACTATTTTTCTAAAAATATAGCTACAGTATATCTAACTGAATGCTGATCACTGCATGCCTATTCATGTGGAGAACACTCCTTGGTTGCTTTAAAGAGACATTCTGGGTAATTTATACACTGTGCACAGCAAATATTTATTTATATGGGGTTGTTTCACTCATGTTTTCCACTAAAAGCTTCAAAATTGCACTGCTATGTCCATATTTCCTACTCCTGTTGCACATACAAATATTTACAAACGGCAAATAAGATGGGTGTTTGTGTGTGAATATGAATTTGCAATTTCTGAAAACTGTTGGGTGGCAGAAAGAATATTCACTAAAGCTGTTCTGTAACTCGAGTGCAGAGTGTGCATAAATATTCACAATTTATGATTGACATTTTCAAGGCTCCTACAGACAATTGTAGCATAAATCATTTTTTTGTAATTATGTCTGCAAATAAAGGGGGTTATTTACTAAAACTCGAGTTTATCAATTTTTTTTAATTTAAAAAAGTTGCCCTAACTCCCATCCAGGAATTTAACTCATTTATCAAATAAACAGATCAAAAAAGTTGGTGTGGGAAAAAGCTCCACAAAATTGAAAAAAAATTAAAATCTTATGATGTTACACCCGAATCAAATCACTCAATTTTTTGGAGTTGTAGCCCAAACCCCCCCCCCACTTCAGATTATTTTACAAAACCCAGCACAGATCACCATGTCAAGAGACATCTTCAGAGACATCTTCCATTGACTTCTACATGACCTCGACCGGTTTTAGCTGGAGTATTTTCATATCCAAAATTTTAGGAGCTTTGGGGTATAATAAATCTCTAGAAATTTTATTTTGTTTTCCTTTAAAAAATTCAGGTACAGTATTCTGTCATAATTTTTATGATGTAGTTTTTATTTCTAAATTACACTTTTTATGTTGCAAAAGGTCATTTTGCCTGGTCATGTGTTTTCAGAAAGAGCCAGCACTGGGATGGAGCTGCTTTCTGGCAGGCTGTTGTTTTCTCCTACTCAATGTAATTGTTTCTCAGTGGGACTGGATTTTATTATTCAGTGCTCTTTTTATATCTACCAGGCAGCTGTTATCTTGTGCTAGGGAGCAGCTGTATCTGGTTACCTTCCCTTTGTTCTGTTGTTAGGCTGCTGTGAGGTGGTGCTATCACTCAAACTTGCAGTATTGCAGTAAAAAGTGACTGCAGTTTATCAGAGCACAAGTCACATGGCTGGTGGAAGCTGGCAATATATCTAGCCCCATGTCAGATTTCAAAATGAAATATAAAAAAATCTGTTTGCTCTTTTGAAAAATGGATTTCAGTGCAGAATTCTACAGGAGCAGCACTATTAACTGAAGAAAAAAAAGTGTTTTCGCATGAAAAAAATATCCCTATAAGCCTGAAAAAATTTTTTTGATGAATAGTGAAGACTGGCATAACAGTCTGTGCAGCTGTTTAACGTGCATTTTATTTCATCCAGAATAAATACATATTATGATAGAAGTGATGCTTTTTTTCCTGGTGATATAAAACAGAGGTGCTTTGAATATAACAATCTCACTAGGATGGGTCTCTCGAGAAAAATGGCATTTCCATTTCATGCTGAATATTTAGAACAGATTTGTAATAAAAAAAAATAATCATTTTATTGAAGGAGCCAGCTGCTACTGTAAGGTTGAATGTTGAGTATAAAAACCATGTAGAATCCAATGGTTAATTTAGTCAGTTTTTTATTTATATCCATAGTCTTGTGAGGTACATCATGGTTGCTTATGCTTGCTCCATCAGAAGCTGGACAGTCTTTCAAGATGAGATGCATTATGGCTTATCTGTTTTGCAATTTCTACTTTACAATGTCAGTGTACTGTAGCATAAAATACAAACAGATATTTGACAAGTGTCTTCATAGCTATATTTTGTTTTACTGACTCTTACTAAGACATTCAAATAGAATTCTGTGTAAGTCAGTAGGCATATTTATTAGGTACATATAGATTTTCAAACTGATTAAATTAATTCTCCTACTCATTAGGACAGTACAGGTGTCATACCTTTTAGTGAAAACTAAAATAGTGCATGACTGAGAGAGCACTGTTTTAGGGAGTTTTTTATACCTTGGAACTCGCAACTTGAATGGTATCTTGTTTTAAAAGAAACTCGAGTTTTCAGACAAAACCCTATGAAAAAACTCAAGCATCATGGAGGCTATTAACATCTGAAAATAGTTTAAGGGACCTACATGCATCCTACATGACCTCAACAGGTTTTAGATGGTGTATTTTGGGATTTGAGCTATTTCCAAAATAGGAAAGTCCCTGCTGATGAAAGTGGCCCACTATTATACTTCACTGTAGTTATGGGTCAGCTATTTAAAAAACACTACAAAATACTGGCCTGTATGGGAGGGTATCAATAAGAAAAGTTACAATGGATATCAAAACAAATTGTTGTGTTAGCATAGTATAGGCAATGTTTGTTACTAGTGATGGGCGAATTTATTCGCCAGGGTCGAATTCGCGGCGACCGCTGGCGAATAAATTCGCGAATCACCAGCGAAATTTCGTCGGAAAAACGAGTTGCGAAAACGACGCGACGCGCCGAAAACGACGCGACGCGCGCCGAAAATGACGCGCGTCGGAAACGTTGACGCCACGCGCGTCAAAAGCGTCCCACGACTCGTTTCGCGAATTTTTCGCCGATTCGCGAATTTCTCCCGCGAATCGCGGGACATTTGCCCATCACTATTTGTTACTCTGCTTTATTGAACTAACAGTTCAAATAAGGTGGCAATACCATGTAAGGCAACATGTGTCTTGCTTTGAATATACAGCATAACAATCCAACTTAAATGTATAATTAGAGTAGAGGATTTCTAGACACTATTTCAAAACCTTTTCCCACGTCTTAATAAGCATTAAAGGAGTTGTTCACATATACTTTTAGTATAATGTAGAGAATGACATTCCGAGACAATTTGCAATTGGTTTTCATTTTTTATTGTTTGTGGTTTTTGACTTATTTAGCTTTTTATTCAGCAGCTCTCTAGTTTGCAGTGTCTGCAATTTGGTTTCTGGGGTACAAATTACCCTAGCAACCCTGCATTTATTTGAATAAGAGATTGGAATATGAATAGGAGAGGGACTGAATAGAATGATAAATAATAAAAAGTGGCAATAACAATACATTTGTAGCCTTACAGAGCATTTGTTTTTAGATGGTGTCAGTGACCCCCATTTGAAAGCTGCAATGAAACAGAAGAAAATTGTAAATTAAACTATGAGAAATAGATAATGAAGACCAATTGAAAAGTTTCTTAGAATTGGTCCTTCTACAATATACTAAAAGTTAACTTGAAGGCGAACCACCCCTTTAAATAAAAGTTAACTCAATACAGATTTCTAGCACACCTTTTAAAGCCTTTATTCTATTACTGAATGATATACTATATATTCTCTGTATGATTTTCATGTCAGTTCTCTACATATTGTAGCACCTCCAAGACTTTAGTTTAGAAAGTAAATGTTTGTATAGCATTGTTTATAAAGCAATTCTCTGCGTAGACCCCATCTCTTGGATATTTCTTTTCAAGTTCCAATTAAAGTTACTGACACTAAAAAAATAATTATAACATATGAATGTACATTAAATGTTACCTATATGATATGCTGATAATTTTTTGCTGAGAGGTTTGTTTTTGTATATAATTGTAAGTTGAAGTTCTTAAGCCTGACTCTCTGACACTCTGACTTTGCCAACCTGACTGTCCCATCTCAGCCTGTTAGTTACAGTTTCTACTGCTAATGGACTCCTGCTGCACAAATATGGCAGCCCGTACAAGAACACGGGGGATCAGACAGGTAAAATCACTGTGCAAATACTAAATAGCAAAGTTATAAGTAGCTTCCAAAGCCAATATTGTAATAGATATATATAGTGCATGGTAGCCCAACTTAAATGACCAACATTATATTTCTTCTCTCAATCATCCGGATCCTGGCTCCATCTCCTTAACTGCTGTTCACTTCTTGCTGTGATTTCTCCTCCTTGTCTAATGCATGTATGCAGCTTATCTGCTTCACACTTGCAGCTTTCTTGGCAATTTGTCAGAGAAAAAAAGGCTAGTAGTCGAGTAATGGAGGGAATGCACACTTCTAATATGATTCATTTTGAGTTGCTGCATAACATCAGGATTTATAGGATATATGTAAGGCATTTTCTTTTCTTTAAAGGGAAACTGTCATGGGAAAACATGTTTTTTTTTAAAAAACGCATCAGTTAATAGTGCTGCTCCAGTAGACTTCTGCACTGAAATCCATTTCTCAAAAGAGCAAACTGATTTTTTTATATTCAGTTTTGAAATCTGACATGGGGCTAAACATTTTGTCTATTTCCCAGCTGCCCCTGGTCATGTGACTTGTGCCAGCACTTTAGGAGGGAACTGCTTTCTGGCAGGCTGTTGTTTTTCCTTCTCAATGTAACTGAATAGTGGGACATGGGTTTTTACTATTGAGTGCTGTTCTTAGATCTACCAGGCAGCTGTTATCTTGTGTTAGGGAGCTGTTATCTGGTTACCTTCCCATTATTCTTTTGTTAGGCCGCTGGGTGGGTGAAAGGGAGGGGGTGATATCACTCCAACTTGCAGTACAGCAGTAAAGAGTGATTGAAGTTTATCAGAGCACAAGTCACTTGACCAGGGACAGCCATTACTGCCTTGTGATAATGCTTACCTAACATCATGAAGTATAATAAAGTATAATAATGAAGGAAAAGCATGGAATTGCATTAATAGGTCTTGTTAAGTTTGGTAGCTGAGGATGAGGAGAGTATAACAGTGCTTTATTAACAGGCTCATACAGGCCTTACACAACAACAGTAACTTCTTACTTTCATTTTCAAGCTGTACAGAAAGTCCAGTGTATGCACAGTACAAGTCCTGTGCACAGTGACACCCACAGGCCATTTGTATAAACACCACAGGTCTTCATCTTGATAATTCAATTTAGAGACAAATTATTAGAGGGTGCCATAGAATCTTCCTTTATATAAAATGTATTTAAAATTTCAGCCTCCTTGAAGAAAGCAGGGACATCAAAGTGGAACAAATCATATAAAATAACAACATGTTAGGGGGAAAGAACTAGAATTTGGGTATTTTTAACACCATGTCTCAAAGGTGATGACATGGGTGGGACCTGAGATTTTCTGAGCAAGAGTTTTTTTTTAAAAATTTAGATCTACAAATAATCTGCTAAAAATCATTTGACATTAAACCAAATTAATTGTTTTGCTTCCAGTTTGGCTCATGCATTTCAGTTAGGCTTAAGTTTAAAGTACTGCTTTATTATTAAAAACTACAAAAAGGAAATAATAAAACAGTATTAATTATTTGCTTAAAATGAACTCTGTGGTGTTCCTTTGATTAGGAACTTTTTGAATATTGGGTTCACATTAAGGGGGTTATTTACTAAAACCTAAATTTATCTTATTGTCCCAGTTAAAAAAAGCTTGACCAAACTCCTATGCCGAATTTTGCCTTATTAATTAATAAATTAAATTGATTTAATTGGCTCAGTAAAAAAACTTAAAAAAATCACACAAAAACCCGAATTGTACCACCAAAAATTTGCCTTTTCGGGCTAAAGCTAAACCCAAAGACAAAAATAAATTCAATTTTGGATAGGTGCCTTGACAGATCTGAGATGGTGGATTTTTAGATTCTGGCTTTATGCAGCATTGGGGTATAAAAGCATGATCAGAAAAATTCAAGGTTTTGTAAATAACCCTCTAATGTGCCTGAACACAAGTAATAAAGGTGTCCTTAAAGTATGTTACCAAGAACTGTTTTTATGGATGGCAAACTTCGATGTTATGATTAACTGTACTGTGTGTGGGGCCTACATTTTTCTGCCTGGTATGGATTTCTGGCATAAATTGCAAATGGGGAAGTTTTCGCCAGAGGCAGATTTATCAAGGGTTGAATTGAATAATCAAGTTTTTTATTTAATTTTAGTGTGCTTTGACTAGGAAATAGTATAAATTCAATTTGGATTTGAAAAAAATGTGAAAATTTGAATATCGAATTTTACCGTGTACTGTCCCCAACTTCCCACTATTAGTCATCGAAAACATGCAGAATTGCTGTTTTAGCCTATGGGGGACCTCCTAGAACCTATTTTCCTATTTGTAGTCATTTGGTGAACTTTGAATAATTGAAGGTTTTTTTTTTTTTTTTTTTTTAAATACTTCAAATCGAATTTGATTGTATATGATCCAAATCCAATTTGAACAATAGAATACAGCCGATTCACTCAAAGTTAAAAAAAAACATTTTTAATGAATTTTTTTTGGTCTTTTTTATTCCAATTTCAAGTTGACGGGAGTTTAAAAAACTCCCATCACCTCAAAATTGGACCCTGATAAATCTACCCCAATTGTTTTGTTTCTTTAGGGAAAACATTTTTTTGTGCAAGAAAAAATTCAAGGAAAGTGCTCTGTTCTTCTAGTCTAAATGGGTTGCCTCTACTGCAATGATCCTTTTTATGGGAAAAAGTTTCCCTCTCTCTCTGTCTATAATGCACTCGTTTGTACTTGTAAAGAGTAATAATGCCCCTTGCAAATGTCTTTTATACAGAAACAAAATCAGACATCATTTGTAAGGACTGGAGCCCAAAACTGCACTGCATCCCCAGATTCTTTTCAATGAAGGAAACACAAACACACTACCATTTAGTGTATAGTTCACACATAACACACATAAGTGCATAACCTTGCATTTATCAACTTCGAATCTCATTTTCCAGTTTGCTGCCCAGTTTTCCAATTTTATTCAACTCAAACTAAAATATTCCAGAATCAAACTGTACAGCAAAATGGATTCTCACATAAAAATATATATTTTCATTTGGTATGCATACTGTCCTTGAAGCAATACCCTGATAAAAAAACAATGCAAACCCTCATATTTAAAATCCTCCATCCCATTAACCAGTAGTTGCACTCTACCCAGCTCATTAATATTCTTGTTAAGGACTGGAGCCAAAAACTGCACTGTCCAGATGAGACCTTACCACAAACTTATAAAGAGGCATAATTATGTTTTCAACACGTGAGTTACTACCCTTTTCTATGCAAGACAGTACTTTAATTGCTTTAATAGCCACTAGATGACACAGCTTTTAATTAGACAGCTTGTTATCTACACAAATCCAAAGATCCTTACAATTAAGGAACCCCCAACACAAACACACTGCCATTAAGTGTATAACTCACATTTATATTATTTCTACCAAAGTGCAAAACCTTGCTTTTAGGAACATGGAACCTCAATTTCCATACTGCTGCCAGTTTTCCAATTTAGTCAAATCACTCTGGAATGTGGCAGCATCTTGCATGGAACTTCTAATTCTGCACAATTTTGAATCATCACAAAAATAGAAAATAGTTTGCAAATTTTTCAAAGAAACAGGCCAGTTTTGCACATCACTACTCTGCACCCAAGCCAAAACCTTTACAATTAATTTATAGAGAATAACATTTCAGCATAATCTAAAAACTATTGATCACTTGTAATAAAAAGTATGCATATCTGCTCCCAAAAACAAATCAGATAATTTTGTACTTTTCTACAAATGGCAACCGACAGAGCAAAAACTGAATTCCACTGAATACTAAAACTTGGTATCCAAATAGCACAAAACATTTTTCTGGTATAAAATATTTCAGAATCATACTGTACAGTAAAATGAATTCCCACATAACTATTTTTTGTTGCTGCTAACAACGATTCTTGAAGCTATCCCCTGATAAAACAGTATTTGTCCCATTGTGTCCTACAATTCATTAATTGCTTTTAATTCTGCATATATATTCACAAATAGAATAGTAGAAGAAAAGATTATGTGCATTGTCTGTTTCATAAAAAGAAACCATAAAAACTGTATTATTTTTGCTTTTCTCACTCATTATGGGGAAAAAAATTCCAGTCTTTTTGCATCCTCCAGCAATAATCAATTGCACATCATTAACACAAAAGAAAATCTTTACTAATTAGCTTTTTATGATCAAATAGATATCACTATGAATGTTTTGTAGCAACGGAGATTACATTGTCTATTGTGCTACAGGCAGGCATTTAAAAAGTAACAAACCATATTTATATGTTTTAGAAACATGTTATCACAAAACAGTTATAGAAAGATGGATTGAATACAGGCTCTTTAAATGCAACATAAATCTACCAAGGGTGTTCCAGTTACATGTATTTAGTATTGTCACAGAATTTATAGTGTTTCTTTTCCCTTACTGGGAAGATAAATGTCTAGAAAGCTGAAAGGTGCATTGCGTTTGACTGTATTTTTCTCAAAAACAAGCTTATATGACATTGGATTACCTGTTTTTCATTTTAAGAATAATTTTTACTATACTATAGAATGTCAGAAATGTATTTGGTATTTATCATTCATTTTGCATGGTTTTGAATAATTATCATTCCTATTCTACCCATTTAAGCCTTCAATGATGTTCAATAAAATGTGCGAGAAATTGTTCTGCTCTGTAGATTTCCTGAATAATTTATGGATGTGAGTTGCGAGGAATTTTTTCCATGTGATTGTTTAAGAAATGTTAATACTCTATGTAAAACATGTTAAAGAAATGTTATCACACACTACATCGTTCCACTTTGTTATGCTAGGTCTACTGGAGTGATGTATGTGTCACCTAAGTGTAGCCTTGGGCAGACTTCAATACTACAGTATATACTTAGTATATATATAAGATAGCATTTAAATGATTATATAAAGCAGCTCTGTAGTTTGCTTTTTTATTGTGGATTCTGCTGGCTTTTTAATGCACACAAAATAAATAAACATTGTTTAGAGTGGTGAAAAAAGTGAAACCAAAAGTTTTCAGTCATCTATCAGATTATTGTACAACATATAGAGTGCTGCAAACAAGTTTTTGTAGTTAATTTATCCATAACACTTTTTGTAAGCAAACCAGAGACCTGGGACTAAAGCAAAATATTGTGTTCACTGTTCAACACTACCCTTGTAATTTACTCCACAGAAGGGCATATCAAAACCTGCATCATGGTTCAAAAGTGTGAATTTTTGCAGTGGTTTTTGATCACAGAAATCATCCAAACACCGAAATTGTCTAACTCTAGGCCTACAATTACTCATGAAAGTCAATGAGTACTATTCAGATATCAATCAAATTCTGACATAAAAAGTGGTGTAGAATACTTTGACAATAAATGCTGTTTTTATGCAGCATTTTTGCAAACCAAGGCCTTCAGTGAATTTTATTCTCATCTGCATATTATAATAGACCAATAAATCTAACAGATTTATTTATGTGTACAATTTCGTTATAGACTTTTGGTTTTAAATAAAACTATTATTTTCTCAGGTACATATTTTCCTTTCCTAATTCTCCTTTTTTAAGAAATAGTAAAAAAAAAAAAGCATTGCATTGCTTGCTATTTAATATGCATAAAGACTGTTTTTACTGACTTTGAAAAATAAATATTACTTAAATGTTGTTTCCTGGGTCAGCCATTTACAATAATTCCAGTCAGAAATGTTACACTGCCCTGTAATAATTAGATGCTTCTTTATTGTTACTAGCAAGTCTTTTATTGTACGAGCTGACAATCATGATGAGAATAACTAAACTAAATACAGTTCAAGGGAAGCATGGAATTATTATTAAAAAAAGCTTTAGTAACTAAATAAACTAAACACTATCCTATTTTTTACACACAAATTGTCCTGTTTAGTTAATATTAGGTGATGATCAAATTTTTGTTTAATGTATTCCTGTGAAGATTCTTACCAATGCAACACTTTGTTCAGTATGCCAGATATCAACCACAGGAAAGGTAAGAAGAGCTGTCAGGATCCCTATTGCAGCCTGAAAAGTCTCTGGCTGCTCAGAATGACAGTAATTACCCTGGCTTTTGTTTCTGCAGCTGAACTGATAAAGCATACCATATTGTTCCTTATTGCCACCTGCAGATGATACGTGAAATCCAAATGTCAAGAAGAAATCTATTGCAAAGTACCTAATGATTTCTGGAATTTATTACTGCATGCAACAAGGGTGAAATTATATAATTAACTGTGTGACGAATTCTATCTTTATGACTGTCACTATTTCTAAGAAGGCATCTTTGCAAAGAAAAGAGGAGACTGTTTTGAAAAATCTCAAAAAAATATTTCAGTTACAATTTGTTATATTTAGTAAGGTCTGAATTGAACCCATTAATTGTAAACACATAATTTTTTACACTCCAGAATACATAAATCCCCCAGTATCCACCAAGAAAGAATATTTTAGCAAGTGGTAGAATCTTTAGCAAAATGGATGGTAATTTTAATTATTGCAAAATTTATCCCTACCTGTCTTAAAGGGATCGAATACTCATTTTAAGCATGCATTTGTGAAATAGGGATTGTATTGATACTTTGAACATACTTTTTGCATATTGTTTTACGCAAATCAATTCTCTTCTTTTTTTTTTAACCTACTCTATGTTTGGTTCTTTCAAGGGAGATAGAATCCCTCTATGCATGTCTCTCCCTTCATCCTTTCTTGTGACTTTTTGGTTAGCAAAATCCATTATGCAGGGGGATTATCTATACTATACTATTGTAATTATTTCCCCTGCAAGGGCCAAACATGTATCTTTAATTTTCCTGTGTGATAACAGGAAAAGTTTACATTGTAAATTAAAGTTTTAACAGAGGCCGTATACTGCTATTTCACAAGGAGAAAGGATTAGATAAATAGAAAGTTAACTACTTCATATAGAATATACTGTAGAACTTACAGCTTGATTTATTTTTTGATTGACTGTCTTGCAGAATAACTACTTCCACTAATTGGCAACTTTTATTGGTAATGACAAGTAATGTCAACAGGGGCAGCTGATTGTTGATTTTGTATGCCAATATCTTTGCTTACTTGTTCAAAATCTGTCTTAAACAAGTTTAGTTTTCTTTATTTCCAGATCTGTTTTTGAATTAAAAGTGGGAATGTGTATAAGTAGAGTTCCTCAAGGAAATATATAACCAAAGACTAGTCATTTTGCTCAGCTGCATTTTGGTAATTTGTTTTTCGAAAACAAATGCAATACATTATCACAAATACATGCAGGGCTGGAAATAGGGGTAGGCAGAAGAGGCAGCTGCCTAGGGTGCAATGATTGGGAGTGCTAGGCAGCTACCTCTTTTACCTACCCCAGACCGGACCTGGCACTGAACTTGCGCTAGTGAATGGTCAACAACAGTTCTTAAAAGAACGCAGCTGCAGCACATGAGCAACAGACAGGGATGGGGGGGCTAGCTGACCGCCTGGGTTGCCTAGGGCTCCCGGCCGGCAAGGCCGCTTCTCAATATATATAAGCAAATTGTTATTGGTTTATGAAGAAAACTATTTCACAAATGAATGTACATGATTTGGAACCATACTACATAAACAGTATGTAGAAAATAAAGAGCTTGATAAGAAAAAGTGACCTGCAACCTGCCCTTCCACATTACACAAGACAACTAGCTTTTTATATACATACAATAAAAGTTTGAAATATTTACTAGTGTGCACACAGGCAAAGGTTACAGAAAGCTCCTTAACAGCACCTGTAGTAACTAGTGAGGTAGCAGCAGAGAGAGAGAGACAATGGTGGTATAATAAGTAGTGAGAGGAGGCCTATAGACCAGAATGAACAAAAGAAGTGATACGCTGAGCAACAATCACAACCACAAGAACAGAATGGGAAAACAGTTATTCTATGTATAAGAATGAAAAGGTTACACTGAAAGTAGTGATGAGTGAAATAATTTGTCAAGTTTCACTGTGATACACTCCAATGGGTGAAAATATTTGTTGTACGTCAAAAATATTTTGTTGCCAATAGACTCAATGCATTTTAACGAATTTTTACCATTTCATGAATTTTTCGGTGAAGCAAAATGAGTCAGATTCTCCTTTCATAAACTGTAAGTAGTATTTTACTGAGGGTAAGTTCATGACCTTACTTTACTATTGGTGGCCATTTTATCACTAGGCTGACTGAAGAGATGACTGATGCTTTTTAGGATCTGTTAAACTGAATAGTGGGGTAAACTAATTAACCAAAATATGATGTGTATATGATCTGAACACCTTTTGTGGGGCATGGTGTGCCTCAAAATCTTACAATCTTTGCTATTTAATTTGAGCAAGTTATAAGCACCTCAGAAATATAATTTATAAAAGGTCTTTGTAGCACACAATCTCTGAAATGGTTAAATGACTAGGGGTAGAGGATAAACATTCTTTACAATGATTTTCTTTGGTGTATTCTCTGGTGTATTTTTACTATTCATTATGTGGAAAGTGTGTGATTGTAACATTAACACTACTGGCATCAGTATGGGATTACTGTTAACCTTATATGGGATAGTAGACCACAGAGTGCAGTTTAGGTGTATTTTGTGTGTTTTTACTCTATAAAGACGTTTGCATTTACTAACAGTACAATTTGTTTACTATCATCTTGCATCATGTGGTAGGAGAGTGCATGTTTGAAAATAGTTGTTCAAGCTTTGTAATTTTATAGAACTACCATTCATTGTGCCACCATTTAGTGTCAGGATCGCGCCGCCCAGAGTCTTACCTGCAGCTCCGGGCAGCGCGTCCTCTCCGTTCCGGTGTCGCTCCCACAATGGCGGCACCCATGGCTGCCACGTGGGTAGTGGCGCTGGCGTAATTACATCATGGCGCCGCAACTCAGCGGCACGCTGACGTCACGCGCCTGCGCCGTTTTGGCACCAAATTTAAATATTTAAAGGCGCATTGGATGCCATTAGGGCACCTAATTATAGGACTTTGTTCTCTTTGTTCCTGGGTGTTATTTTGTTCCTTTGATCTGTGTTTTGACCTTGCCTGGACTTTGACCCTGATTCTTGCCTGATCCTTTGACCCTGATTCTTGCCTGATCCTTGGAGAGGCTTAGGATGGGGTTTTTTTTTGCCTTCCTCTGGATCAACTAGCAGTTTGGGCAGTTAAAATTAAAAAAAAAAATAAGGTTGAACTTGATGGACGCCTAACTTACTATGTTACTATGTTACTGTGTTATTGGACCTTAAATCCCTAAGCAAGCTTCCTCCTTGGTCCTGACTACTCCCCTAGGGTGCCTACAAGGCCTACCCTGACATTATAATTGGCCCATGGACCCCACTGAGGAAGCTGCACAAGACATCGGACGAGCACTACGCGGTTTGGCTGATCGCATGGAGAGCTATGAAGTAAAGCAATCTAGCTTTGGCTTAGCCCTAACGGCCATATTGGACAAGTTGTCAGTTTCTTAGCCAGCCTTTTCACCTGCTTCGACTCGATCTCCGGAGTCTTCTTTCCATTCCTCCGAGCCACGTATCCCGACGCCTCCTCTCTATGGTGGCGATCCTCAAGCCTGTAGAGGATTCCTGAACCAGTGTGAAATCCAGTTCACGTTGCTCCCCAGTCAATTTTCTTCTGATCGTGCCAAGGTGGGTTACATTATTACCTGTTTGTCCGGAAAAGCTCTTTGAGTGGGCATCACCCTTGTGGGAGAAGAAGGATCCCTTAATTGATAATGCTAATGCCTTTATTTCTGAGTTATGGACTATTTTTGACGCTCCTGGTTGGGTCGTGTCTGCCTCCTCTCAGCTAATGCAGATTCGCCAAGGGACTGGGACAGTGGCTGATTATGCCGTACTTTGATAGCCGAGACAGGTTGGAACAACGAAGCCTACCATGCTGCTTTCTACAATGGCCTCTCTATCCGCCCGAAGGAAGATCTTGTCTCCCGTGAGCTACCTACTTGTTGGGAAGATGTTGTGGCTTTGGCCATTAAGGTGGACACTCGCCTTAGAGAGCACCAAGCAGATAAGAATTTCCAACCTCCTTCAGTTCCTCGTTTCCAAAGATCCTCGTTTTCTGGTGTACCTCCTGCTACAGTATCTTCATCTCCCAATCCTCCAGTGATCCTTGCTGATGAACCTATGCAGTTGGGCCGCATCAGTCTCTCTGTGCAAGAGAAATTCAGAAGACGCTCAGAAGTTCTTTGCCTTTATTGTGGGGAGATTAATCACTTTGTCAAAGACTATCCTGTGTAGCCTAAAGCCGTACCCCCAGAGTAAGCTTGGGACATCGCAAGTGGCTAGCGTCACCCCTGGTCTCCAAGCTAAAACTCATCAATTCCTTCTCCCTCTAAAGATCCAGCTTCATCTTGTCAATGGCATTGTCTACATGCTACCCCTAAGCACCAGAACTTTGCTTCCCTGATGGAAGAAAATCCTTTTCCACAGTCCACCGTGGTGGAGCATCTTCCTGAGGAACAAGCTTCAGCCTTTTTCCCTTCCAGAGTCATTGCCTCTTTGTCACTCCACTCCTCTGTGTTGCCTGTCTCCCAGCTGGTTTCTAACCCCGGACCAGCCATCCCTCAGCAACTGGGTCTTCAGCGGTTTCCACTGCCTTCTGCTCCAGAGGGGCTTCCCCAGCAGCCTCCACTGCTTACTGCTCCAGAGGGGCTTCCCCAGCAGCTTCCGCTGCCCACAGCTCTAGACGGGCTTCCCCAGCAGTCTCTGCGACCTACCGTTCCAGAGGGACTTTCCCTGCAGCCTTTGCAGCCAACGGCTCCTGTGGACTTTCTCCAACAGCATCCGCTGTCTATAGTCACTAAGGGGTCTCATTTACTGCACTTACTGCCTATTCCCTTTCATGTTCATGTTCCTGTCTGTTTTCCATTGTTTGTTTCTTGTTTTATTGTTAACCATTGTTTTTCCACAGTCCCGGTCTTGGTGGTCCTGAGGCCCCCGTGAGGAGGGGGGTACTGTCAGGATTGCGCCACCTGGAGTCTTACCTGCAGCTCCGGGCTGCGCATCCTCTCTCTTGCCTGA
Organism: Xenopus borealis; assembly: GCA_024363595.1. Classification (NCBI taxonomy): domain Eukaryota; kingdom Metazoa; phylum Chordata; class Amphibia; order Anura; family Pipidae; genus Xenopus; species Xenopus borealis. Next base: position 74,616,051 of record CM044435.1, on the reverse strand, counting down.
TCCTTGCCTGTACTGCGCTATTGGACCAAAGCTTCCTCCTTGGTCCTGACTACTCCCCTAGGGTGCCTACTAGGCCTACCCTGACATTTAGATACAAGTAGGATACAGGTGTGTGGTGCATACTCCTTATTGTATATATAATTATACCACACATTCAATTTGGGGGCACATGTGTGAATTTTGTGTATTTTAATATATGATAGCAGTTACATAAAGAGAAGACATACCTAGCAAAGAAGCTAGTTATTTAACTAATAACGAACAAGCTTTTGTGAGAATGTTAAAATCTCATGAGAAATGCATCTAAAAGTTATTTTACTAGGGATTATTCTACAATGACGAGCAATTAAATATTTGTGTGAACAAATTTGTTTAAGGAAAACTATATATTTAATCTTGTGAAATGGGAATAAGAAGTATCAAACCATAATTTTATTTAATGACATGGCATAGAGCCTCCCTTTATTGTATTCTCCAAAAGGCAACACGTTTTTATCATCTGTAAAGGTGGCTTTTTGTTATCTAAGTAACAGTTAATTAAAATGGCTACATTTATTTTATTTTCTAAAAAAAAGTAATGGCAATCAGCAGACTATTCTACTATCACCTTAAAGAAAAAAAAAATCACGGATGAACCAGTCAATAAGCTATATCTTAAGCGCCACTCTTTTATTCCGCCTCAGCGGGGCTATTTCCCCCTGGGTCTTAGGAAAGAGAATATTTTCTTAGCCACTGATTTTCTGTTGAGGGGAAAAGAAAAGATTAATGTTTCTGCCAAGCCCCAACAGGTTCACAGAAAATACTCAGTGGAAAGTGGGTCTATTTTGTTGTGTTGTATGCTTTTCCGTATTGGAAGAATGGCATGTTTTTAATCAGATGTGAAACACAGCCTTGGCAGGTCGAATGGATTAGCCTTTCCTGTAAGTAACTCTGTCTACTTTAGTCAAAAGCGTAACATTTTTTCCTAACATTTTGCACTTAAGGTTGTCGTTTTTAACTTCATCAATTTAATAGGTCCTTGGGGTTTTTGATCACAGTGGATAGAAATCATTTTATCATATTTTACTGCTTATTTCCTAGATATTGTTGATATTTGAGAAAGCTGATTACAAAGTGATTGTTTCTTAAAAATGATAAAATGTGGCAATAAAATGTCTTATATTACAACATGAAGAACAAATCAAAATATTAATTTCTGTCCTTAAAATACTATTTTTTCTGCTTCTTCTTTTTTTCTAGACGTAAAAACACTCCCAACTTAAATTGTAAACAAAACATTGTTTTATGCAACAGTGACCATACCTGGATAGACATTATTCAGCAGCTCTCCGGGTTTTAAATTTCAGTAATCTGGTTGCTAGGATCCAAACTACCCAGCAGCCATGCACTGATTTAAATAAGACACTGGAATATGAATAGGAGAGTGCAGAATAGAAAGAAGAGTCAGAAAATGAAAACTAACAATACTGTACATTTGCAGCCTTATAGATTATTTTTTTTTAAAGTTGTGGTTAGTGACCCCCATTTCAAAGCTAGACAGAATCTAAAGAAGAAAGCAAATATTTAAAAAACTATAAAAAGTAAGGATAAAGATCAATTGAAAAGTTACTCAGAATTATGACTATGAAGATTCTCATTCATCCAGGTCATGGTATATTTATCAAAAGTAACTCAAAGCAACTGGACTTGCTGAGAAATTTTAATGAATTACATACAATGCTGTTCTAAGATCTATTCCCCAGTAGTTTCAGAACTCTTCACACATCCATTCATGCAACTCGCACAAGTAACACCTGTTTTCTAGGAGTTGCATGACACATTGGTAATACTATCACTGTAACTACACAGAATCAACACCACTGTAAATTTTCAGATGTCATCTGACAGAATGATCCATTCTATAACATAGTAAAAATTAACATCAAGTTGAACCACCCCTTTAAATGAAACATAGACATCATTTTATAGCTATGCTTGCAATACTACTATAGTTATGAAAATGTATCTTTGTGAAAATGTAATTATAAAAAGCTATGGGAATCAGACTATTTGCTACTGGTATGAACTTTCCTCTATATAATTAACAAATAGGCCATCTAAATATATTTCAGATAGAAACCATGCAACATGAACTACATCTCAAAGTAACTTAGTTAAATATTCTTCTGGCTTTCGGCAATGTTAGCACATACTAATTTGATATTTTACTGGTACAACACTGTGTAAAGTATGTTTTTTATCCACTTTTCTAGTCCCCAATGCACAAAAATACCCAATTCTTATTAAAATGCTTCTGGGTTCCAGTGCTGAGAAAATCTTCTTTAGGTTGTTAATTTGTTTAGTCATATAAAACACATCTAAAGGAAAGCATATCTTCCAGGAGCTGCATGATATTTACATGAATTGTAATAATTCAAAATTATTCCCTTTAGAATTAAATTAAATTCCCCATAGTAGACTATGTTATTGTCCAAGACGTCATATCCAGGCAATGCAAAAGTCCTTCTTACCACAGGACAGTCATTTGAAAGTTTGCTACTGGGTTCTTGCACAAATATATAAACTGTTTATAGCCACAAAGAACTTATATACAGTAGAACCCCAATTCTACATTTTTCATGGGACCAGAAAAAAATAATGTAAAATCCAGACAAATATAAAATCAGGGAATGTATTATTCATAATATATAGGTGGGACCAGAAAACAACAAAGTAAAATGAGTGAAAACTTTAAATCAGGGCATCTAAAATTGAGCTTTCACTGTATAAGTTTAATATATGAATTTTGGGGTTGATGTTATTTTTATGGGAACTGTTTTTTTTATCTTATTCTTAGTATATGATATTTGTCTTCATGATACATATTAAGTTAATACAGCTACTTTACTTTATTTAGTTTCACCTGTAATCCTGACTGTATTGTTTATGAACAGAAGGAAATCATCTGCATTAGTAATGAGCAAAATGTATTCACCAGTCATAGATTTGTTGCAAAATTCCAAATTTAGCCATGTGCAAATTTTTTCACAAAACTGTGACGAAAATTCACTATGGAAAATATGTGGAGAAAAAAACTCCCATTGACTTTAATGCATTAGGATATAAAAGTCTCTATAAGAAAAAACACCCATTGGCTTTAATGCATTAGGATATAAAAGTCTCTATAAGAAAAAATGCCCATTGACTTTATGTCAATGCTTTAGGACAAGCAAAAGTTGCTATAAGAAAATATGCACATTGACATTTATGCATTTTGAGTAAGAAAAATTGTCTTGCGCATAAATAGAAGGTGCTTGTAAAAACTCCCATTGACTTGTGTGTTTCGCAAATTTTTCGTGAATTTTTGCTCAGTTTCACAAATTTTTCAGTGAAGCAAAACAGGATAGATTCACTCTTCACTAATCTGCACACTACAATGTACTGGACTTTTAACAATCTGAATTAATGCTGTACAGAAGTAAGCAGACATTATAGTGTTATATTTCCCTGTATTGCATAATTTACAAAAAATTGCATTGCATATACAGAATCTCCAAAATCCCACATAGAGCAGCTAAATTGAAATACTCTATAAATAAAAATAAGTGTTTTTCAGTTTAGAGCTTAAATTTGCTGTAAACCAAAACATTTTACTGTAAACTAATTTTTTTATTGATAGGTTTATCAAAATGTTGCAATGTTATAATCAACGCCGAAACGTTGCCTTGTATTTATCTGCACTATTGGGGCCAATAAAACACCCTTGATGCACTAGAACGAATTGAATTTATTGGTGTGCTACAGTATACCTGGCGTTGTACAATATTTTGGGTCACAGGAAGATGACCCTTCTACTGTTTGAGCACCCTATCCACCAAAAGATTTTCTTTCAGGTTGAAGCTCTCCATAATTGTGTGGAACTGCAATGTTATAATCAGTCATGTTTCTTTGTTAAGTTTCTTTTTCTTGTTATTTTTAATTTACATGTATTATTAGTTTATTTTTTCATCTCTGCTTGCTTATAGCAATGAAGTGTATATGATCTGAACATCTTTTGTGGGGCATGGTGTGCCCCAAAATCGAGCAAGTTGTAAGCCCCTCAAAAATCTGATTTATAAAAGGTAGTGATGGGCGAATTTATTCGCCAGGGGCGAATTCGCGATGAATTCCTGCGATTCGCTGCCGGCGAAACGGCAGCAAAAATTCGCCGCCGAAAAATTCGCCAAAAAAAAAAAAAGTCGCGCGTCGTTTTTGACGCGCGACTCGTTTCGCGAATTTTTTCGCGAATTTCTCTGGAAATTTGCGAATTTTCCGGCGAAGCGAAACGCGGGAGATTCGCCCATCACTAATAAAAGGTCTTTGCAGAACACAATCTATGAAATGGTTCGATGACTAGATGTTGAAGATAACCATTCTTTACAATGATTTTCTTAAATCCTCTGGTGCAAATTCAACTAGGGAATTGTTAAAATTTGATAGGAGGTTTTTTTTTTAACAATTCAAATTTGATTTTCAAAATGTATCATACTCTGGCCCTTTAATAACTCGAATTCAACTATTTGCCACCTTAAACCTGCTAAATTGCTGTTTTAGCCTATGGAAAATGTCCTGGGATCAATTTGGTGTTCTTGACGTTTGTATCGAGTTTTAAAATTGAATTTGGTTGAATTTTGAGTCTCTCATGAACTCTAAATATGTGTTAGCATAGTTATGTCTTTGTCATTTAAATAAGTTATTTTAAATTGAAAAGTACTATGGCAGTACTATAATGTACCAGACACAAATCAGTTTTAAGATCCTTCTAAATAAATTGGTTCATATGGACATGCACAAATATGAGGAAATTCACAAAGACCTAACCCTAAAGGTAGCCATTAGTGATGGGCGAATCTCCCGCGATTTGCTTCGCCGAAAAATTCGCGAAACGAGTCGCGGGACGCTTTTGACGTGCGTTGTTTCGTTTTCGGCGCGTCGCACCGTTTTCGTCGCGTCGCGTCAAAAACGACGCAACTCGTTTTTCCGGCGAAATTTTGCTTGGCCAGCGGCGAATCGCGGGAATTCGCCGCGAATTCAACCCTGGCGAATAAATTCGCCCATCACTAGTAGCCATACACAACTCAATTTGCCACCAAAATGGATTCATGCAGCTTTGTTACCATGGGTCAGGAGTGGGCAGAGTCTGGCGGGGAGTGGGCAGAACACCGGTTCGGAGTGGGCAGAGTCCCATCGGGGAGTTGGCAGAGTCCCGGCGGGAAGTGAAAGAAGGCAGTAAGTGGACGGGGAATCCGAGTGCATTGGGCAAATCTGAAGATTATTTTGCACAAGGCCCAGCACACTCTAGTTACTCCACTGCATACTATCCCTGTATTTAAGTATTACTGTAGAGTAATATATTTATTTTAGTATAGGACTGCTTTATCATACTATATGCTGCGAAAGGAAATTCTTTGAATTGTATCCATAACTGCAAATGTATGTTGGTGCTCTCAGTGAGAGAAAAAGATTGACCTTAAACTGTTGTGTTATAAAAGTATCGCTCGAAATTTGTTCTTTGGGTTTAAGAAACAGAAAAGGTGTTTTATCAGAAAAGTATTGCATTTGAAGCTAAATATCCCCTACTGTGATGATTAGTTGAAAATTACCCAAATTAGGCATTGTGATAAGATTAAGAAAATAACCTTAGCTGGGATTTTGTAATGGGATTTCAAACAACAGGGGTTTTATCCATGTATTTAGAGGAATTGTGCTCAGAATATAAAGAGACGATTTTAATTTACAGACACCATTTGGTTTAATTGTAAGCAAAGTGGGCACTCTTGGATGATGCATGCAAATTCTTTAAATTTAATATTTCATATTTTCAGTTTGAGTGCAATGTTTCACTATTTTCTGGGAGAAATAGACAGTATATTATGCCTGGATTTTGCAGCTTGAAACCAATGAATGAGTCATGTAATTGAGAATAAATATACATGAACTCTAGAGTACTGTATATGATACTGGCACATAGAATAAAAAAGTGTTTGTACATTGTACAAATCCTCAGTGGATGTATTTACTATCCCAACTATCAATTCAGATGACTTTAGTGGGAATCTTTTTATGGGTAACCTCTTTGAGGAACCCTGATATTTATACTCGTATATCTACGTATGACCTCCTCAATTCCTGCTTGCTATTGAAGCTATTGTTGTTAGAATGTTACAGTCTTTTCAACAGGTCTAAGACCCTCAGACCATCAGAGAGAATTAAAGTCATTGATATCCTGTATGACTAGCTAAAAAAAAAAATTATAACACACAGACCATGGTGTTGACCAAGGATATCTTTATGTAAATATATATATATATATATATATATATATATATATATATATAATATATATTGTCATATAAACATGAACATAAGTATTCTTATAAGTATTCTTATAAGTATTCTTATATAAGAGTTCTTTAACAAAAGAGGTAGTTCAATCAAAATATATATTCATCTACAGAAATAATACACATAAAACAAGTTACACTACATGGAATGTATAACAAATATTTACAGACAATTACAAATATGGACATGTTGGATCTAAAACCACTACCTCCCTGATACTCATCCTTCCATTTGGTCTTGCATTTTTGTCCTCACTCCAGGAACTCCCAGAACTCTCTTCTTTACTTAGCCTATTGTATTAACCTAAACACTGACCATAGGTATATGTGTCAGGTTTAGGGTTGCCACCTCTTAAAAAAGAAATTACCGGCCAGTGGTGGGGGCAGACACTAAAGGGGGTGGAGCCTCAGTGGCCAAAGACAAAAAAAATGGTACCTTTCCACCGATGGGCAATGGGCTTTTCTTAAGGTTATTACAAATTACCGGCAGCTACATTGCCGGTAAATTTGTAATACTGGCCTCTGCCCTGGCAGGTGTTTTACTGGCTAGGCCTGGGTAAAATACCAGCCCGGTGGCAGCCCTAGTCAGGTTCTCATTGGTCAGTGACCAATAATTGAGTCTTGGGGAGTAGGATATGTATTCCTGAGGCAGTCCATTCAAGAATCAGGACACTTGAAGGTGGAAAAGGCAGTTTGGAGACAGGAAGGATTCTCCGCTACACAACATAAACATAAAACAAGCAAGTCTCCTTAAAGAAATACTGACACCAGAAATTTAACTTTTTTTACATCTATCATAATATTGCCTTTGAAAGCTACTTATAACTCTGCCATAAAGTATTTGCACAATGCTTTTACATTACCTGTCTGATGCCTCATGTTCCTGTGTGAGGGGCTGCCATATTTGTGCAGCAGGAGTCTGTTAGAATTAGAAACTCTAACTGACAGGCTGAGATGGGACAGTCAGGTTGTCAAAACTGTCACCTAACAATTACTTACAAAAATAAACATCTGAGCAAAAACGATCAATGTGACCTATAGGTAACTTGTTGTTTACATTCATATTTTTAGTGTCAGTATCACTTTAAGGTAACAAAGGTTGCCACCTGACAAGAACATATTCAGCTATGGGATAGAGTCATAGAAATGCCCACATACTTAATGCTTCACCCAAATGATGGTTTAATTGCATCATACAACTTGACTCATCATTGACTATTAATTCTGCATCTTTCCAGGTATGTTTAATCCAGATGTTCATTTCAGATGTTCCATCTGCTCAAGCATAATCAATTATAAGTAAATTATATTCAGTCCAGATATTCAATTCAACAGTCCCTTATCCACAAGCCTAATTTATTCTAATGAGCCATGCTTTTAATTCAGATATTGCACTTTAGTTGCCCCCTATCTAAAACCGTAATACATTTACAGTTAAATTCATTTTCGATTGTTACTTCATTTTAGCTGTTCTTCTGTTCATGCCTAACTGATTAGTTCTGTGTCTAAAAAGGTCATACATTTTTACCAGTAAATAATACATTTGTTCCTGATTATTTAAATTCCTGGTATGAAATAGTTAGATCATAAGAACAAGATAGTAATCTGTGTATCAGGTAGGTACTAATCAATATGTGTTCTCGCTTAACCCATAAGACTTCCAAGAACCCTGTCTGTAGAATATGCATGGTGGGTATATTTGAGACTATCAAAACATCTAAGTTGAAGCTCCTATAATTTGTGTCAAACTTTAATTTTGTGCCTGTCTATTCGAATTCCGATCGTACGTTTTTTTCAGAGGATCGAATATGCAAATTTGGGAATCCCCCCATAGGCTTCTTTTGCAAACACCTGCTCGAATACCATTACCATACCAGAGATTTTTCAGACAAAGCATTTTATGGCTAGTTGGAGCACAATGCTATTAGTCCAATAAAGCTATTTTTGATATTATGGATACATGGATTTCAGGTAGCTTAATTAATACCAGAAGTACAAGTACAGTCCTATTACAGAAAAAAAAACAAATATGTAATATAAAAAAAGATTTCTTAAATAGGGTGCTATGGGATTTTTTAATCATTGGTACTTGAACCTGTAGTAATAGTACATTATAAAATGTGTTTGTGATTCAATAGCTTATTGTGTTTTGTTCTGAAAAAATAGAAATATAGAAAATGTATTGTACTTTAGTTCTAATTTATAATGATGACACATAATTATATCAATTGTTAAAGTGTCACTATCAATTTTCTTCCGTACCACGTCTGAGAAAATGAATCAAGTCTTAGACACCATTGGCCATGAGCAATCAAATACCCATGTAGACACACCAAATGATATCCAGCTTAATTATCCAAAAAGACAAACCATTTAGCTTATGATGTGTGTAGTGAAATTATCTTAAGGGTGTATCATCAAGGTTTTCACATTTATAGCAACAACAGAAAGGACACTGTTGCCATCCTGTCCATTTCTGTAACAAAAGCAAATCCTTCTTCAAATTTATTTTCTGAACATTCTTATAAAACGTGGCATGTCACAGACTCTGGAATTCCCACAATATTTTGCTAAATATTAGGGAATATGCTGTAAAACATTTAAAGGTATTCACACCAGTGGAATTACAGTGCAATGTTTATGAAGAAAATATTGGTTTGAGGGGTAAAGGATTAGGCCTCTTGACTAAATGATGTATTCTCTTTATGTGTAGCCATATCCTCTTTGTGGAATTACACATTTAAACAAGCTTTCCTTTCCCCTTTAACAACGGATGTAAGAGGCTCATTACCCAATACATAATAGTGTAAGTGTCCATAGTCAACAAGATGATAAAAAAGGCTAATATGGTCATACTATCAGCAGTTGTTCACCATAAAGCGGGAGTTTAAATTGATTTAAATTGAGTCCATGCAGACTTTTTTAGACTTCAGTCAATTTTAAATATTCTAGATTTGATATGCACTTCCATTTGATTCTACTGACAATTATATTAATCAACTAAATCAAAAGTAACACAGTAAGTAAGGATGAAAAAAGTCATGCCCATCAAGTTCAACCTTTTATCTTTTTTTTAACCTGCCTAACTGCTAGTAGATCCAGAGGAAGGCAAAAAAAAAATCTAAAGCCTCTCCAATTTGCCTCAGAGGGGGGAAAAAAGTTCTTCCTCACACCAAGTTGGCATTCGGACTAGTCCCTGGATCAACTTGTACTGTGAGCTATTTTCCATAACCCTGTATTCCCTCACTTTCTAAAAAAGCCATCCAACCCCTTAATGTATCAACCTGTACAACTGATTCAGGGAGAGAATTCCACATCTTCACAGCTCTCACTGTAAAAACCTCTTTTCTTCTAATTGGAATGAGGGCCCTCTTGTTAGCTGAAGAGACATACTGGTAAGTAAAGCATTAGAGAGATTATTGTATGATCCCCTTATATATTTATAAATAGTTATCATATCTCCCCCTTAAGCCTCTTCTCCAGCTTGAATATCACCAATTTGGCCAGTCTTTCTTCATAGCTTAGATTTTCCAGATGGAACCTTACCAGCGCTCTATGAAGTGGGAGAATGACTCCCTCCTCCCGTGAATCTATGCCCTTTTTAATACAGCTAAAGACCTTATTTGCCCTTGATGCTGCTGACTGGCATTGCTTGATACAGTCAAGTTTATTATCTACAATGACTCCAAGGTCCTTTTGCATAATGAATTTGCCTAGTACAGCACTATTAAGGGTATAAGTGTGTCACGGAGACGGTACTCCCAACCGCACGTGACTTCAGGTGTGGCTGTCAGGGGTCA
>CM044435.1:74537970-74572008 GCA_024363595.1 Xenopus borealis | reverse complement strand
TCAAAACTCTTACAGACACCCTCGGAGAGAGGAATATAATATATAGATGGGGATATCCCTTCTCCCTCACAGCAAGCAAAGATGGAACATCTGCTACCATTCAATATCCTGCGGACACAGATCAGTTCCTCAAAAAATTGTATTTACCAAAAATAGACTTACCAGGATGTTATCTGGACCCGGCAAAGGCACCTGATCTGGACTTTGTTTTGCAAGGGGAAGGGAAGGAAGCTACTAATCCCAAGAAGACACCAAGAACCCCAAGAACACCGAATGAGAGAAGAAGACTCACATAGGACTGAAGGCCCACTTTTTCCTCATATAAACAATTTTTACTAAATGAAGAAAGTTATGCATAAAGAATTCTTTGTGCAGGTATTTGAAACAAAACTTAAAATGAAGAACTCGCATTTGAGGACTGGCCTGATCAATTACGGCAGGCTCCCAGACGATAGATAGGGATGGCGTGAACTGTTCGCCGGCGAACTTGTTCGCGCGAACATCCGCTGTTAGCGCTCGCCGGAAGTTCGCGAACGTCGCGCGACGTTCGCATTTTGGGTTCGCGTCAATTTGGCGCATTTTTTTTGCCGCATTTTTTTGCCCTCTCACCCCAGACCAGCAGATACATGGCAGCCAATCAGGAAGATCTCCCTGGACCACCCCCACACACCCCCTGGACTAAAAAAAAAAAAAATGTGCATACAGATGCAATCACTTTGGATGGTGAGTTAAATGCGTCGCGACTTAACTCATTTATCTCATTTATCCCACTTATCACAGAATATTGTGTCACAGCATCCCATCCAATTAAAGAGTTCACCATTGAAAACAATGGTGCTTTGGTATGCTAATGAAAAGGTTAAATGCATTAAATGAGTTAAGATAACTTTAGATAACACAGTTTCTTCAATTAGCTCTGAGTCACGACGCATTTAACTTACAAATCCAAGTGACTCTATCTGTACCTCCCGAGTCCCAACTGTCCCTCTTTTGCGAGCTCAACCCTCTGTCCCTCATTTGTACTGGAAAGACCCTCTTTTTGGAGGACCCTCTTTCACTGGAAAGACCCTCACTGAACAGCCAGAAAAAGAAGCAAAGATTTGAACTTGGCTTTTGGCAGAGAGTCCAGAACAGCTAACAGGTGCAGGTAAGATACTTTGTAACACTTTTGACATAAGAAAATAATGGATTGTTCTTTCCCCTTGATCCCCCTCTGGCATGCCACTGTCCAGGTCGTTGCACCCTTTAAACAACTTTAAAATCATTTTTCTGGCCAGAAATGTCTTTTTTAGCTTTTAAAGTTCGCCTTCCCATTGAAGTCTATGGGGTTCGCGACGTTCGCGAACCGTTCGCGCGTTTGTCGCAAGTTCGCGAACGCGTCCGCGAACTTTTTTGCGGCGGTTCGCGCCATCCCTAACGATAGACTGATGACGGACTCCACACCCAAATATGCCATATTATGATAAGTATAAGAAATGTATGTATTATATTTTTCGCAAGTTGCCTTTATAGGCCTTAAAGTTAGTTGGTGTTAAAATGTACGTTTGCAATCTACTTAATACTATGTTATAGGGTTTACTGTAATTATACTAGCATTATACTGTATACAACTATCCCTGTATCCACTTCTGTATCCACTTGCTACACACTCCATTCCAATCTTCTCCTCCCCTATCTTTCCTCATAGAATTCAGGGTATGCCCTTGTCTATTAAGCTGGATCGGAGGCAGATGGGTCAAAGTACAGAGCTGACCATCACAGAGTCTTAACTCTCCCCCAAAATAGAGGTGTATTACACCCATGCCTCTATGATTCCATTCCAGCTATGGGGCCAACACCCCAATAAGTCTGCTGCGGCATTATTATTTTTCCCCAATAACTATAAGTGTTCCACCCCTACCTTTACCTTCTGAAGCCTCCCGAATCCTATGTTGTCACCCCAAGCAAGCTGATAACAAGTTTCAGCAAATGGAGGACTGTAATATCCCACTACCAACTAGATGGTTATGTCTGATTGTAAGAATATAGAGTACACAGTTTTGTCATTTGATGTTAATGGGATGAATGAGTCTGTAAAGAGTTCACAGATTTTTGTAGAGTGTAAAAGAAGTAACACAAAGATAATAATGTTGCAGGAATCTCATTTCCAGGAGGGCCTTAACGTTAAACCCACAGATCGACTCATCCTCAAAAAAAAAGCTAAAAAGGTATGTCTCTAACTGATAAAAAAGCATTCCAGAAATATTACCAGAAATTATACAAACTGGAAACAACCCCCCCCCTTCAGTGGAATTAAGGGAGGAACCGGACAAGTTTATAGCTCAAGCTAGATTACCAACTTTATCCCCTGAACAGGTCATCTTGTTAGATAGCTCATTTACTGCTAAAGAAATTGAGGAGGGCATTATGACACTAAAAAAAAAGGAAATGTCAAGGGCCAGACGGCTACACAGCCTTATATTTCAAAGCTTTTAACGAAGATCTAATACCCTTACTCTTAGAATATTACAATTATATACCAATAAGAGAAAGTTTTACACCCAAGCACAAGAAGCTCATATTACAATCATCTCTTAGCCAGGGAAAGACCTCCAATTATGTTCTAGTTACAGGCCCATATCTTTGATTAACATTGATATGAAAATCTATGAAAATCTATGCCAAAATACTGGGTAATAGAATCAAGCAACACTTACCATTACTGATACATCCAGATCAAGCGGGGTTTATAGTGGGGAGGGAAGGAAAGGATAAAACTGTTAAAATAATATCATTAATTAGACAGCTCCAAGATCAAGCTATCCCTAACCTAATACTCACCACAGATGCCCACTTTCGACAGGGTGTCCTGGCTATATTTAGATAAGACGTTGGAAGGGTTTAGACTAGGAGATAAAATCAGAAACAAGATTATGGCACTCTTCAATAGTCCATCGGCTAGAATAAAAATCAATGGAACCCTATCACCAAGGGTTAAAATATTTAATGGAGACAGGGTTGCCCGCTCTCACCAATCCTTTTTGTTATAGTGATGGAGACCCTACTAGCCCATATTAGACATTGCCCTAACATATCGGGCCTGGTGGTGGCTGGGACGGAAGTCTTTGCTGTTATGTGTGACTAAACTTACTATTTTCCTTCCCGAAAGCTTGCAATTGTTACTTATTCAGTTAGCCAATAAAAGGTATCACCAAACTTTACATTTTTTACATTTTTTTCGAATGGCTAACACGGTACTACATCTCAACACTATTTTCCTTCCCAACATACTGGCTTTGATGAAAAGATTTAGGGAACTTTTAAATTTAAAGTTAATTTATCCAAATCGGAGATTCTCAATACCAACATTGCAGCCACCTCATCTAAGATATAGTAAAGGATAGTTTCCCCTTCAAATGGGCAAATCCTTAAATAAAATATCTAGGGGTAAACATTCCTTTACTAAAATCACTTAAAAAATTGTTGGAAAAATGGGATAAACTGCAGCTTTCGTGGCTAGGAAGAATACAAGCTATAAAAATTATTTTCCTTCCAAAGCTTCTTTGCTTATTCCAAGTACTTCCAATATCCATTCCACCATCCTTCTTTTCTCAATCAAATCAATGGTAATAAAGTTTGTCTGGAAAGGGAAAAATCCTAGGTTGAAATATAACCTACTAATACTGCCAAAAGAAAGGGGCGGACTGAGTCTCTCAGATCCTTATACTTACTATATAGCAGTTCACCTGGCACATATATACACTTGGATAAATGAGAAAAAAGTGAAGGCCTGGAGCTTACTAGAGCAGAATAGGAGTCCCTTTCCCATAGAGAATATACTATGGACAACAGAGAACAAGATCCCTAAAGATGTGCAGTACCATCCCTTGATTAATGCCACTTTAAAGATATGGTATATAGAGCACAAAGAGAAATACAACCTCACAAAGTTCCAATATTTATTGGCAACATTGCAGAACAACCCAGAGTTCCTCCCAGGAATGGAAAGAGGAACCTTTCGCAGATGTGGTATAAAAGAGGGAAGAGAAACACGAAAAAGCGACTTTATAAAGAAATATAAAATGATTCCTTTAGCCGAGATTCAGAAACGTTGGGGAACTCATCCCCCCAGGGATGGTTGGAACTACAACCAACTACACAGGTTCATAAAATAAATTATCCCTGGTAACTGGACCAGAAAGTTAACCCCTTGGGAAAGAATGATAACCTCTAAACTAGATAATACCAAACTGCTGTCCCTGGCATATAAACTTCTGTTAAACACCATTCCTAAAACCCTCCCATCATTTTGTGCAGGGTGGGAAAGGGAGTTACAGACAAAGATTCCAGAGTCATATTGGATTAAGACTTTCAAGAGTGTACATAAAACCTCCAGAGCTTCTAAAGCTACTGAGGCGATCTATAAACTCACAACTAGATGGTACTACACACCAATAAGACTAAGCAAAATGTACCCAGGAGCCTCAGACAAGTGTTGGAGGTGTAACTCTGAAGTAGGGACACACACTCACATTTGGTTAACCTGCCCAAACCTAGAAACTTACTGGATAGAAATATTAAGCACCATACAAAAACTGACAGGGAAAGATATTTCAGTAGAAAATCAAACTTTAATCCTTTTGAACCTACCCAACAGTTATAACGACAAGCCATTAGGTCCTCTAACACTTCATCGTCTCCAAACAACAAAAGCCATACCAGGGAAATGGAACAATGTTAAGCCCCCTACCTATAAAGAATGGGTTTCCAAAGTAGAAGAGACAAAAAAATGAGAAGAATTAACACACACAATACATAATAATAGTTCAAAGTATTGGAAAATTTGATCTCCTTGGATAAATTACTTAAATCACATTAACAAGGAAAGTAAAAGTTAGGTCCCCCATTACAATCTGACCCAGATGTTTTAATTTAATGTTTTAACTCCAGGTGGATAATATAGAGAAAACTAACAGACATAGTAGATCCTCTACTAAAAGGCTTTATCAATGTAGATATGACTTGATCTCAGTGTTTGCTATATTTTATGTTGGAATTGTATATTAACTTGCTTGCATATAAAAACCCCTCCCCTTCCCTTCTTTCTTTCTGTATCCCCATCCCTTATTTTGAAAAACAATAAACAGAGATTATACAAATTGTACTGTGGGTTCACCATTATGTTGTTCATGTTCGCGGAATTTATATCTTTCAGCAACCACATTTACTCTTGGCATGAAAAAGTTCTTTATAGCTGTAAGAGCAGTTTCATAAGTCTCATCAGGTAATCTATAGAATATACGCTGTCCCTCTGCTCCCAGGCAGTGAATAATAAAGCACGCTTTCTAGCAGCAGAAACCTCCCCTCGGTCAGCAGCAATAATGTAATTGTCAAACATACGGATCCAAGCAGTAAAAGGTATGGTAGGCTCACCAGGGTTTGGAAGAAAAGGTGTAGACTGCTGCAGATGTAGAAGAGACATCTCATCGCCAATTTGTTGTGTTTTGAAGAATTAGTAGAGTATAAAAGTGCTTTATTAGCAGGCTCATTTAGCCATTTACGCAAAAGTAACATAACCTCTATCGCCTTAAACAGTATAGTAAGTACTGTGTATGCACAGTATAACTCATGTGCCCAGTGACATCTACAGGCCATTTGTATAAACACCACAATTCTGAATTTAGAAATGACAAATGACTAGCCAAACGTCTTCTAAGGAAGTAAAATACAGCAAGTCTGGTTGATTTGACCTATTAATATAGATACACCATGACCAAAATTAATGAAAACCTTCTCAGACACATTATCAGACAATTTTCTTGCACAATTAAGATATGCTCAAAATAATATTTGTAATTCCAAGGGAGGTAAAAGGCTAATTAAAATAACTATTTAAGATTTCATTTTAAGCAAAATCAGATAAATGGCTACTAAATATCTGGAGAAAGTGCAGCAATGCCCAGTCTTTATAAATGAGCCACAATATATAAAAGGTGTAGTGCTACTGTATAGAACAGTCACAACATCTAATTTATATAAAATTAAAGCTAACTTGCAGTGAACACTGCATCATTTAGCCTCCTAAACAGATACATTAATGTACACTGTACAACAATAAGCAATCAACAAATATGGATTGATAACAAAAAAGTATTTTACACTTAAATAAACCAGATTGTAGGATTGCTTGCACAAAGCAGTGACTGAAAATCCAATAATAGGATTTGGAATCACAATGATAGATTACAATGAGTAGGTTCTTCAATCAAACAAGGTATGACTGAAAATCATTACAAGGAATATAAATGTGTAGCTTATTGTAGCCATATTGTTCCTGGTGGCTTAAATGTATTTTTCAGGTGGTTTTAGTTGAGGCAAATGTAAAAGTCTTTAGTTAAGGTTGTTCAACATTCATTTCGATTTTTCTCATCATTTTTCAAGAAAGGTGCAACATAGTATTCAGGACATTTACAATTAACCATTGAATTGACATGAGGATCTATTTCTGTCCACAAACCTACTATGCTTGATTGTTCAACAACATGGGACTATCCAATGTCTTTACTTGCCCTTTGGAACAAATCCATTAAGGCCCAAATTAATTGGCAGATTAAACTTCCAGCCACAAGACAGAGGCGACGTTCTTCAATCAACAATCCCTTAAATGCCTTTATAACATCAGTTTCCTGTTTCCAATGAAGGCCTCTGCCAGGCATTCCTCGGGCACCCAGCCAGTAACTTAACCATACAGTTCTTCAAGGTAAAAAAAATGAATAATTCGAAGGAGCCTTGGATGTCTTGTTTAAGTGGTGGTACTGAATTTAGACTTCCACACACCCATAGGAAGGACACCTACTCTTATAACTTTCCACCAAAAGGTGTCACTGCATTGCAGTCTAAATACCAAATCACATTTCTGCATCACATTATTATGGATATTTTTTGGGACCTTTTTCTGGTATTTTAACCTGTCGTTCATGATTTTCTTTATTGGCTCTGAATCCTTGTGTCGTTTGTCTTTAATTTGTGCAGTTGCTGTTTGTTGCTCATTTTTGTATTTTATGCTGCTCTCCTTTTTAAAGCTTAACATTTTAATGTGCATTCTGTTTTCTTTTTAATGCTTTTGTTTGTACAGAAATGCCTCAATCATAGATTATTTATCAGCAGTAGTAATCACAGTAGTAGTAGTTGACCTTTGCATATTTCTTATTTCTTTCTTAATTTTTTATTTTGTTTACATTGCAATATGTATTAGGTATAAATCAAAGTAGACATAGAAAAAAATATAGTACAAAGCAACAAAAAAATCAAAAGGTCTTTCTGATAACTGAGAATAATAAATACAACAGACATAACTAACCAATCTGCAGATCACAATATCTAATAAGTCCAAAGGGTATTATAATTAGAATAACCCACTAGAGTATGAGATAGGGATAGGGGGAGCCCACATTGTCAGCAGCAATGTGTCTCAGTCGAATAAGGGAACTGTGATTTTTTGAAAAGAAAGTGCTAAATAAAGAAAAACTTAACATATGTAATCAGTAGGGAATAGTCAAATGGAGCCAATATCACGATTTATGCCTAATTTTTCATGCTAGGTTTTAATTCATGGTGTCTATTTTACATTTCTTGAACATTTATATTCCTTGGAGTAAGGTGCCCTTTCTTTACCTGAAGAGAGAGAATACCTCCTGCTTGACCACATCTCCAGAAAAGGACAGTTTGCTCGGTACCATATACTCCTGTGAAAGTGTTTGTAATTATTTTCCTGTAACGTAGCATATGTAGCTCTTTAAAAAGTTCTTTCTATCACTTTCCATAATCATTCATTATCAGTAAAGGTAATGCTAATTCTTAGCCTAAAGAACTACCTTTTAAGAAAGGAAAGCCAGGGTTTCCATATCTTCCAGAACATTTTACTTGCATTATGTAATATATGTGTTACATTATACAGTATGTTCCACTTTTCTAGTTTCATCCACCAGTTGGAATCTGGGAGCCCTGAATAATTTTGTATATTGAGGAGTGACAGGATACTGAAAGGATGCATTTGGCAATTCCATTTTTTTCCATGTTTATTGGTAATTGTTGAATTTAGTATATTTGCAATCTGTCTACAGAAAATATGCATTCTTGGAGAAAGATATTTTCAACACTTTTAAAGTTTCCTGTCATACAACACATGGAATGCCCAGCAATTGGACTCAATTCAGTTTTTTAAGTTATTTAGCTAATGTCCAGGAGGGAGGAAACATTGAGTCAATCTAGTATAGTAATTGACCAGTTATTGTTTAAACATAAGATTGTCTCAATTATAAGGGGGAGATTTTTCAAAGGTCCAATTTCAAAATCTTCAAGCTTTTACTAACTCTCTGTTTTCTTGCAAAGGCAAATTAAAAGAATCTGGAAAAGGACAAATCCCTACTGACTTCTACATTACCTTGACAACATTTAGATGTGTTTTTGTTTATATCTTTCGTGGTATAGAGTTATTATTAATTAAAAAAAATGTTCTCGGAAAAGAAAAAAGATCTTCCCCATAGAAGTCTGGTAAGCCCAATCCACCACTGCTTTTCAGATCCAATAAATGGGTAAAGATTGATTTTACTTATTGACTTTTTTTTACAATTTTTTATACAAAGTTTTTAAAGCAACATATAATAACAAGAAGGAAGAGCACGAGAAAATAAGAAAAAGGAAAGTAGGAGTAAGCATGGAGCATAATAAAGTAGTCTGAATACCTTAGAATGCATAAGGTCCTTGTTGGCTCAAGCAGACATCCTTGATACGGACACATTTGGGAAGAGAGCCATTATTCAATGTTTCCAAAAAGCCACGGAGGGAGGGGTCATTGATCGCCAGCTACGAAGACTTTTTAGCATAGAAAAATAGTTATATGTAGCATGGCTTTGCATAATTGCACATCTTTTACAGAAAATTATCAAAATGGTCTGTCCATTTTATTAAAAAAAATATGAAAGTAAGGGTCAAATAAGCTGTACTGAGAAAGAATTTAAGATTGATACAGGAATCTCCTTAAGACTTACCATTCATCACAATATTATAGGGAATTCACATTATTGAATTTGTCATATCTCTATTGAATTTGTCAGTTCTCCAGTCTATTGGTATCTGTGATCAAGCTGCATCCTGGTTCTCTTCCTACCTCTCTGACTGCTCCTTCTCTGTTACTTCTGCAAACAAATCCGCTCCTCCAGTTCATCGTAATGTGGGGGTACCTCATGGTTCTGTACTTGGACCTCTGTTGTTCTCCTTATACACTCTCTGTTTAGGAGATCTTATATCTTCTTTTGACCTTAAATATCACCTGTATGCTGATGACATTCAGATATATTTAGACACACCCTCACTAACCACTGATGTTCAAACACAGATAGCAGACTGCTTAGTAGCTATTTCTTCCTGGATGAACCAATGCCACCTCAAGCTCAACTTGGCCAAGACTGAGTGCATGGTCTTTCCATCCAAACTATTATTGATGGCATGACCATTAACCTAGTTAACTCAGCACGCTGCTTAGGGGTCATCTTTGACCAGTGCCTCACCTTCTCTAATCACATTAATAATACTGCCAAAACCTGTAGTTTCCTCCTCCGCAACATAACCAAGATATGCCCATTTCTTTTTAAAACAACAGCCAAAACACTAATCCATGACCTTATCTTATCTCGCTTAGACTACTACAATCTCCTCCTAACTGGTCTTCCTGACTCCCATCTTTCTTCTCTCCAATCAAACTTAACTCTGCTACCAGGATTCTTCTACTCTCTCCTAAAAGAGAATCTGCTGAACCCATACTAAAATCCTTAGCATGGCTGCCTGTTAAGCAAAGGATAGCACATAAAATCCTTCTACTAACATTCAAAGCCCTTCACTCCTCTTCTCCTCACTACATCTGTTCTCTTGTCTCGCTATACGTTATTGGTCATCTTCTCCGCTCTTCTCAGAGACACCTTCTCTTTACACCACCCACATCCACTGCCATCTCTCGTATCAGAACCTTCTATCTTGCTGCTCCTTACCTCTGGTATTCCATCCCGGAATTCCTCCATAAGGAATCCTCTCCCAATCTCTTAAAAAAGAATCTAAGAGCCTACCTTTTGGAGCACTAGAACAGTAGCCTAGTCCTGCACCTACTGACTATGCCTTACCATGTGCACTTTTTCATCTCCAATTTGTACCTGTATGTTAACCTCCCCTCCACTTAGACTGTAAGCTCTACGGGGCAGGGACCACCTTCCCACTATGTCTCTTACCACATAGCACTTAATCTTTTTGTCCTATGATTTTGTATATATTTATTATGTGATTTGCACTTTTATATATATTGTACTTTTATGCACTGTACAACGCTGCAGCTCCTTAAAGCGGTTGTCCACCTTCAAACAACTAGTTGTTTTCATATAGATCACCAGAAATAATTACTTTTTCCAATTACTGTCTATTTTCTATTTGTAACCATTTTTCTAATATTGAAGTGTAAAGTGTCATTTTTCACCTTCTAAAGCAGACCCCCCCCCCCAACTGTTCTAAACTGATACATTTAATGGATACATTTCTTATCTTAGTCAGAATCTCTGGGTTTCATTACAGGCAGCTGTTAGAATTGATACAATAGTTGCTAATACTCCACATTTGTTGCTGTGAAATGTATCAATTAGATGTTGCAAAATTGTAACAGTTTAGAGTCTGCACCTGAATTACTGAGCTGCCAGAGTCAAACGCCAGAGACAGACCAACATTCAAGTTTAAACTTAGATTTTGCAAAAACAGTAAAAGATAAATAATGGAAAGTGATTGAAAAAAGTCTTTATTTCTGGAGAACAAACTGAAAACCACTGAACAGAAAAAAGTGTTTGGAAGGTGAACAACCCCTTTAACAGCACTTTACAAATAAAGTTATACATACATACATATTTATCTGACTTGCCTTGAAAAACACATATAGGTGTAATCACTGTGTTACTGTAAGGATTTGCGCTTACGCTGGTGGTCTAGCGGTTGCCCCTCGAGCATGCGGGAGCGCCCGCCGTGCCTCTGGCGGGGACGCTCGCTGCGTGCATCCTTCTCCTTCCTGCGCCGGTTCTCTAGTGCACGCCGCGCGCGCACTTCCGCCTTTTGTAGGCGCATGCGCGCCGGCGTGATTACGTCGGCGCGCAATGGCGCGAAATTCAAATAATATTTAAAGGGATCCTTGAGTTCAGAGCATTGCCCATTGTTAGGTTCTATTAGTTAGTTCCTGGGTGCTATTACTACTGATTCCTGTGTGTTTTCCTGGTTTTTGACCCTTGCTTTGCCTGACTATTCTGATATCTCCAATCTTGACCTCTTGCCTGTCCCCTGACTATTCTGTTATCTCTAATCCTGACCACTTGCCTGTCTCTTGACTATTCTATTCCACTTGTGCTGGTCCAGCCCGCCTGTTCCACTTGGCGGTATTCTTCAACCCAGTATTTGGTGAGACGATCGTGCCTCTGTGCTAGCCAGAACTCTTAGCTTTGCACCTCTCGATAAGCCCAGGTCACATCTGAGTGAGCTGAGGGCTCCTCCCGAGGCCAAAGGTGGTCACTTAACTGGTGAAGCCGAGCTGAGACCAAGGTGCTTAGCAACTGTTCTGGTATTGGGTGCCGTTCGTGACAGTTACTGAAAGGTAGACATTCTGGTATCTCCATTGTGCTTTATACCACCAAAATTAAACAGTAATTGAAAATATAAGTGTAATATAGTAAAAGAAAGGGAGGCATAGTAAGGGAGAAAAAGAAGCAAAGAGATATAGTAAGTGTATAGAAGAAAGGAAGGGAGAGGGGTCGCCCAGTCATTCGCCAATCTAAAATAGCTATATATTCATTAACCATTCTGAGAGAGTGAGTAAGGTATACAACATACAAAGGAAGCTCCTAGTCCAGTTGTAATTACTTATATTGCTCTTATTCTAAGAATGTAACCCAGGTTTCCCAAGTTTTTATAAACAATTTGTGTTTCTTGTGCACAAAGCTAAATAACTCTCCATTTGCATAGTATTTTCCATTTCATTAATACATTCAGTGACAGTATTGTTTGGTCACACTGGCATATGTTTATGCCGATACCTTAGTTAAATCAGCTCTGTGAAGATATACTTCCACTGTTGTTTCAGACAGTTGAATCAGCCACTGGGAAAATTGGAGCATAGATGCCTCTGGGTTTTCAAAGACATATCCTTTATGGCATATGTCAAAATGGATGCTGACAATAATGGCCAAAGCATTCAACTTGCTTTTCAATCTCTAGGATAATTAAATGAGGGGTTTCACCCCTCTCCAGCATGGCAAGCAATTTGCCATTTTTATCACGCTTATCATACCACCTCACAAATCTATAAAGTTATTGGATATACACGAGCTTAACATTGTATTGTGCCTTTGCTGGTTTGGTGTTAAAGTTGTTATATTCTATCTTTTCTGAGTGACTCTACATTAGAATAGTATAACTATTGGGTAAAGTTTTAGAGACGGTTTGGAGGGAGAGCATATAAAAATAAGAGATTTTCAGGGTATAAATCATTGTTTTGCCAGTAAATGACAGATGTATAATTCATAATAAAGGCAAAGAATTAATGAAATAAATTTTGTCATTAAAATATCTATCTGCATATGAATGGATAAACCATATACTCCAAACACTTGCTTTAGATGAAACCCAGACCACCTTTATTTGGTTTATTCTTTGTGAGGACAGATACAGATCATTCTATTCTAAGTCAGTCACAGGCTACATCATTAAAAAAATGACAAGAAAATGAAAGTATGCAGAGAGACCATCATAAAATGGGGACATATATTATTTCATGCACAATAAATTGTGCCACAATTAAATAACATAGTTTTAAATGTCAGTTTTGAATGGTAGTTTGCAGGAACTGTGGATGTTTGGCATTTTCTTTTAGCACCGTAAAGATGCCAGAAAAGGATTTGTTTATTTGAATATATTTTCTGTGTTATTTGCTTGATGCATTTAAATATCTGTTGTGTGCAGTCAACAGATAACAGATAACAAGACCAAAAAAGGATGTTCATTACTATTACAATTATTATGATTGTATCAATCAATTTACCATATAGTCAGAATTGAGATTAAATATAACAGAGTTAGGGCCTGATTGCAATGATCACAAAATGAAAACAGTTTATTATGATGCTAGTCAGCCTTAGATAATCAGCATAACAGCTAGGCCCTTGTAGCACATCAGTGGCTAGACCACAAAACAGCTCAATCAATAGACAACATTTCTAGATGTACCCTTTTATTTGTATATTGCCCCTATATACCTGCAATACAGCATGGGATTTTATGATGAGTGTTCAAATCAGTCTAAACACATTGCTCAATTGTAAGCATAAAGGGCATAACAACAAAGATAAACACTATAATAAAATAAAAAATCAGAATGCTTTTCTTTAGTGTATACAAACCAAAAGCGCATAAAACTAGAAATAAAAAAACAGATTATACAAAAGTATATGCAACAAACAGATACAGCTACAAATATGAAGTAATAAAAGTAAAATCAAATTAAATGATAAAATGTTTTAATTAACCCAGTGCATCATGTAGTAAAAGAACTCAGAAAAACAAATATTTACACCTCTAATAACATTGATTCTAGCAGAAAACTCATTGTCATAAGCAGAAGGGCATCTCTCTCTTGTGCACCTCTACCAGGGGCATAACTACAGAGGAAGCAGGCCCAGGAGGTAAAAGGGGCCCGTGAGGCCCTAATTAATGAGCAATTACAACATATATTGGTAAAACAGGAAAACCTCTGTATATGTTGATTGCCCTAAAATTGATTTGCTGTAAGGTCCAGTAACATCTAGTTATGCCACTGGCCTTTATCAGATGGATGTGACTAAATATCACTGAAAAGAAGAGAGAGATCATAATTTTAAACTTAGATATACCAATACCATTAAAGCTTTTTTTTTTTTTAAAGGGAATGTTTTATTGGTTTTATAAACAATAAACAACAGTTAACACAAAAATAATGTTATTTGGTGTTCGTTACAGAGCATATACATCTGAACAGTAGATTAGCAGGTTAGCATAGCATTGTTGGTGGCTGCATATTTGTACCTTAATCTCACAGGTCTATGGAGTTCTGCTCACACCAAGCCGACCCAAACCCTCTCAAACTTATCATTAGCACCTCTGGTTTCGTAGGTTAGTTTAATTAGTGGGAGGGCTATCCACTAGCCTTTTCCTACATGATGCATTTGGAGAGGTTTGGCCCATCCAGTGCATAATTATGTTTTTTTTTGCATAGAACATGAGGGTGCGGAAACAGATTCTGGCTGCACTGGTAGGAATTAAATCATCTATAACCCCTAAAAGCAGACCTCCGGGCTTACCACCTGTGGTGTCCCCAAATTGGTTACTATGGTGCTGTGGGGACCAGGTCACCCAGTGTTTTGACACCTATCTTTAACCAATAAATGAAACCGGTATGTTCTGGAAGTGAGGGAGAAGCGAGCTGACCCACAGTGGGAGGTGTGGCGACTGGAGGGGAAGGGGAGTCTTGAGAAGCTTCAATGCTGTGGCCCAGGCTTTGTATGGGGCTAGCATCATGTCAGGTAGAATTGCCATATCTCTGGAATGTCTATATGGAAACCCGCTTAGTCCCTCCATGGACTGTAGATTATTGGCCTGAAGGGCTGTATTGGGGTTGTAGGGGTTTTGCACTAGGCACCATTGCAGATAGTATACTTGTGAGGCCAAGTGATGAAGATAGAAATGTGGTAGGGCTAGACCTCCCTCTGCTATGGGAGCAGTGAGTCGCTCCCAGGAAATACTGGCTGTTTTTTCCCCCAAATGAAAGGCATTATTTAGCTTTTTAAAGAAGGAGAGGGGAATATGGGTTGGTGCATTGTGAAGGACATAAAACAGTTTTGGTAAGTATACAATTTTTATGATGTTAATGTGGCCCCATAGGGTTATTGGGAGTTTGTCCTAAATTTTGAGGGATCGGATTAGGGTTTCTAAAATGGGATCAAGGTTAAGTTTTACAAATTGGTTGGGATCTGAATGGACCCAAACTCCCAAGTATTTAAAGGAATTAACCCACTTCAGTCTTGTATCCGGAGAAGGGGGTATGAGGGGGTTAGTATTGACTCTGAACAGTTACGACTTCTCCCAATTAACTTTTAATCCAGAGAATTTGCCAAATTCCTGTACAGTGTTGAGGAGGGTGGTTAGAGATGTTTCAGGGTCCGCTAGGTATACTAGGATGTCATCCGCGAATAGGGAGACTTTTTCAATTAGGTTGGCATATTGGAGCCCCTTGATTTCTGCATTTTCTCTTATCATTATAGCCAGTGGCTCTTTTGCTAGAACAAATAGCACCAAGGAAAGGGGACATCCCAGCCTCGTCCCTCTTTTCAGGAGGAAGGAGGGGGAAATGGAGCCATTGACTTTGGCTGTTGGATTTTTGTAGATGAGCCTGATCCATTTGATAAATCTCCCAGCCCGAATCTATCGAGCACTTCCCAGAGAAAGTTCCACTCTACAGAGTCGAACGCCTTCTCCGAGTGAGGCTACTACCCTCGAGCCTCAGTTTGAATGGGAGATTTGGAGATTTGTAAATAGGTGGTGTACATTAAAGTCTGTTGCTCTCCCGGGCATGAATCCTGCCTGGTCAGGGTGGATCAAGTCCTCTATCACTTTAGAAAGCCTAGTTGCTAAAGTTGCTAAGGATTTTTTATCTGTATTAATAAGCACTTTGGACGGTAAGAGCTACACAATGTGGGATCCCGACCTGCTTTGGGTATAACAATGATAAGTGCCTCAGCAAATGAAGGGGGTAGGGACCCACTGTCCCATGCTGATTGGAAAGTGTTTAGGAGATGTGGGGTCACTAGTTCGTTTAGGCTCCCACCAGTCTGGTGGGAGCCCGTCTAATCCAGTTGTTTTATTGGAGGACAGGGGTCTTATGGCTGTCTTTACTTCCTCTGCTGTGATGGGCAGGGAAAGCCAGTCCCTTTCTGGAGAGGATAGATGGGGTATTGGTATGGAATCAAGAAATCGCTGTAGCTGGGTTGTGGTGTAGGAGGTGGTAGCCCTCACCCTTCCCAGCTATAGTCAGGTGATCCCATTGGTGACTAATAAAAGGGCAACCAAGATTGGGAGTTTTACTTTGAAAGCAGCAAGTAAGTTGCAGGTAAAACTTAGTCCCTTTGTAAAATGTATAATGAAGCAATAGAATTCTTAATGAATCAGACGAAAATTGAGCGTAGGACTGGCCAGATATGGGATGACTTTGACGTAGTTGGCCAGCTTAAATATATTGCAATATATGGACAAACAATTCCTGTTGTTTAAAGGGTAAGGCATTTTTTAGTAGCTGTATGCACAGAATGTCTCAATGTCTTAAATATATTGATAATGGGTTGAGTGCAGAGGACCTCTTGCAATTGTCTATATGTATTTTGTGGTCACAGCCTCATTGCACCCCCGCCTAATGGTTTTAAAAATTAGTGGCGAGCACAACTTTTTCTTGTTTGGTGTAGGAGGGGGTGGAATTATATAGTTTTTCATAGTATTGGGCAAAAGTACTAGCAATAAGTTGGGGTTTGCATAACATGGTCCCTCCTTCTGTCTGTATCATTTGTACTGCATTGGGGGTTTGTTGTTGCTTGGCTAGGAATGCTAAAATTCTGCTGTTTTTGTCCCTTTGGTCAAATATCCGTTGGGAGCTGTAGAGAAGGTTTTTTTAGTGATGACTGTGGATTCCCTAGCTAGGAACGATTCAGCTCTCAATACTTGTTCATATGTATTGGCTGAAGGGTTCTGGAAATATTGCTGATTGGCACCTTTCAGCAGATTGTAGATTGGCAGCCTTCCTAGATTTGGCTATGGAGAAGGAGGATAGAACCCCCCTCATAGTTGAATCTGGTGCAGGTCCCAAAATTCTTCAAAAAAAGCTTTAATATCGGCTCCAGCTTAGTCTGTCTGGGGGGGATAGAAGGTAGCGCAATGTGAGCTGTAGTGCTGCGTGATCCGATAGAGTTTGAGGAAGACATGATCCCTGTTCTACAGAAAAAGGGTGTCTGATGTGACTAGGGCTAGGTCTATACTTGAAAAGGTCTTGTGAGTCTGCTAGTGGCAGGAATATTGTCATTGCCATAGGTCTATGAGTCCTAAAGACTTAGCCCAATGTGTTAAGTTGGTGGTTCCCTTAAGGGTAGAGTTCAGCTTGTCCCATGACACGTCCATTACCTGATTTATATCCCCCAGAATATATGTTGGTGCAGGAGGTAGGTCAGCCAATTTCCTGCTTATTTTCTCCAGCGTGGCCATATTGAAGGGAGGTGGTATATAGACATTGACAATAATCACTGGCTGGCTGGCTATGATGGCAGACAATATTATATATCTACCAAAATGGTTGGTTATTAGGTTAGTTAGTTCAAAGGGGAGGTTTTTCCTAACAAGGATGGATACTCCCCTGGAATAGGTGGAGTAGGAGGCGTGGAAGGTCCGTCCCATCCATGGTTTTCGTAGGGCTTGTGTCTTTTGGCCAACCAAGTGAGTCTCCTGGAGGAGGAGAATTGAGGGTGGGTGGTACTTTATATATTGGAAGAGTAGACTTCTTTTGAATTTGGAATTAAGCCCCCTTATGTTCCAAGATATTACAGTAAGGGTGGCCATTTGGATTGTTTTGTGTGGGTAGTAATTAGAGGATATTGGTCAGTGTGAGCCCCGTCCTGCCCCTTTGGAACACCATATAGCATATAGTAAACAGTTTCATAAAAAAACATACAAAAAGTAACCCCATGTTTCCCTTCCCTCCCTACCCACCCCCCAAACTTGGGTGGGTCTGAACCCCATAACAGTAACCCAAAGGATTTTTGGCGGCGTGTCGCCCAGGAAGAAACAACAACAATAAAGGTTATATTGTGGATACTCTTAAAGGTCCTGAGAAGTTATTTTCTTGGTATCTGGGTAGCAACTGTGTGAAAGGTAATAGTCTTGCATCTGAATATCAGATATCGATCAGATATCGATCAGTTAAGCCAGTTGGAGGGCCCCACACATGGGCCGATAAGCTGCTGACTTGGTCTGTCGGCAGCTTTTATCGCCCCATGTATGGCCACCTTAAGGCCTTGACTGGACCGCCTAATATAAGAAGAATATTTTCCTTGCTCCTTTCATTTGGAAAGAGGTGGTCTTCTATCTCAATGACAGCGTATATGGCTCTGGTGATATTTGTGGCGGGATTAGCCCACAAGCCGTATCAGTACTAACAAAATTCAAGGGTGGCAGGAGATAAGGAAGAGGTACAACGTGGGATATTAGGGTTCCTAGACCAGACCTGGGCTTGGATAGATATTATTAGGAGGTATATAACGTAGGCATAGGCATATCCATAGTGGTGGTAAATAAAGGTAGTTCGACTAGGTCATGCAGTTTACCTACTCCTGGTGAGGACTGTTGGGTGGTGATTGTTGCTCTCTCTCTCTCTCTCTCTCTCTCTCTATATATATATATATTTATATATATATATATACAGTATATATATATGTGTGTGTGTGTATGTACTTATGTTTTAATCACAAGATGTGTATAATTTCAAGGGAAAGGAATTAAGATACATGTTAAACTACTAAATAAGTAATTTAAATAGTCTAAAATGTTGATGGCACTGCTTGTTCATGAATTCATTTTTTCAAAGGGTAAAATTTCAATTTGTACACTTTAGAAAGTGCTTCTTAGAATGTGAAGTCTTGAAACACTGCCAGGTGCATGTTAAGAAGATTTTTTTTTTAAAGCCTGCCAAATATCTTGCTTCAATAAACTCAGACTGAAGGCCACTCATCCAGGCATTTAAATACAATGGACCAGAGAAGCAGTTATGTCTCAGAGCTCTCAGAATAGTAGCTTACATTATATTCAACCAAGCAGTGGGTCATTTTTTTTTATCACTGATAAAACAAATAATTCATATCAGTGCAGAGGTTAGGTTTCTTGGTGCACATGTAACTTCTTTTGAAATGTTGTAAGAAATCACATCATATAGGCAGAATCTGTGTAGAAATGTAGAAAATATGTTCCACATTAATTGAAAAACACCAAGTTAACAATTAATATTTTAATTCAAAATCACCAGTGTACTAGTTTGTAATAATAGGATAAAATGCAATGCAATAGTACAATAGTGTGTAGCAATGCCATTCCTGGATGCATCAGACTTTATAAAAAAAAATTTTTTAGATAGCAATAACTTACAACCTCAGGAATTTCAGTAGACAGTTTAACTCAATCAAAATGGCACCTTGAAGACAGTTGAGAAGTTTATTTCAAAATTGTGAAGATCTTGACAACAGTGAACATCCGGATAGGTCAAAAGATAATAATATGATCCACTCTAGCAATATACATGCAGTTCAAAATGGAGTCTAGCAAACAGGAAAGCTCTGAACTGGCATGTACGGAGCAGACAGACTCTCAGAGCAGCACAACTTGAACTCACGTATCCTCGGCGCTATTCGAAGGAGAATCGTCACACTTTCTTCGTTACAAATTTTGTGGCTTTATTGAGATACACACATCGTCCACACGGCACTTCCTCAGAGTCTGCCTGGAAGGCAGTGGCTCTAATAAAGGTGGTGGGGAGAGTGCAAGGAAGGAAAGGCAAGTTCTAGTTTTAAGGGATTCAATTATTATAAAGGCGGGTAGGGTAATCTGCCGTAAGGCCCCTACATGCCAAACAGTCTGCCGCTTGCCTGATGCTAAGGTTCAGCATGTAGTGGAATGAGTGGATTATTGAGAGGGGCTGGGGAAGACCCAGCTGTCTTGGTACACATAGGTACCAATGACAAAGTTAGAGGAGGTGGTGAAGTCCACATAAATGAAGACAAAATGGGTAAGCTCCTGATGCAAAAAGAAAAGGCTGCTAGTTTGGGTAAAGTAATAATAATGGGGGATTTTAATTACCCAGCTATTGACTCGAGCATCAGTACTGCCAGATCAGTTAATGGGAACAAGTTTATAAGCTTGTTGCATGACAATTTTATGGCACAGGTTGTTGTGGATCCTACCATAAAAATGCTATTCCGGATCTAGTGATCTCAAACGACCCAGAACTTATAGCAAATGTGAAAGTAATTGAACCCCTGGGTAATAGTGACCTTAATGTTATATCATATCATGTCTGGTGCAAAAAACAAATATATACTGGGGCAACAAAAACCATGAATTTTGGGAAAGCTAATATTAGTGTCTTGAGGGCTGCCCTTCAGAGCATTGATTGGGCCATTATGTTTTCAGCTAAAAACAGAGAAATGGTTGTCATTTAAAATGATGTTAAATCATTACTGTTCTCAATTTTTTCCCTTAAGGAGTAAATGTAGAAGCTCTAAGAATCACCCTATGTGGCTTAATACAGAGGAAAAGAAGTTAATAGGAAAGGCATTTAAAACTGCCATAATGTTATATCATTTAATGTCTGGTGCAAAAAACAAATATATACTGGGACAACAAAAACTAAGAATTTCGGAAAAGCTCATTTAAGTGCCTTGACGGCTGCCCTTTAGAGCATTGATTGGGGCATTATGTTTTCAGCTAAAACACAGAACACAAACGGCTGCTTTCTAAACTAAGGTCTGTTGGGCTTAATGAAGTCGGTTGCACATGGATAGGAAACTGGCTACAGGATCAGGTACAGAGGGTGGTTGTTAATGGTACATTCTCTTCTTTGAGTAAGGTTCTTAGTGGGGTCTGTCAGGGCTCAGTATTGGGTCCACTTTTATTGAACTTGTTCATTAATGACTTAGGGGAGGGTGTTGTAAGTAATGTATCGGTGTTTGCAGATGATACAAAACTATCCAGCCCAATTACTTCCATCCAAGATGTGGCAGCCTTGCAACAGGATCTTGACAAACTGGTACTCTGGGCAGCTAAGTGGCAAATGAGATTCAATGTTTATAAATGTAAAGTCATGCACCTGGGATGTAAAAATATCCAAGCCACTTGTACCCTTAATGGGACTGCACTAGGCAAATCCATTATGGAAAAGGACCTTGGAGTTCTTGTAGATAATAAACTTGGCTGTAACAAGCAATGCCAGTCCACAACATCCAGTGTAAATTAGGTCTTGAGCTGTATTAAAAGGGGCATAGAGTCACAAGAGGAGGGGGTCATTCTTCCACTTCATAGAGTACTTGTAAGGCCCCATCTAGAATATGCCATACAGTTTTGGTCTCCATCACTCAAACAGGACATCATTGTATTAGAGAGGGTACAGAGAAGGGCAACCAAGCTGGTAAAAGGTATGGGAAATCTTAGCTATGATTAAAGACTGGCCAAATTGGGGATGTTCACGCTGGAGAAGAGGTACTTAAGGGGTGATATGATAACTATGTATAAATATATAAGGGGGTCATATAATAATCTCTCTAATGCTTTATTTATCAGTAGGTCTTTCCAGCTGACACAAGGTCACCCATTCCGATTAGAAGAAACGAGGTTCCACTTAAAGGAATTGTTCAGTATAAAAATAAAAACTGGGTAAATAGGCAGTGCAAAATAAAAAATTATATTAGACATCCAGTCACTCTAGCCTTTATAGTTTGCATTTTTCCCTGACTAACTATATTGGAAACATTTTTTATTTTGCACAGTCTATCTATTTATGCAATTTTTACAATGAACTATACCTTTAATATTCGGAAGGGGATTTTTACAGTGAGAGCTGTGAAAATGTGAATTCTCTTCCTGAATCAGAGGTACAGGCAGATACATTAGATAGCTTTAAGTAGGGTTTGGATTAGCAAGTGAGGGAATACAGGATTATGGGAGATAGCTCATAGTACAAGTTGATCAAGGGACTAGCTACACTTTTGGTGGAATTTTTCCCCCTCTGAGGCAAATCGGAGAGGCTTCAGATGGGGTTTTTTCCTTCCACTGGATCAACTAGCAGTTAGGCAGGTTAAAAAGTTAAAAGGTTGATGGGCGCGTCTCTTTTTTCAATTTAATATGTTACAACCGGACAAGAGGCGTAAACCAAACAGACAGAGTTCAGAGGGGATAACAGGAGGGGAGATGGAAAAAAACAAGGAAAACAAGCCATGTGTAACATGACAATACTCAAGAATATTCTTTTGAACCTCTAGTGAAAAAAACTTATGAAAATGAAAATCTAAATTTGGGAAGTAAAAGTGCATGAGTGTTATATAAATCATTTAGAATTGTCTGAAACAACTTTATATCTTTACTACCTAGTTTATCAAACCATTCAAGAGTTTCAGCCTCATTGTAAATTAATGTGATTTTATGTTAGTGCTCAAGTAAAGAAAAAATGTCATAAATGTATATAGACCTAGTGTAGCTTTGAATGTTTAATTCACCCCATTTATAAAAAAAAAAGCTTTTAAACCATGACATCAACTCCTTGTGAACCTCGTGTAATAAATTGATTATGTATTGTGCCAACAAACTATACTCAGTACACCCAAAGACCATGATGTACATCATATTGACTATATTAACTTCTACCACTTGAGAAATCACTGTATATTAAAAAATAATATACTCATGCTCCATGCTGTATGGTCATCTGGAGTACTCTTTATGTTTACACTACTAAAAGATACTGTTGTTGTCCCCCAGCCAATTTTGAAGTTGGGTGGGGAACACTGAAACTCTGTGTATGAAGTTATTACAGGGCTGAGGTGAAAGGAGCATGTCGTTAAAACGAACCCACTCATGGGATGTTTTACTTATTGCTATAGTATACTAGCTATGATTGCTTCTGTGCATGGTCAGAAGTTTAAAAAAGTGGAAATCTCTCTCCTATATAGGCAATGGTAACAAATTCAATGTGATAATTAAGAATTATTCAGAACATTTATAGAAACTTGTCAGAGATGCCATCTCTCCCACAATATCAGTGTATATACTGAATTTTGATGGAGCCAGGGTATGATGAGTGCATAACTGGCATTAGCTAGGTCAAAACAGTGCATGATCTGGGTGTGATGGGCCAAAGCCAAACATGTCCTGGAAACCACTCCAAAGAGGTTGCCAGTCATAGTATAATCACTTCCCAATCTACCATTATTCATGTATGTACTGTATTTATATTTAGAGCACAAGCAATAAAAATAGAAGACGAGACACAATACCTTGCTTTAAGAAAGAAAAGGAGAGCAGTTAAAGGGGCACATTTTTTCGCCATAAGCAAATAACATGAACAATGCAAAAACTATCCTTGAATAAAGGAAACGTTTGGGGGCACATTTACTAAGGGTCGAAGTGAAAATTAGAATTGAGAAAATTCAAATTCCAAAGTAATTTTTAACTACTTTGAGTATCACATAGCCCAAAACTCGATTCAAATTGAAAAAAAATTAATTTCGAAGTACTGCATCTTTTAAAAAATTCGAATTTGACACTTTGCCACCTTAAACCTGCCAAATTGCTATTTTAGCCTTTGGGGAACCTCCTGGGACCTTTAAGGAGTGTTTTTGAAATTTTTGGAAATTTGAAGGATATTTTCATTCAAATGATTTGAATTATTTTTAGCAGACCTATTCGATCCATTTTTGATCGAAAAAGCCCTTAAAAATCAGATGGTCGAATTTTGAATTTTTGACAATTCGAAATTCTACCCTTAGTAAATCTGCCCCTTAAAGTTTCAGTGTTGAAGCTGTTCCTGATTTAAAAAAAAACCCATTACAAGGACCATGGCATAGTGTGCCCCCTGGTATCCCACTATCATATTTCTGTGCTTAGTAGTATGAGTAAGTATCCCCTAAACATTGACATAAATTGGGAAATTTTAGTTAAAAAAACAAATAGCATCTGCAGGTTGAGTTTCCGTGGTTTTTGTATTGGTCCCTCTCTAAATGCAACCTCAGCCTTCCTGTGATTCCACAGGCTCTTTTCCTCTAACTCCAGCCATGATGTCAATAAAGCTAAATCTTTGCTTTATACCCATTGATAGAAACTTCTTTTGTCTCCAAGGGGTTAATGATCTGCAGAAAGCAAATGAAATCTAGAGGTAATTTCCATAAAATCTGTACAAATCAGCAAGGGCTCTCGATCCAAGTATATGCTTTTTTTTTTTTTTTCAATCATCACACGAATATTCTTTCATAATAACCTTATTCCTGCTATGAATATAAAAGCAATATAAGCCCACAGGAGATATGCGTTCATCTGACTCTGCATTCTTATTATGTTTCATAATGGCACTGATTTCTTCAAAAATATCTTTATTTTCAATTCTGGATTGGCCTTACCATTAGGTAAACTTTACATACAGAATGAGCGTAAAACAATTACTGGTCTTATTAACAAAATTAGCTGCAGTAAATTACCAGAAGGAAACTGATGCTATTTAGCTGCTAATTGCATGCCACTTTCTTTCACAAACCAAAGGATATAAAGAAAATAATTAAATTTATTGATACTGTGTGGAGAATTCCTATGGGCACCTGAATATTTTGAAGCTTGTTAGTTCTGGGGGGATTTTTTTAAACTGGTATTTTTTTACTGTAGCTGCTTTTAGATGATGCACATATCATTAGCTACACAAATTCTTCTCATTTTAATGGAAGTTTTTTTCAATATACTGTATCTAATTATACTCCGGCAATCTGAATGTTCTTTCATTTTTCACAACATGCCATAGGTGAGATAAATGTTCAAGGCTATATATAGTTTCACTTAGAATTAATTTATGCATGTACAGCCAATGACAGCATTTAAAAAGCAAGACATTTTGCAAAGTTGGAGAGCTAAAACAAAGTAATATTATAATAACTTGAAATGCTTCTGGCTCAGTGGGTAACCAGTGAAGTGCTGTATAGCTTATTCCAATTTATTGATTTAATTTGTTACATTATGGATGGTTCAGAAAGAAAACTGTGTCATTCAGCAGATAACTTACATAGGCATTTATATTTGTGATATAAGCCAATTTAGGAAGCTCTTTAGTCTAGAAGAAATGTCAACTTAAATTTATTATGAATGCTGCTGGCTATTGAATAAGCCAAGAGGGAAACTGGTATGAGGTGTCTTGCACTTAAACTTTAAAGAATATACGTCTCTAGAATTACTTTCCTTTTCTAGTTAAGATTTTAAAATTTCACTCTCCCATATACAATACAGAAAAAATATTTAGGGTAATTATAACTATACTTTTTAAGCTAATTTTTGTAGATATCATTAGTTGCAAAATCTGACAGCAGAGCCCTATGTGCACTATAAAAAGGGCAAGAATTTTAACATGGTTAAACCAAGTCCAATAAAAATGCACAAGTAAAGTAAAACTAGTGTTCTTAATGAATCAGGTAATAATGTAGAATGGCTAGGGTAGTGATGATTTTTTTACATAGTTGGTTGGTTGGCTTAAATATATTTCAATATATGGTCAAACAATCCCTGTTTGTCTTAATATCCTTTATGCTACTGATTCAAGTGAGTGCAGAGGATCTCTTTGCTTGTCTGTATGAATTATGTGGTCACGCCCTCACTGCACCTTTGATCTGTGATATAAACATGTGTAGGGTGAGTAAAAGATAGCATATAACATTGAACCAAATGCTAGGCGTTAATGTGATGTACTTAAGTCAGCAGAGGGTACAGAATGTTCTAAAATGTAATCAGTTACAAAAAAAAATAGGGAGGGCTTTATGCTCCATTTCACACTTTGTATGGATTGAGCTTAATTGATTACCATGGTTACCTTCATTTTCTTAAATAGCAACCACCTTCTTTTCCTCTTATAAATATTAACCAGTTCATTAATCGTATAGTTAACCCTGCAATCCATTTGCCACAAGAATCCATCACAAAGAAACCATAATTACTGTAGTTCTAACAAATGAAAAAAATATCTATCAATGCATTGATTGAGCAGAAAATCAAGCTGCTTGCTTAAAAGGAAATGGCTCTGGGACAGATGTTATACCTGAATCATTGTAATTTCCATCACTCAATAAACTGTCTTTCTAGCTGTTCATATGAGAAAAATAAAGCTGTATCTTCATTTTGAAAAGAACATATTGATTGACAGAATATGCTGAGCAACTTCAGAAACATTGCTGCACATAGCATACTTTCAGGTCATGCAATGCTAAGTTATAGTTACTATAGCCCAAATAATTATTTCACCATTCTCTTTAAATCAGCATTGACGTCACCTAGTCATTGTCTAGTCATGCAAAATGATGCTATAAAAAGTGAAAAAGCTATTATTATGGTACTAAAATTGCGGCATCAGTTTCATTCTAACAATAAGCATTATGACCATTATTTTAAGCATCATTGGCTTTATGCACGCTTCATGTAAGTCCCTAGTGAAAAACTGTCCCTAAATACATGTTGTATTAATAAAAATTAAGTGAATGGTAAGAGAGAGTTTCCTTATTTCGTACACTTTATAAAGAAATAGTTTATAATGCAACAAAAACAACACATCAATGACATGATCATTTAGCAGATGGTGAAATGAAGAATTTCGCTCATCGCTAATGATCACTAACAATTAAGTTTATGCACATCTTACATTACCCTAACATGATATTTGGGGGTGTTTGCCTAGCAGTTGACTGCACACCAATCCCATGGTGCCAGGAAGTTGTAATTTACAAAAATATGATTGATTATAAGAACATTTTTGAAAACTATATATATTTTTTTTAACATAATTTTCATTCAAAAATTTTAAAGTTGGAGGAAAGCTCTGAATTACGGAATTGCCATCTCCCATTTTGATCAAATAATTCACATTTTTCTTTGTAATAATAAAACAGTAAATTGCATTTATAGGTGGCAAAACTATTCTATTGGGTTTATTTATTGTTTAGCTGATTTTTTTGGTAGACATATAGCATAGGGATCCAAATTACATAGATATTCCTTATCTGGAAAACCCTAGGTCCCAAGCATTCTGGATAACAGGCCCCATACCTAGATTGCATTATGATTTATTGAATATTGCCTATAATACCAAAAAACTCATTGATGTATTTATAACTCTACTAGACCACAAGGTAAAATTGAAGTGAGGATGAGACTATCTGGAACTACTATAGGTAATAGCTGAGAAAGGGGAAAATTCACTAAAGCGTGAAGAGATTAACGCTAGTGCTAATTCGCCAGCTGTAAGGGTTCCTGCTAGTTTTCACCTGCGTCGGGCTGGGCGCAGGCGTAAATGCACAGGCGTGAATACGCCGGCGCGCGTCCTAACGGGCGTGCACGCGAAAATGCCAGCGCGTACCAGCAAGCATGCGTCCTGACGCCATCACGCCAGCGTCCGTTTGGCACCAATCTGGGCCTATTCAAGCGTGCTTTGGACTCTGGACCCTCGCCCGATTATAGGTCAAGTTTACCTTGTTCCTGGGTGTGCTGTTCCACAACTTCTTTGTGTTACCTGTGTATGACCTTGCCTGAACTACGGATTGCTGAACCCTTGCTGCCTGGACTGACTACTTGCTTGGACTCTGTTTACGCTTTATTCTTGATCCCTACCTGTACCACAAACTATTTCTGGACTGAGTTCCCTCCTTGGTCCTCACAACCACCGGAGCCTTGTGGCCTTACACCAGCGTTACGTCAATTCCTAACTTCACAAATTTACTAACACTAATTTTCGCTAGCGAAGTAGATAGACTAGCGCAACTTCACACCCTTACGTCAGGCGAAGTTGCGATCTGACGAAGGATCATAATTACGCAAATTCACTAAGATGACCATTTTCCTGAACGATACCACTTACACTAGATGTTACTTCGCCAGGTCACACCTGGCGAAGTTCAATAGAAGTTCAATAGAAGTTCAATAGAATAGAATAGATAGGAGTTTGTTAAAAAAAATTGGAAAACGCAGGACAACTTTGTTTTTTTTATTATTAAAGGTTTCCTGGGCTTGTGTAGTGCAATGTAGTGGCTGTAACATATACTTCTATTATACTTTGAAATTTGCGCCGCATGCAAATTAGGCATCGCTAGCGTAAATGCGCTTTACCTGGGGAAGTAACACTAGTGCAACTGTACTACCATTTGCCGACCTTAGCGTAACTTTGCACTTTAGTGAATTTGCGTAGCGCTTGTGAAAAATCGACTGGTGAAGTGCGGTGAACGTTAATGAAGGCAACGCTAGCGAATTTTCGCTGCTTAGTGAATTTTCCACAGAGTGGGCTGTACATCAACTTGATAGAGGCATGTTTATTTTTATTGATTTTCTTAATCAGTATTTTGCAGATATCGGTGATCACTTAATCAAAATCCATTCAAGCACTGCAAAAGATGTTTACAAACAGCCTATCTATTAATCATAAAACAAGGTCTACATACCTTGAATCTCATTAATTCATCAGATTGCACTAAACTCCATTTTTTCTGTCCCCAGTCTTTTTGTCCTTTCTCCCCCGTCTTCTTCTTCTCATCCATTAATAATATCGGATACAGAAAGTAACAATGTAAATTTAGGAAAGTAAATACCACATAGAAAAAAATTTAAATATAGGAAAATGGATATGCTCTATATATTTTACTTAGTTGCAATGGTATATGTAGGTGTTACAGATCACCATATAAAACACACCTTAACTGAATTAGCCGATATCAAGAAAAATAAAAATGGTATAGTGAGTCTGATATTCCCAAGCCTGGTCCTTTTCCACCTTTTCCACCTTTTACAATTACTACTGATTTAACCTGCTATTTCTCATGCTACCTGGTTTTTTAATTATATCTACCTACCTTTAGCATATTAATGCTTTTAACATTGCATTAAGCAAATGATCCTTGCCTTTATATGCCACAACTAGTGCAACCTTCTACTATCTGGTCTCCCAGACTTCTACCTTTCCATTTCCTCTCCAATGCATCACTTTTTGTGGATGCTGATGCTTGTGAAAAGATAGTGGCTCTGAGATGATGACTAGACATAGACACAAGTACAGTAAGGTAGTTAGGAACAGAGGCATAAAGGGCTTTAAAGCTTTGCATACACAATCCTTTTGCTAAGCATCAACGCCCTTTGTTCCTCTACGTCTTACTACATCACTGTAATTGTGTTTATGTGTGTTACTGGTTATCATATCTGTTATTTTTAAAGCCACCATCTTTTCACTCACATCCACCCCCTTTTGTTTTCTAAGCAATTTCCATCAATATACATTAACTAAAAATATTATGTTTTTTAAAAATATTAAATTGTTAAATTTGTAAATGCTATTACTATTCAAAGATGTATCTCACTGGATGTTCATATTCACTGCACTATTGGCTCTGATTTATAAAACAATGTAGCAGAAGCCAGCTGATTAACATGACTGAAAGATAACTGACTTCTGATATATTATTTTTAAGTGTTGGAACCAAAGAACAGAACTTCATTTCAGATATTTTTAAAATAATTAAACATTTGCCTTTCATCATGCACAAAATAAGTCAATGTCTCCTTTAAACGTATCCTGCTACTCTGTTCCAATTCTGAATTACTCTATAAGGAACTTTCCTTCAAACTAAGCAGTATAGGTCTCTGGTTCTTTCAGTGTCTGCACTTAATCACCTATTTGTGCCTGTATCCTATCCTTTTTGCATGTGACTCTTAGGGGCACAAAGTGAATTTTCGAATAAAATTCAAATTTCTAAAATTTGAATTTCCCAGTAATTTTGGGCTACTTTGACTATTGAAAAGTCCAAAATTTGATTTGAATTGAAAAAAATTGGAAAATTGGAAAAAAAAAGAAAATTTTAAGTTAAAAGTGGATCCAATGGCCTCAAGCAACTAAGATGCCATTTTTACTTGAAATAATCAATATTCAGGATTTGTTAAAGAAAAAAAAAAGTAAAAGTCCTCCCATGTCAGATATAATGAGAACATATGACATTTTTGTAGAGTTGCTGGATTAAAGATTGCAACGTTTTATGCAGTAGATTTCTGCACTGCCAAAACATTCAGGTGGATGGGTTTGCCAGGCAAATAAAAAAAAATCACAAGAATATTTAAATAAAGATGAATAAATGAAGAGAACACAAAATATCAAGTAATGTTTTACTGTATGTAGTTTGTTGACCCTTCTACATCAGGCTTCCATTTAAATAACAGCACTTCTACCTACATCAAGTCAATAGTTCCCTTTATACTATATTGCATTCATAATACAGCAGAATCTCAATTTTCTTTGGGGTCCTTGCATTTTAGGCTTGTATCCTAATTAAAGCAATCTCTTTTAGTCTATGTTGCTTCTGTTCCTTGGTTTATTCCACCTGACTCTGAGTTTATTAAACCAGATGTCTTTTCCTTTTTCTGTTAAGTAGACAGGTCTTCATCACTTTAGTTAGTAATTCTTGACCTTAGTGGTATTTGCAAAACTACCTAATCTTTTTTTTGGATTACTTTATTGCTGGATCCCCTGGGAACCAATCACCTTTAGATTTGATCCATCTGGAGTGATTGATTGGATCAAGCTCCTTTCAGCTTCAGTAGTGAAGTTAATACCTTCCCTAAGCCCTTCATATTGATTTCCCTCCAATGGCGTTTGCAAGTGAGCGAAGTTAGCCCCAGAAAGTATTCTGATTTGTTTGTTCAAAGACAGCAGCTGCAGTTTTTAGGAGACTCAAAGGTTTACTAGGGCCACATTGCTTTCTTTTATATATTAATAAGCCTTCATTTAAATAAAACAGCATTATCCGTAGGTATAAGAAGTTTTATAATATCAAAATGGGTTTCTTCCATTTAAATTCAATTACATTCTAAGCTAAACCCTTATAAAAAATAGTTCTTGAAAATCACAGATGTATATATAGTAACAGTAAAAATGATAATAGATCGCTAAAGCATTTCATCTATAATACTTGCATAGTATGCGCTAATATCATTTAAGGTTCCTAGAATTCACTTGTGAGTGTTGTTTAAAATATGAACTTATTTATTATGCCATAAGGCAGGGGTCTTAAAACTTTTGGCTTCCCTGGGCCACATTGGAAAAATTGTCTGGGGCCCCACACGAGACACACAAACAATTTTGTAAAAGTAAATAAAAATAAACAGAAAAGAACTACAACACCAGTTGGATAACCAGTATAGCCATGGATAACCATTGAATATGGGACACCTGGATATTACACTAAATAGACTTATTATTATATTATTATGACATTTCCTCAGGAACCGAGTGTTTCAAGCTGGGCCGCATTCATGTCCATCCTGGGCCGCATGTGGCCCTCTGGCCGCAGTTTGGACACCCTTGCCATAAGGTCTTAAAAAGGCAACAATTTGATTTATTTATATAATATATATATATATTATTTGGTTTTTCATGTTAAGTAGATATATGTTTAGCATCACCAGGCATGGATTTGTGGCAAGGCCACAAAGGTCCGGGCCTAGGGTGGCAATTTAATAGGGGCAGCTTGCTGAGGAGCAGCTCCCCAGTGCTCCGGTGTGCCCGCACTCGCTATAGTGGTGCTTGGATTGCATGGCCCGGCACTAGGACCTAGGCCCGCCTCTGAAATCTGGCCATGAGAATCACCTACTGTATTGTGAATCATTCTACTTTTTACTTCCTTTTTGTGGGTCAGGTAGAACTCTCTAAGAGATTTTGCACTAATTATTGTTAAAATGAGTCCACTTATAGTTTGGCATGTCTTGAAAGCCAAAGTGAGGAAACTCCCAGCGAGTCAAAGAGCAGAAAAAATATAGATTTACCATATTTATTAATAACATTAACAGTAATTTTGGATAAAAATATTTAGTTGCTAGCTTGAGTCTTACAAAATTACATTATTTTCAAGGAAACATGAATAAATCATACTACACTGCAGACCTGACCACTTTATTTCACAGATTTCTTACCTGAAAGGGGATTGTGCCATTTTTGTGAACTTTTAGAAATCTCAGTAAATTCCATGAAAAACCTTCTCTGTGTGGATATTGGTGTGCTTTATGAATTTGCCTTACTTTCTACTAGTAGTGAATTAGGTTGTGCCTTCAGCATTTGCAATGGCTACACTGAACTAAAAGTAACTTTTAGAAACGTATTCCACAAAGTATCAATTTGAAAAATAGTTAGCTGACTGCAGCATAATTATTTTAACCACGCATGGACCTGTTTATATGGGTTATTCTTATTAAAAATGCTTGTTTTGAGTACTGTCTGTTGGTTTTCAGTGGTGTGCAGACTTTGAAGATTTATACTCCTAGTTAATGCTAGCTTTATCCAAATGGTATAGTTGGACTAGCATATCATGTATTCATTCTGGTCCACCTTTGTTGTTTGTGTCTCATAGACTAATACTGGAAAAGTTTGGGTCATAGTTTAGGTTTCATGCATAAACTCATGGTACTACTGCATTCATTACAAACTGCACCATGGTACTACGTATATCTATCTTTTGTAGCATCATCCCAGTAGCATAGTAATTAAGGATACAATTCACCTTTCATTTTTTTATGGCTCAA
The DNA here is from genome assembly GCA_024363595.1 of Xenopus borealis. NCBI lineage: Eukaryota > Metazoa > Chordata > Amphibia > Anura > Pipidae > Xenopus > Xenopus borealis. Next base: position 74,539,554 of record CM044435.1, on the reverse strand, counting down.
AACTCATGTAAATGTAATATATGTATAAAAAGGACATTCTATATTGAAAAGGTTATATTTTGTGGTATCTAGTCTGAGCACTCATTTCAGAGTTGGGTAAAGCTGTGTACATTTAAAACACAGATATACTCAACAGACATTACAACACATTAACGTAGTATTGAATATGCAATTTCTATCATGCTATATTGTTATATGATGCCTTAGAGCTGATGGACTGGCCATTTGAAATGAAATAAAAGCACTGAAAACTGAATTAAGTAAAAGCCTAATTTACAGAGTTTATTAAGAAATACAGACATATTTGTGCATGTGTAAAAAATATATATGTCTCCTTTAGCAAAAGATGGAATGGGGGGGGGGGGTTAAATCTGAAACATTATTGTAGGCATCATATTTATTATAAATAAATGACACTGAACTCTCTGCTTATTGTAAAACTATATAAATGATATAAATATATATAATATATATATATATATAACTATATAATAAGTATAAATACACAGTTTACAGAGTATTACAAGTTCCATTGAAATAATTTGTCACATAGAATGCATAATTGAACCCAATGACCTGTAGAATAGGGAAGCCGCGCCTTGACAGTGTAAGGAGGAGCACCCTCCTCCCCCTTTGTTGGAGGGGGGTGTGCTGTGATTTGCTGGCAGGTTCCCAGGCTTTGCAGAAGGAGGCAGAGCTACACAACAGGCTTACCTTTCAGGGGCTTGATATGGGAGCAGCAGCTAAGTATGAGATGAGATGTGTTCGTTGTTGCAGTTGTTTACAAGGAGCCCCAGGGGAAGTTAAAATGGGGTATTTCACAATGAGTGGAACTAGCCTGGTAAGCCTGGGGTCCTGGTGGGAAGTTAGGCAGCCAGGTTTAGGGCTCGTGTAAAATGGAGCAGGAACCAGGCTTGGCAGTTGGGGCAAAGTCAATCCCCGGGGGGGGGTTAATAATATAAAGTTGGGTAGGTAGGTTACAAGGTTTGTTATACAAATGGTTTGTTACAAGTTGAAAATGTTATACATGTTAATTTATGATTATTGCTTTGATAAATAAACAACTGCAGCCATCTCTTTCCAAACCAGATGTTTGTGTATCAGTGGGGCAGGAAGTATGCGGTTGGGTCAGAGGGGAGGGGTGCAGTCTCAATGCTGCACCTGTCAAGGGTATAACAATAATAGTGTATAATTTATAAAAATAAATGTGTATGTAGCCTGCTAACACTTTAACACCCCATGCATTATATATTTGCAACCATCTGGACAATCCAACTGGCTTCATATCTTGATGTACAGAAAATAAGTGATTATTACTTTTTCTTAGATGCTTCTGTGAAATTTGAAACATGATTTAAAGGTGCATTTAGCTCAGCAACTGCAACATGCTACATTTCCCCCCCTGTTATAATGAATGGTGTCCTTCTGTAACATGTTGCACTGAGTAAAATGTATTGCTTCATTAAAACCTGCTTGATCTGTATACCCAGGAATGTGATTATTCTGAGGTTGCTATATTCATAGACACACACATACAGTATATATATATATATATATATATATATATATATATATATATATATA